>CM057165.1:14755403-14785403 GCA_029962745.1 Echinometra lucunter | reverse complement strand
CGCCCACTATTAGTTTCCAAATATCGATACGGAGGAATAAATACCTTTGTAAACTAATTTTTTCTTGGAAAAATGGGAAGAGTAAATTACATTACCTTTCAAGGTTTCAAAGCTGAAAAGGGAGATGAGGAAATGGTACCTTTTAGTTTCAGTGCTTCAGTAATCAATATCCAAAACTATTTATGGCATTGATATACATAATCATTTTTTAAAGGAAATAGTGCCAGAAAATAGTTGAATATTAGAAATAATGTCTCGCTCTGAAAGGATGCTCCCCGGGAGATTTTGCAGAGGATTGTCCAGACGCAAATTTGGAACAAAGTGCATGTTGAAAATAATGAGTTAAGGCTACAACGAATCGGGAAAACAGATTGTGAAGACTTTCCTAAAGTGCTCTAAAATATGTTTGACTGTTCAAAAAATATAAAATCTTCCGCTCCGTCGCTACGCTCCCTTGCATACAATGAAGAAGGTAATCAATTAATTTTCAGGTATTATAATAGTATTGGATATTTATACACCGCACGTATTCACTAAAAAAAAGGTGCTCAAGGCGCTCTCAATATTATACCCTGGCTCAGCTAGACTACCAATTTCAGTGCTCAAAGCATTTTAGGAATTTCTTCCTGCCGGTACCCATCTTCACCTGGGTGGAGAGTGGCAAAATGCAGATTAATTGCCAAATGACATAAATGCATACTGCATAGGAATAATTCTATTTTGTGAATATAAGAGTTAGAGAATGCAAAGTTCTAATCCTGCTAATTGGAACTACACAACGAAATGTGAGGTCAACAGTAATTAAGGAAATATTCAGGGGGTCCCTCCTCCCTATGAAAAGAATAGAAAAGAAAAGAAAAATGAGCACTACTGACCCCATTAAAACAAAACAGAGAAAAAATAAGTGGATGCTTAGATCAGACTGTGAAACAGTTGTATAGAAAGTGCTTTAAAATGCAAGGTTTTTCTCTCTTGGTCACCACGTGACCGCGCATCCTGAAAGAAAGTAATTTTCTAAGAGCGTCACTAAAACGCTAGGTTTCGATCCTTTATGAAAATACCAAATTCTCTCATTCACATGTCGCCCCCTCCCCGTCGTGAAAAACCTCCCCTGATACCCCTCCAGATCCTTGACCCCGCACTTTACCGACAAAAAGAAATCAAATATACCTCTTTTTTATTCTTCAGTGTTGGCAAGTCACTGACATCGACTCTTCATGAAACACTCGATCATCTGATCTGATCATTCTGTGGTACCATCGGCATCGTGTTATCAACTCAGACAAGGGGACAACTCCCCTGATAGCAGACGGACGTCTTTAAGACGTCATGAAATGGTCATAAACTGGTCCACACGTCATATGCCGTACACACGACTAATTTATAACAACCTTATGACGTCTTTATATAACCAAAATTTTCTCAAATTTTGTTTGAACATGAGATGACATATATTTTACGTCAAATATTTCCACTTTTTAACGTCTTTTTCAAAGACCAGAACAAGACGTATTTTTACGTCAATTATTTCCCACTTAATAACAGCTTTTTTTCAAGACCATAATATGACGTGTTTACGTCAGTTTTACGTCGTGATACGATTGTAATAGTTGATCGAGATTCATGAATATTCATGAATGACCAGAAATGACTAAACTTCGTGAAAAAAAGTAATTTTAACATTCTATTCAATTATTGCACTGTGATTTAATGAACAATGTACTTCCATGTTGAACACCATTCAGTTAATGTCATGGGCAGGGTATTTCAGAATGCATCAAGAAATTGTAATTTGTAACTGTTTTTTTTTCAAGTGCTACACTACAGTCCATATATATATAGTAAAGTCGATATACAGCATCAGTAGTTAGTGTAGGATCTAGGATGTTAGGATATAGAACTAATATAGGACGATCTATAGGCTAGAGCATTAACAATGAGAAAACGTTATAACGTATATATTCTAAAATATTTCATAAAACAGCATTGACGTCTTTATGACGTGATTTTTACCAGTCTGCGAGCTTCCTTTAGGTCGTAAAGACATCATAAAGACGTTTTTTTCTGACCGTTATGATGTAAAATTGACGTAAAAATATGGCGTCTTATTTTACGTCGTGTGCTGGTGCAAAGTATCGTCTTAAATACATATATACAATACGTAAATAAGACGTATGACACGACTTTAAAAAAAAATTACGTCGTGTGCTGGTGCAAAGTATCGTCTTAAAGACGTATATACAATACGTAAATAAGACGTATGACACGACTTTAAAAAGACATAAATATGATGTTATTCTTACCAGTCTCTGCTATCAGGGAATTAGAAAGAGACTGCGAGGTACTTCCTAAGTATCAGAATATTAAAGGGAACCAAAACCCAAATCAATTTCGATGAAAAGAGAGGATAGAGAGAAGCAATTTAAAAAAAAGTTCCATCAAAATCGGTTACAAAATGAGAAAGTTATGAAAGTTTGAAAAATCTCGATTTACTTTCTGTGGCGATCCTCAAACTTGCAACGTTGTTTCAAAATGGCAGGTTAATGTTGACAACTCTTGAATTGTGTTTTGTACACAAAATTTTTCCATTATCTCACAACATGCTCAAGGTGCAGCCTGTCTCCTTCTCGGCTCAAGATATATCATGGGAAAATGTATCTGACACAACATCTTTAGCACAACATCTTAGCAACATTGCTCGTTTGAGGATAGCCCTATAAAAAGTGAATCGAGACTTTTCAAACTTTCATAACTTTCTAATTTTGTAACCGATTTTGATGGAAAAATTTGATTCTCTCTATCCTCTCTTTTCATTAAAATTTATTTCCCCCAGGGTTTGGGTTCCCTTTAATGATTCTTGGGAGCTGTATCACCATGGCCTCCGAAGGATGAACCTGTAATCGTACAATAATGTTCTATAGTCATATTTTATTTCATTTCAAGTTCATCTTTCACTGAGCATTTGCTGTAAGCTGAAATGATTCGACACGCCAATGTAAAGACAAGATAACGAAGGCGGCGACGACGACAAGCGAAACGACCACGGCAGACGATCTCATGATCTTTCGCTGATATGAGCAATGTCACAGACATACCAGTGGTAGAGGTAAGTATGTACATCATATATCGCTTTTTTTTATGAGGAAGGAATGCTGAAAAGCAAATCCTCTCATGCTTGTTTGGTATATGATGTGATTAAATTTCTGTCAATTTTGTATTTTACTGGTGATTGAGATTCTCTTGTTCACTTGACGACAATTTGTACTCTGACTATTTCTCTCACGGGATTTTATCTGTAAGGTATTAGTTTGTAATGCTAAAATAGGAAATTGAATAAGAAATAATCTCCACTCCCTAGAAAAAATTAATTCCGCAATCCATATTTTGTCATTTTATTGTTTTCCACTTTTAGTGTTCCTTTTTGTCATTACAATGAATATTATTAAGCTTATTATGGACTTTCCTTTTCACTGTGTGAAAATCTCACACCCTCCCATCCCACTTTGAGAGACAGGGTACGTGTAGACTTCCTCAGTTTTTCGTGTTCATTGGCCTTTAGCCTTCTCATGGAAACTGCAAAAAAAGTCGAAAATAAATCAATTTTACGTAAACCGTGTCGTTGATCAAAAGGCACTGTCGAGAAGGAATAAATTTTACGTAAACCGTGCCTTTGATCAAAAGTACGACTTATGAGTAGATGAAAGGCGATTGTTATTGAAGTTCAAGTTTAAGTTGAAGTTGAAGTTGAAGTTGTAAACCAAAAAACTGTAAAAGAATCCTAACAATGTGAGCGCATTGAATAACAAGACTGTGATTAGGTCTGCGTGCCGTGCTTTTTCTCTCCTTCCATCTCTCTCTAATGCTCTCTCTCACTCTCTGCCTCCCTCTCTACCCCTCTCTCTCCCTCCTCTTTCTCTCCCTCTCTCCCTCCTCTCCCTCTCTCCCTCTCCCCTCCTCCTCGCTCTCTCTCTCCCTCCTCTCTCTCTCTCTCTCTCCCTCTCCCTCCCCTATCTATCTAATCTATCTATCTATCTATCTATCTATCTATCTATCTATCTATCTATCTATCTATCTATCTATCTATCTCTTCCCTCCCTCCTTTCCCCATTTCGGCCTTTTCCCGCTCTCTTTCTGCATGCATACATGTATCATAATCATGCTGACGTGTTCTTCAATTTCTGTTGACAGTGCCCTAGAGCTGGGTACCTGCACTTTGGAACCACCGAGACGATACTCTTCCAGAAATGGACTACTTCGAATGCCGGAGGTATGATATTCTAGATCCACTTCACCAAACATGCCAAACATGACATGTACATTTGATATGACACGTATTTGCACTTATACTGCAAAATCACAGAGAATTATTGTTTTCTTACAATTCTGGAATTTTCTCTTTCTTGACCTTGATGAAATCAGAAGTTAAAATTATATTCTGAGCTTTATATCTTAAAATTGCCGTCCAGGAAACTTGCTAGAAGCAATGACGACTGAGATTTAAGTGTTCTTAAATTCCCCTTTAAGTGTTCTCAGATTTCATATAACATATTACGAGAAATGTTTGTATCTCTTGGGCAAACTTTGACAAACCCCTACAGAAAAAAATCTAGTATCTGTTCACGGCGCTTTACGCAATTTGTGCTTTTCAGATTTGTGGTTTGTTATGGTTATGATCGGGTTATTTGTAAACACATTAAAACATTGATGTTCATTCCACACATCATCAAGCATGCAGAACAGCCTTTGGACTGTAGACTTTTACGACCAGCATCCATGGCACACACATGAATATGTAATATGATATACTGTAGGCTATATTATTTTAAGCTGCAATATACGAAATTCGTTGTGTACACTCTAAGAAAAATGTCGGGTGAAAACATGCCATGAGGGTAATTATGTGTCCAACCAACTATGGGCATAAGGGCATTTCTTTTTATCCAATTTAATGGAAAATTTGCCCATTCTAAAGTAATTACTGCTTATTTTTACCCTAACTGGACAACATGCTTCCCGCAATGGATAAAAATATTGCTCAAAGTTGGTTGGACATAATTAAAATTACCCTTGTGCTGGTTAACATTTTACCCAATATCTTTTTAGCCAATATCTTTGTAGCTTCCATTGTTCTTTTTCTTCTTCTTTTTTTTTGCTTTGGTCCTTTTGTTACCGCAGGTCTTTTTGGATCATGTCTAGCGGTCATAATTCTAGCCATCCTCGTCGAAGGCCTGGTCGTCCTCAGGAAGCACCTATCGAAGAAGTACGCCATCGATGTCCGACATCGTATGATAGAGACAGAGGCTGCAGAAGCAACACGGCTGGTGGAAGAACAGGCAGAGGGACAGTAAGAACATTCCTCTCATCTTGTCTTTAGATACATCAAAATATTGGCGATTGGCGATTTTTTTTTTCTCACGAGAGTTCCGGCCCCTATTACCATAATGGGTGTCTGGAAAGTAAGACTGACGATGAATTCAGGTATAAATCTCTTTAGAGAACGCTCGTTCGACATCGGCTTCTCGTGGCTCAGTAGTAGAATGGGCGTGCCTGAAAAGAGAGGTCTCGGGTTCGATTCCCACTCTCAGCTTTGCTTCATTTTTGCTGTAATAATTTATACCAACGGCGTTTATTCCGTCAGAAATAGTTGAAGTCTCACAGCTTTTCTTGAATGCAGTCACTGGTACTAATTGGGGTCCGGAATTCACGTGGGAAACAAAATTACGCATCCCAGGGGGGTGGGTGAGGTGGAGGTGGGGATATACATCCCCCACTTTTCATGGAAGGAGAATAGCGTGTACAAAATATACTCCCCATGCACTTTTCAAAGAAGAAATAGTATTTCAATCGATCAGTTGTTAGAATTTTTGATGAATTTATCATAAACGACTATAGTAGTAGAATTTCTATTTGAAATGATATTAAAAACCAGAGATAGGATGGGAGAGTATATGGGTGTGGGTGTGGGTGTGGAAATCGATCATTCAAGTATTCTCTGTCGCGGTTGTCGATGCCGACTTATGGATAGCAAAAATGTTTAATCAAGCAGTAATATTCTCAATATGATCAATCATTTATATTGTCATACGAGAAGATACATGCTGGTTAAGAAATCCTGTTTTAGTTACTGTATAACACGTCAACAGCTGGGCATATATTACTTAAGCATGTCAGGTGGATATAGTTACATTGGACTTTACTGAATGTGCTACATTGTTTACATAAGATCTATTCCATATTGTATGCAATTCTCTCTTCAGCAACCACGTATCTTACTTAGTCACATCATGTAAAGAAATATAAACATATCATTTTCTCATATTGCATATAATCACACGTGTTTCAAACGCACTCAAGAGATACACATCTTTGTGCATGCACATTTTGATTCTCTCTTTCAGAGTATGAAAATATTGGCCGAATTATCATATCACAATCAAAGTCAACACCTTGCAAGTGTTCCAAATCCTCTTCTTGATCACACTGTGGTGTTTTCACCTTTTAATTTTCACTGTGGTTACAGTCCCCCACAACATGAAAACAGGTGTGAACATAGTATTTTCACACAGTCTCCGCGATGCAAGGGTTCCATGTCCACACTGTGGTAGAATCAGATGCATAAAGTCTGTGATTCTCCCCAGTGGCGTAGCCAGGATTTCATTTTAGGGGGCGGTAGTGAGCACGCGAAGCGTGCGAATTACTTTAGGGGGAGGGTGCAGGGAGGGGGGAGTTTCCCCCCTCCCGCGCGACGCGTGGAAGCTCCGACGTTTCTTTTTCACTGTTCCTTGTTTACTCCCGCTCTTCTTACTTTCTCTTACCTTTTTCTTTTCTCGCTCACGCAATTTTTTCTTCCTTTTTTTCTTCCTTTTTCTCTTTTTTTGGTGGCGTTTTTTTTTTTTTTTTTTTTGGGGGGGGGGACCGCCCCCATCGTCCCCCTGGCTACGCGCCTGATTCTCCCTTTATCCACAGTGTGTCACATGGTTTCACAGATCATGAAAACTACGTGCGCACGTTGTTGCTCACATTGTCACGCAGTGCAAGCATTCCAAACGCCTAACCGTTCACAAGTGGTGCACACACTTTGATTATATGGGCCTCGTTTGTGTCACAGTTGGTGTCACAGTATGTTACACAGTGTGTAAAGAGTGTGAACAAGCTTTTCAAATCTACCAAGTGGTTATAGTGCTAATCTCATTGCGGTCACAAAGCTTTACAGTGTGAGAAGTACACATTATGAACATTAGCCAAGTAGTCCAAATCCACTCTGTTGTCACACTGTGGAGCCCTTCGTTTGCCACCACGTGTTACATTGTGCCACACCATAAGGAAAGGAAACTGTTAACTGTTAACTGTTAACTGTTATTTTCCACCTACTATCTAAGTTCAGAGTGTTCCGACTACTTATATGCGTGGTACAACATGGTGTCATATGAGCTAGAATCATCCAGATCAGTTACAGCTGTACAGTAAGAATAACACTAACGAAAATTGTAACTTTTTTTTTTTTTTTTTTTACGATTTCTCTCCCCGACAGCATACCTCTATGTTCATGGAGCCATCTCATACTGACTGCCCTCTACGGTCTGCAAACGCTCATCTTTTATCTTCTCATGTTGATAGCAATGACTTTCAACGCTTTTATCCTAATATCCATCGTGATTGGAGCGAGTTTAGGATATTTCTTCTTCGCCTGGTTGTGCTCTGTAAAAGTTAATGTAACGGCAATGAGAAGATGAGAAGTGGACTCTCAGGAGCTTGTTGACTTTGAAAAACAAAATGTAATTTAGCATCAGAACTTGGTGAACATGGCGAAGGTGACACGGCAATGCAGTAAGTGATTTTAGCATACTTTCTTCCAGTTCACAATTATGTTTTGCTTTCCGTTTTTTTTACGACTTTTTTTCCGTCATGCTCGACGACAACTCGATTGCTTGGAAATGTCTCGTGAAATCGGCTCTAAGCATCAAGTAAAAACTGAGATGAGTTTTAACACAATTTATTATTCAATATGGGATATTTTCATAGTGCTGATATCCAAAGGAACCGTCCAAGTAGAAAGGCGGCCAAGAGCCCCACCCATAGAAAGGAGCCGCAGTTGGGAGATAGGAAGTTGATAATACTAAGAGGATGACTCCCGCAAGACCCCTCCCACGCCATCTGGACAGAGGACACCACCGATGCAAACAAGCCGGTAGAACCGACGAGCGGAGCGATTTAATGAAAGAGAATATCTTTACGCTCGACATGGGATCTCCGTATTGTGCTGAAGTTGTTACAATGTTTATCATAAAGATATGAAATAGAAATAAAAGTTACGGTCTTTCAGGCAATTTCTACCTAATATTATAGGCATGTCTTTTTAGATGTTTTTTTTTCTTTTTTCCTGTAGGCATTTCATAAACACTATTGAAAACAATGATTTTATTTTAGTGTCATTTTCAAGGGACTTCGTGCAATGATTCATTTAATATCCTTATATTTTTGTAACATTCATGTGTTTCCTTGAATAATATAATCCGGTCTATAATGTAGAAATTAATATGATTCTAAGACTAATGGATGGACTTATGAGAAAAGATTTGGTAGATAGACAGACAGACAGACAGACAGACAGACAGACAGACAGATAGATAGATAGATAGATAGATAGATAGATAGATAGATAGATAGATAGATAGATAAATAGATAGGTGGGTATGTGTAGATGTAATAAAAGAAAGGATGGTGATGACATACGAAAAAGATGATAATATTGTACATTTCTTTTTAAATTGGCATCAATGCAGAGATTTATCCAGTGTCTCCCACACGTACTTTCTGACATAAACACGATAAAGGGAAGAAGTGGGGGAGGGGGGGGGGGGGGTCTACGCTGGACATATTTACATCTGAAAATATTTTTAAAATAGATGAATATACCAAATAAGCCTAATGAACTGTCATTTTACTAAATTTTCAAATTCATTCATGTATTTTAGTTTTACAGTTTATTTCATCATTCTTTGGCCATGACATGCGTCTAATAATGATAGGTTTGACATAATTGATTCATATGGGAGTATTAGTTAATACTATGGATATAGGGGTTATTGATCGGTCATTAATAATGTTTGGTTTAAAGATGTTTAATCGATTTTTTCTTCTTGAAAAAAATTGCTTAACTTGGTTGTATGATACATTTTAGTGCTTTATCTTCTTGTATTAAACAGAATCTGTTCCTTTGTTTTATAGTTTATTTCGACAAAACACATTTCAGCACTAGCGCCCTCTATTAAAATATGCAACCTGCTACAGTATATTTTATTTTCGTCACCTCTTGAGTATGGATTCTCCGACATGACATTCACAACCATTATACAGCAAGCAATATATTTCCTTATTACAGTATTTACAGAAATTATGAAAATAAAATTATTCTTTATCAAAGAATCATGGCAAGTGCTATACATTCGATGAGATACATTCTTTCTGAAACTGAAATTTAACAAAATACTTTAAGTATTTTGTTAAATTTCAGTTTCAGAAAGAATTGGAATTTCATGCGGATCACTACATCTTAATAAGTAATAAATAAAACAAGTAAATGCAGCATGCCTTTTTAAGGATAGCTTTAAAATATTCAAATGCAGTGGAAGTATTTCAGATTCAATGTAATGCAGGTTCAAATGCTATGTGAGGAAAAGATCGGGTGATTTGACAAGTTCATGTCTACTGGGACCTAGTAGAAAGAGAAGCGAATAGAAACAGAATGTACGGAATATAATGGAAATATATAAGACAAAGAAATGGGGAGAGACATACAGAGATGTATTCATAAAAGGGTCAGTGAGAGGAGATGAAGATAGAGAAGAAAGAAAGAAAGAAAGAGAGAAAGGGAAAGAAATAGAGAGAGAAAGAAACGGAGAGAGAAAGAAAGAAAAAGAGGGGGAAAAGAAAACCAGAGAGAGGGAGAGCGAGAAATAAGAGAGAGAGAGAGTGATAGAGAGAGAGAGCGCGTAAGAGAGAGAGAGAGAGAGAGAGTGGAGAGGGGGAGGGGAGGGGAGGGGGAGGGGTTGGGGGTGACAGAGGTAGAGGAGGAGGGGAAGGAGAAGGGTACAGAAACATAATGATTATTGTAAGATGAGATAAAGGCATGAAAGGCAAACACAAAAAGGAAGGCCAAAACGTCTGAAAATTAAGATGCGCAGTAAAGTCAGTGCTGCCTGTAAAGACCAATGAGTGAGGTAAGAATGAAACTCTACATTAACGAAAGACAAAGGAAAAGAAGGTCAGAGGTATAGGTACTGAGGAGAGAAGTAATAGTGGCAGTCCATTACAACTGACCTGTGGCAGAACCAACAACGATCACTCCATGAAATTTGGAATGGAGGTGACGAAACGATACGGAGGGGCTACGACCATAGGCGTATCCTAGAGAATGCTGGTAGAAGGGAGGGGAGGGGTGGGGATAGGTGGTAACGGACACCCCTAATTTGTGTGTGCCTGTGGGTGTGCGTTGTGTGTGTGTATGAAAGAGAGAGAGAGAGTGAGAGAGAGAGAAGGAGAAAAGCTTTTAAAGGGTGAAAATACTTGCACCTGTGGCCCTGGCTCACCTTCCGAGCTTCTTCATTCAGAAACATTCAAGATTAATCTTTAATTGCTACCCCCGTTCTTCTTCGAGCATTCCTAGGGCCTAGAGAGGGCCGTTGGGATTTCCGTGAACAAAATATTTGGAATTTCATTCTGTTCACCATCCTAACCCAGAGAGAGCCTAGGGAAGGGCCAGCAGTTCTACCAAATTCATGATAACTGTAATTAAAAAAAAAACAATACAGGGGAAAATTTTGGGCCTCTCCCTCATTTTCCAATAATTCTGTATCCGCCCTCATCCATGATAGGGATAGCCCCCATCAGCCATCAATCACTCATCATCGATCTCCTTGTCGTCTCATCTCTTCGTCATCGTATCTTCCATGCTTCACGCATCCCAGAAGCTGTGGAAGGCAGGGTCCGACGATGTCCGCATTCCGCACGGGCAATCATTCTTGATGGGTGCTAGGATTTGAAACCTGCTAAGTCTAAACGTTTTAAAGGTAGAGTTCATTCAAATGTGACTACAATGAATGATAAGGATATTATGGTCTGGAATGCAACTACATGTATATCAATACACGAGAAAAGAAGAAGTACTTTCCATTCGTTGGCCTCCTTCATTCCTTAATTTGTATGCTTCTCGCATACGCTTTATAGATCTCATTCTTCCCAATTTCACTTATCACCTTCTCATCAGCTTCATCATCATCAGTATCTCCACCAACAATATCATCATCATCATCTTATCGTTATCATCACAATCGTGGCCATCTTCGTTAAAATTTCAACTGTTATCGTCAATATCATCATCGTCGTCGTCGTCATCATCACCACACTTGGTGATCTTCATTTTTACCATTTGATCGTAATTTTCACCACAGCACCAATGTTCCAACTCTTTTCTACTCTTGATATCATCACAATTATCCCCGAGTTATGCTACATTTGAATTAATTGCCACATTACAACCAGCAAATAAACAACAACAACAACAACAAACATTACTTTTGTTTTTCTGTCGTTCTCGAAGCTTTATTTCAACAAAATATATATTTCTCGTTGTCCACCTTTTCAATCTGATCAAGTCCCTATACCCCTTCTATCTCTCTGATTCTGAAACTCCAGACATATATTGTGACGCCACTCTGCTACAACATAATGAGCACAATGGGTGGGACTGGACATAACGATTAGCACATACTACACCAAATCTGAAGAACTCACAAAAACCTTTTCAGAAGCGCGAACACTATTTCAATTGATTTACTGTTAGAATGGTTAGTATTTCCTTTCTTTATCTTATCTAAATCGGCTCCTAAATCTGTTTAAACTATAGCTACTAATCCGGTCATTGGCTTGCCCTGCATGTGACTTTGAACGTTAATCGTCTATACATGGAAGGACATAAGTGTTCTCTATTCAAAAGTTGAGGCACGCTGGATAGAGAATGGGGATTAACGACTGTTGGTATTGACTATGCACGATTGACGGGTATGTGCTTTCAAAATTTTAGGCGTGACATTTAATAGGCGAAAGGTATACGTCGCGAGAAGTTGGAAGTTGGAAAGGAGGGGAGGGGTGGGGGTGACACGACCGTTCAAATTTTCAGCCGGCGGAAAAAATAAGATAAAAATGTGTATTTCATAAAGTGTCAGCGAATGACAAAATGTTCAATAATTAACGAAATATTATTAACGAAAAATTGTAGTTCACTCATCGCCAAAGTTGGTTCAGTATCAGCCATTCCAAAAATGTCAGTTGCTGTGATGGGGGCGTCTGTTAATGCCGGGAAAGCAAAATATTACGACTTGAAAACATTTTGACCCATGCTGCTGTTTAGAGCTACTTCTCAACAACTTGTCACCGCGTTTTCAAATAGCTGTTGACAACGACCGGGCATTTGTCGCACGAATTAGAGCGCAATTATTCGTGTTTTGTCCGCGAATGATCGTCGGGGTTGAAAGAATAACCAGCAGACGGCAAATCCATTAGAATTTTATCCGCCAAGTTCCTGAAAATCTCCCAACAGCTGGTTACTCCATTGTCGTTCCTGAGTTCGTGGCCGTCCCCATCGGCGGGTTGCTACAGTAGGCCAGTTGTCATTTGCTCGAAATTTACTAATAGCGCGCCACTTCTTTTCCGGGGGAAAGTAGCCCGACCAAATTTACTCGAGCTAATTTTGCAAATTATAGCTGGCAACTTCATCCTTGCGCTTGGGATATAGTATTCATTCGCGCAATAATCGCGAGAGAGCACGGCTTGGTAGATACCCATTCCAATATCATTTTGACCAGTTTAATTCACCAGTGAAGACGCACTTTGACTTAAGCACGTATATTTCACAAGATGCGTCATGTAGCCTGCGTTATTACTTGCACTATTCACGCCTGTGAAGGCAATATCGGATCTTGCGCTAGCAATCAAAAGACTGAGTACAGTGTTCATTTTCCCTTCATTTTGTTATACCAAGTCACTCTCGCATGGCTCGTCAACGCTAGCGCAAGTCGTTGACGCAGTGCTACGTCAGGTAATTGGTGCATAGTTTAAAACGGTCTTCAAGTTATAATAATCTGGAGGAGTTTGGTTAATGTCACCTCTAGGCCATTCTTACCTTAAGCTTATAATTTATTGACTCTCTTAGCAAAAATACCCTTTTTCTTCTTTTTTCTTTTGACTCGCTACCGTAGAAATTTGCCACCACGTACTAAGTACATTCCAAGCTTCTTCAAGGAAGAATGGGGCACGATGGAAAAATAAGATACACAGGTATTTTCCAAAGCTGTCAAAAGATGGTGCTATTTAGGTGGTTAAGATTACAGCAGCTTTAAGACATGCTCTAGGGCTCAGTATAATTCCGGAAGTGAGCGAAGATTGTTCCACTCGGGCCACTGAAGTTCTTCAAACTTTGTGTTATTAACTCGGCCGTTTTGCTCTACAAGCGCTGATCAGTCTTATGGGCTTATAAAGACGTTTGAAATATTATTATATCTGAAACTTAAGCTAGTTCGGGCTAATGGAAACGCACATAGTCATACCGCGGAGTGCATCTCACGACCCAAGGGGCGAGCGACCCCACGAGATATGGGGGCATCACGTTCGCTCACTTCCTTGCATTCCCATTGTACTACTCCTGTATTTCATGTCGAATGGTAGTTCCCTTTGCACTCATTTTCTCACTCCAACCAAAGCAGGAAATTATTGGCATTTTGAAATCGAGAACTCAGTCATATCAAAGTCACATACACATTTAGATCTAGATTTAAAAACGTACAAGACTCTTGTCAATTCTGCTTCTAAAATCTAACAAATTTTTCCATTAGCTTTCTTTCCCAAGAGGGGAAACAATCAATCGCTTTAAAAGTAATATCATGTCATACTTACTTACTTTCAAATGACATGAACAATATTGTCTCAAACGATTCTTCATCAAAGTAATAACCTATATATGCTTTCTAAATGCTTCTGTTAAATAGTGATGCAAAGAAATGACTTTTAAGCAGTGCTCGACAGAATTTTTCTAAAAAGACGATGCGGCCCTCTGCGTTCGCTTTTCCTCTAAAAAGAGTCAGACGCAAGTGAATTGGGGAAGTGCAACGGAAGCAGAGATCACTGCAATATCAACCCAGCCAGTTGTATTCATACCAGACAGAGTCGACACATCCCAAAAGCCGGTCGGATTCCTATGTGTTCACGACTTAATGCTTCATGTTCCTAATTTATTGCATAGTCAACACGAGTTCAACATGCAATAGTTGTTCAATGGCGTCCTGCTAAGTGGTTTAAAAGCTCATTCTTCGCGCGTAAAGTCACATTGTGGAATAAAGCTCTGGAGTGTCTTTTCTTTTCTTTCTTTTTGCCTTTAGAAGTGGGCTCTGCTAATGGGATTTCAATTCGGCCGTCTCGAAAGTAGCCTTTTATAATAGGATCTTCGTCGTCTGGTGACGTATAGAACTGCTAAAAGTTCCAGGGTTTCCCTTTACCGAAGCATCGTCTGCTAAAACTTCGGACACCTCAAAACAGCAGTAATGTGCTCAGCTCAGGTTTGCAGTAAAATTACCCCTCACCCTCACCCAAAGCACTAGGATTCACATAGCAACATCAGCATCGAGCTGTGTTTTTATCCCCATTAGGTGAAGAGCGGATAATCATTTATCTTTTGGGATACCTTACTAAGTTGACGTGGATTTATGTTGCACTGAAGACTAACTATTTGGAGAAGTATTTATATCTTTATATTCATAAAACATCATGGGGCATGTACGGAGCTATGCCCAGTATGTTTTGGTGGTTTTCGCATCACTTTGGTTCTCTCAGCGATCCCTAGCCCGGACCAGTTTACGTGAGTTTAATATTTTGTTTGTTTGTTTGTTTGTTTGTTTGTCTGTATGTTTGTTCGTTTACATACATACCATATATTTGCTTATGCGTTGTTCTTAAAAAAAAAATTACTTCGTAATTCAACTTTTTATGAGTTGATGCTATGCATAATATGTAACATTTACCGATATTGGTTTAACTCTATAAAACACTGTGAAAATGTGTAGTATAAATTACAAGAGAATTATGCGTATAAATCTGATAACGCATGTGTTGTGATGTGTATACCAGTATATTGCACAGAATATTGGAATCTCGTTTCTTGAAAATAAATCTTAGAAGAAATCTGAATTGCTACCTAACTGCGATTGATATGACAGAATGTAATTACCACAGTCGCTTCTTTTCAACGTTATATTCATTATAATGCTATTTACATCTGATATCAGCAGCGACGGTAACTAATTTTCATTGTCCAGTCAACATGATGACTATCGTAGTTCTTTGTCTCGCCCATCATTTCAGTCATAAGTCTTGTTATCATCATCTTTGCCACCACTCATGTACGTCATGAGTGATGTCACAATGGTCATTGCATATGAGATTAATGTTCTTGGTTTATAGAAATATGACATTGAGATATTAGGAAATGTTTTTGTAAATACTTTTGTAAATGCGTCTCCGCCTTCTCTCGTTTTTCATCCAGTAAAGCAAAATATACCAGTCTCAAGCAAACACAAGATTTTTTTTTTAGACAGAAGTAAAACATTACAAATAATTGTGTGACTTTGGAAACTTGGAAAACCGTCGTACTTTGCACGTTCAAGAAGCTAGGCGAGAATTGTCAGATCTACCCGCGCTGACACTAATTCTCAACATGTAAATCTGTTTCGTCACCTATTTCTTCTCAAAAGTTCACATTCCCCTGTGCACCGTTCCCCCTTTTTTCTCTTTTTTTTCGAAGTCTTATTTTTCCTTTCCTGACTCATTGTAGTTTGTACAGTGAAAGGGAAAGTCCACCCCAGAAGTTTCACTGTTTCAATAAAAGGAGTTAGATTTGAACAGTATATTTAAAAAAAAAAAATTAGCAAAATCGGTCGAAGAATAAGAAAATTACACTCATTTACATTTTCTAGTAAGTTACTCTCGGCTCTGCAAATTGGCAACACTAATGACATCATATGCGAGCAGCTCTCTATTCATTTAGTACATGAAATTTCACATTTTCTCAATTTTCTTGGAAGTTACACATTTTCTCATCCCATAGTAAAAGTATGTTATGTAAAAAGCAATTCTTCTGAACATACATTGACTATGGGGTTCCAAGAAAATTTGAGAAAATGTGAAATTTCATGTACAAAATGAATGGAGAGCTGCTCGCATATGATGTCATTAGTGTTACCAATTTGCAGAGCCGAGAGTAAGTTACTAGAAAATGTAAATGAGTGTAATTTTCTTATTCTTTGACCGATTTTGCTCATTTCTTTTTTTAAATGCTGTTCAAATTTAACTCCTTTTTATTGAAACAGTGAAACTTCTAGGGTGGACTTTACCTTTAAACTCCTCTATATGTACCTGTCCTCCTGCTGGTTGTGATGCTTGAACTTTACCATTATCTCCATCCGAGTTTCTTCCAAATCCTTACTCGATCTCGCAAACAGATTTAGGTCATAATACTCGCTATCCAGCTCTGTCGATCTCTGTAGGTTATTTTCTATCCCTTGATACGACGTTATGAAGAAGTTTGTACAGGGCTTATCGGTATTTCCTTCCCTTAATTATAAGTGCAAACTTAATTTGCGCTCTGACACCCCTTAGCCACTGCTTTAGTAAATCTCTGCGCTAGCTGAATTCGCAGAATTGACATACTCATCAAGTAATGTACATCCATGTAGGCTCCGAATCAACGTACTATAAGCACTTCTAAAACCTATATGTAACAAACTTCATCTGTAATCATAATCATATCGTTAAGTTGAATTCAACCTTCATCGGGCAAACGGCTTTCGGAAATGGAGGAAATGAACACGTAAAATACACCTGAACATTTAAAACCATTAACAGATAGTTCATTTCCAAAATGAAAAACGCAAAAGATAAATGGTTGTAGTATATATATTCCGTGTGGTAAATTGCTAAAAGCGTAATGTTTTAAAACCATTGAACTGAACTGAACTGAACTGAATCATTCAAAACAACAAAACGTGCAGCCCAATGACAAGAATTGAATGTTGTTTATTAAGGCTTGAACGAATTCATGATAATTACATCAAAATCAACATTTCTTATAAAATGGGAACACTATACACTTTTACAGATTATATCCTTGAATATCCTTACGCACATTTCAAGGTATGAGCTGCTCGAAGATGTCATGGCCAAATTACGAACTGTCTGAAACATATTTTGTGGAAAATACAGAAACATAATTAATTGATGGAATTTCGAACAAATGGCTTAATTTAAAACGTTTTAGACGAAAGAGACGAAAATAACTGCGCTGTTAGACTGAAAGGTTATATGAAATTGTTAATGCCTCACGCAAAATTGTCTCTATGTTATATAATCCAATATGTCATCCCTTACTAAAACCACGACATGCATCTCTTTCTATAAATTTCATTAGAAATGGTCAAGAGCTTCATATTCATGTTCATTTTCATGTGTGTGTGTGTGTGTGAGGGGGGGGGGGGGGCGGACACACTTGAAAAAAAGAATACCGACTTTAGACAGTAATGTAAGTCGTTAATTTTGAGCTACACGTATATTGTCTAAAATGCATATGCAAAATGTTGCCCAGTTGGCGTTTTTCTCTAATTATCAAGGGCACTTTATACAAATTCTAGCTCTTCCCCAATATTTCCCTGAGTGAATGTACCAGCTAATTCAATGGAACTAGTGTATAAACAACGTGCGCCCGAGTCCCGGGTCGATGTCAGCTTGCATCCCCGCTGTTCGCGGATAAGATCACAATTGTGAATCGCGCTTGAGTAGCCAAGTTCAAGAACGTCACAAGAGATATTCATCTTATTCTCTCAAGTTTTCTTCTAACAAACCCAAGTTTAAAGGTGAATTCATATCCTTCTGAGGCGTTTTCGACGGGAAGCGATGTCTATTTTCTACATTGTACAAGAGATATTTTCATACTCTCATTCAATTGGTTTTTGAAAGAGATTTTCTCACGAATCCATGATTTACATTTATGTGAACTGATATCATCATCTGCTGCATGCATTTACGCTGTTTTTCATTCATGAAAATCCCTGAAAACCTTCAGTTGTTTGTTCGACATTTCTGTTCCTCGTACGAATGGTTTGGATTTTAACAGTAACGAATTCTCATGAAAGAAAACGTCAAGGTAACCACGGTTACAGTCTACTGGTGTTTAATAATGACACAGGTTAAATAATTGGGTATACAGTATAGACAAGAATGGCTTACATTTATCCCTTGTATTCAGTTGAGATCTGTTGTATTAACTGATTTTTGATTCCATTAAGCCCGGCGCACACTATACGATCTGTCTGCAATCCGATTTTGGAAAACTTTGTTATAGCATTTGATATGAACATTGAAACATGTAAAATCTGGATGATCAAAGTTCCGAATAGTCGTATAAATACTAAAAATCGAAATTCCGGGCTGTTGCGAGCCTCTCTGTAGGAATGAAAACGAATTCAATTCCGAATCGTAGTGACGTCATAGTAATCTTGTGATCGGCTACGATTTGAAGCCGATTTGACCTTTACCCCCACCACAAGGCTTGCAGTTAACCAAAATTTCGATTTAGTATTCCTATCGTTATTCCGAACTTCAAATAAGATAATTTCACATGTTTGAATGTTCATATCAAATGCTATAACAATTTTTTCCATAATCGGATCGCAGACAGATCGTATAGTGTGCGGCGGGCTTTAGCCTGTTGGGTATATAGAGACGTGTATCATCAATCAGATATGAATATTTACGTCTGGGACCGACCTTTAACGTCACCATCCGAAAGACGTGACTCAGACTCGAACCTTGGTTCGATCAGAGTCAGTTTGTAGGCGAAGACAAAGAGCTGACCGCGGACGTTACCGCCAGACCAACTCTTTCCATGATAGTTAAATGTTTGCAGCCGATATAGATTAAATCCTCGTTACATATACAGTGTATTCGTGTAAATTAGAAACATCATTCTGGCATCATGAGCATATTCATGTTAGTTGTGTTATCAGCTTCTTCATCTGAACATAAGAATGGTCTTTGGTGCTACAAGAAATAGGTACTACCAGGATTATTATTGGAAGGTGTTGATACGAGGGTTAATCCTGACATCATCAAGCAACATAAGGTCAGTATCATGACGTAATCAGTGATGTCATACACGAGGTCACGTGATGCGTTTAATCACAATGTATCTTTAATGGCAGGAGAAAAATTTGTTAAAACCATGTTGATCTTTCACAGTCTGATAACGCGTCTGTTATCACATGAAATATTGGTTCATTATAATTGCTAAAACAGAAACACGGACCTTGGGGGAAAAAGCATGTCATACGTTAACGACGAAGATAAACGTATAAAGGTAGGGAATATTCAGAGGGGAGGGAAGACGGTGCACACTTGTCTGGAGCCGTATACATTCCACCGACATTCAACATTTGCAATAAAGCAAATCTTTCAATCAATTGCATGGATACAACCATCTTCTTTTAATGAAATTACGAGATCGATGGCAAAAAGACGAACAGCCGATCTAGACCAGACCGACGTGTCGGTCTCATGGGCATTCTGACAATTTTCTGAAGAGTTCACTAAATGGTTTGTTGGCTGTTTATACGTTGGTCTGCTGGGATGTCCTCGAAATGTATAGAAAAAAACTTCAAAAACCTGTGCTATATTATAGGCATCATCATCAGTAACATCTATAAATAGGAAAATGGAATGAAAATTAATTACAGTGAAAGAAATAACATGTCGAAGGATTCTGTAATTCTCATTATGGTCTCCTTGAAAAGAATGGGAAGTTTAACCGAGGACAGTTTACCTATATCGGAGGCATAGTGGAAAGATTCTTACGTCTGAACTATGCTGCGTTGACAAGTTTGATTATGATTAATTTCATAATATTACAATTTGATTTATTAGCCTTTGTGCTAAACCAATCAGCCGAATACCACTGTGTATGGCGCACAACAGAAATATGAATATTCATGTAAACCATTCGGCATCGCGAAGTCAGTATTCCGGAAATTTGATTCGACAACACGAAATACAATTTACATTTAAAGTGATTGTGAACATATAGTGAAAGGGCTACAGAAGGCTACCCACTGAAATCAAGACATTATCTAAAACATGGCTTGATTAATGATTATTATAGGTCCATATTTTTTTTTTTTAATGTAGTATCGTTTTCAGATCAGGCTTGTATCTGAGCAGGATGCGATAAAACAAATTCGCCAGATCTATGAAAATATGATTTGAAGGTCGAGCGTGAAAGCATTTCACCTGCAGAGCATGGAGAGGTGTCTTCTGGGCCCCGATTCATAAAACTTGTTATCAGTAACAACTGCCACATTTCTATGAAAAATTTGCTCTCAGCCAATCAGATGCAAGGATTTCAGTATATTATAACAGTTATTGGAACTTGTCATTAATAACGAGTTTTATGAAACGGGGCCTTGATGTTTAAACGATCACGTAGGTGTAGTCTAAGTCCAGGACGACTTGCTTTTAAGGTAACGTTGTAAACAACTTTTTAACGTATGCATACATATGATCATCTGGAGATCTGGAGATAGATTTATTTGTGTATATAAATGATAAGAAACGAATTATTGATTGTAATTTAGCAACTCGCTTGACGTAAGGCTTCAAGTCTTATCAGAGGGACTAGGTAATTAAGATGAAACGTTGTCTTCCCTCGGAGAACTCTCATAATGACTCGCTTTCGAACTCTGGGCCTCGAGTTTGCGAGACTTCCGCTCTACCGTTGAGCCGTTAATTCTTATACATACATGTAAACTAAGTTTGACTCCCAAACGTTTTGTTTTGTGTTTGTATACGGTGTATTGTGGGGTTCAGAAATTTGGGATGTATTCAAAGTCGCAAAATATGACACGGGCGCATTGAAGGTAGACTATATATGATAGGAAAATGGAGGTCACAGTCGGAATAAATATGGAATAAAAATGGTACCATTCTGAAAGTCCAAACAGCATTAAGAAATGAGGTTTACTCGAGTAGTCGCCTTTCTAGCAAAGGTGACGAAAAGTACTCGTTTACTTGGTATCCAGTTGCAGAGTGCGAAGAAAGATTAATGTGGCCCATTGATAACATCTGTTAGGGGTATTCAATGAAACATTGTCCAGTAAAGCCCTGAAATTATGGGCGATCACTGTTTTTTTATACATTTTTGTTAAAAGTATGTAATTGAAAACTTTTCGAATAGATAATTTTAGAGATTTTCACCCTATGTCTTTAAAAATATCCTGGACCCGCCCCCTGTACCATGCCTCTGTGGCACATTCCCTTTCAATTTTGAAGACGATGTTGCGTTGAGTATTTCACGAGATTTCAAATAAACCTGTCATCGATCGGGTTCCATTTCGAACGATCTGTCGCCGCATAAATGCGATCGTGATAGTTGTTGCAGGGATCGAGTTAAAAGCACGAGAGGTCACGCAAACCACGCAATGCTACATTTTCACGTTGTCATATACAAATTGAAGTCTTAAACCGGCAATGCGAAAAAAAAAACTGGTCGTAAATGAATGATTTTATGACCTTGAAGAGGACATGGGAAAATTCAAATGTTTCATTTCATTTCATTTCATTTCATTTATTGATTCGCCACATTAAAAATCAGAAAAATATACAAAGTAATGCAAAGCACAGATTTGGACACATAAAACAAAGGGAAACAAATTATGTAAAAAACAAAAGAGAACAAGAAGAATCTATATCAATATATACAAACATTACAAGAAAAGGAAAAATAGAACATAATGTGGACAGGGCTAGAAAAAGCATAGCTTGTCTAGTCTAGCCCCAATGATGAAGCATTAAAATGAATGGAAACTACTTATGAATCTCATAGGTAGATGGCACCGTCAAAGACGACCCAATTATTCAAATTTGAAAAAAAAAATTGTATGTGGTAAATCTTAATCCTAGCATAAGCTCACAAGTCAGACATGTCAAATGTATCAATAGCTCTAAACTGTTTCGGGGAGGGCGGAGATCGAGGAGGGGGGGGGGGCTTTATGAAGGTCGTGCAAATACGAGACATCTATCCAATTATGTAATGTGTTTTACTGTGATGTAGGGGTTATTGACCCCAGTGATTGTGGGTGCAGCTCAAACAGCAGAATTATCAGAGCCTCTATAGCAAGTCGAATTAGCTAAAACAAGCACCAAAGATCGAAGTACGAATTCAAACCCCTTAATAGAAGTAAACGGCAAGAGTGTACATGGGGAATTATTGTCAAAGAAAACTGCCCAACCTTTTATTCTGTCAGTAGTAGTCCACATGTGCCTGCTTTTGGTGTCAACTCGAAGAGCACCCCTGAAAATGATTACTATTATGATAGCCGTTGGAATGGAAATTGTTAGCCCTAATAAGGTGTGAGAACTATTCTTTGGCAAGAAGAACTTATTTTTAAAGAACATTACCTCTCCATTCAAGATGTCTTCAGTCATAGAGCCATATTCGGTGTAAATTCTAAGAACACCCACAAAGCCTGCACAGAGTAACACACTGTCAACATAAATGAACTATGATGACCCTTTACCCCTTTTTACACGCCCCTCTGTTTTCAATAAAGAAATACTCAAAGAAAAGACATTCTTTCTTTAATCACCAATTCTTGTGGAATCCATTTAAGGTTTTTGTACGCGTATTAGGCGAATAAGATGCTAACCACGCACTGCTATGGGTTAGGGGATGTCAGAAGAGGGTTTAAATTGGTGATTTAGAAGCCATGAAATGGTCATTTTTCTGCTTAACAGAAATTCATTCAAGACAGACCACTGGAACAAACTGTAGATCTTGCCATTTAAAGATCAAATTGACCAACCGTTTAGACGAATCCCTATAACAGGCCATTCATTCCCCGGAACAAAGTTTTTAGGGTCTTGTCCAAATTTTATCATGTTTATACGCCGTTTGTGTATCCTACTACCACGTGTAAAACTGCTGAGATTTAAGAAAGATTGTTTGCCAAAGAGGTGTAAGGAGACCCATGAAATTAGCATCCACATTATTGAAGACTTGAAAGATGTTTTCATGAAATAATGATCCGCAGTAACGAGGTGTTACTGATATCTCCCCCCCCCCCTCCCCACAAAGTAAATAAGTTTTCGTTCTGGTTCTGATGGTTCGAAAACATCGCAATTCCCAATGTTTCTTTTACAATGCTGCCCAGTAGCCAATAAAAGTACCTTTCACAATAATTTAATACTCAAATTTAACTTTAAAGTATAAGAGATGGAGATTGATCGGTGTGAATACTAGGTGGAAACGTTCTTGTGATTTATGAGCCTTGAAATTGGCATAAAGCAATAATTTGCATCAAAGTATAGCCAATCAGGAAACATGATTGATTTGTTCCTAAAAGGCTGACATTTTGAGATTTTATAACCCCATAAACCCATAAAGGAAATTAATTCTATTTTTCTTCATCATTCTAAAGAGAGTATACCGTATACTATAGCCATAAGGCATCATTACGTAAAACGTAATGGATAGGCTCTCAAACACTGTCAAATCTCGCTGAAATATGTCGTACATCACGGCCTACTTTAACCATTTGAAGAGACAGTTATCACTGTGGCCAAAGACTAGCTGTGGGGGCTCACGCATTTTTTTTGGTAGCCCCTGCGCCTCCCCTACAGAAGATTTTGAAGAAGTGCATAAATAAAATATGGTTATTCAACGCGTAACCCCGTTCAACTGTATTAAAGATTTTAAGTTCAAAAAGTTTAAAGTGATAGATAGTCCCGTGCTTTCCCCAAAGAATGCAAGATGCGACCCGGAGGGGGATGCGACCCATGTGTCCCCAAGTTGCAAAAATCCTGCATACACCACCGGTTATTTCTGTACTCACATTGATAAGACATAACCCTACTGAGGCAATGGGAGAAAAGGGGAAAGGATAGCTGTAGGTTGGAACAATGACCATGATCTATATCGTTGTTTTCTACGTCCTTCAGGAAATGAAAATTCAAAAGATTTATACCTTTTGGGAAATGGGGAACGACGGATTTATTCAAAACGGGCATATTAACATTTTCAGTACATTTATCAATGCTAAATAGAAACTGTTCGTCAGGTGTTTGAAGCCCGTGTGCGTAAATTTGGCATTTACCACCAAAGACAACACTAAGAAAATTTACTGTTTCGGGGAGTTTTTCTGAAAATCCAAGCCTCGCACTCGTACTTTTGCAAAGTTTATGTGAGGTACGAACTGTGTAGGCCTACTATTAACTCCTTGCTTCAACCATGCTTCCAAAGATTCATGATTCATTTGATAGAATTGGATGTGGAATGTAGGAATTTGACGGACAAGCGATAAACCTTTTTATCATTGAATTATTTGTAATCGTCAACTAATTTGCTGAGGCTACACGAAATTGACAGGTAGGGTTTTTTTTATACGTTATCCCTGCAAACTATTTCCATCCCATTCATGTCTTTCATTGAAACAGACGATAATTCATGTGCAGGAGAGATGGGCTTAGATATTTAATTTACATTTGCAACAAACTACAGGGAAATTTCCAGGTACTCTAGTATGTATTCTAAACCAAGGTGAAATAACCAACCGACGTAACATCAGGAAGGAAAAATGAAACTGGGAGGTAACATTGGCGGTTCTCCCCAAGCGCATTTTTTTAAGTCGCTAAGAAAACAAAGGAATAAAAAAAAATGAAATCATTTTCCTCTTTCAGGACACCAGGTGATATTGTTTGTCGAAAAAGCTTTATCTAGCGACCAATCACTTTCATTATACTCGAAAAATGCATAATAAGTACATTAAGAATCTTGTTTAGATGTATTTTTCATATCCAACAAACTATGACATTATTACTTCAATGACTAACCAAAGTACCGCACCCCAACTACAAAGTTATGAAATTTTGTAACAAACAATCCTTTGCGTAATGAAATGAAACGAAATGAAATTATTTTTCTCACGTTTTGAAGAAGCAGTGCATTACCTTATCGCAGTTTTCTGGGTCGTGTCCACTTGCTGCTAAGTGCGCTAACGAGACATCACTCAATAGTTCTGTGTGAGGTCAATTTCCTTCTAATTACCTGCTAAATTCACTGCAACCCACTGTTTCTTTGTCTCATTCCCCTGTTAAATATAAAATATTTCCTTTCTCCCACTGTAGACATAACCGTGATATGTTTCTCTCACCGTTTCTTTGTCATACTAATGTGCGAACTTCCCTTTTTGCGGGTAACCTCATGTCGTTTTGCTCAATTGAACACAAGTCATAATTTGCTTTACCAAGGTGCGGTAAATTACCTAGGGTAAAATGTAGGTCTATGTTTTTCATTTCTGAGCAGAAAGTCGACTTCCCACTCGGAACTGCGTGAAACGTTCCTTGAATTTAGGATCCTTTGTTCAATACTTCAGGCATACCTGATATAAGTCACACCACAAAACGGATCCCAACCGGTCGGTTCTCTGGGCCATTCAGGGTATTATATTTTTCGTTCGTTCTGATGTCGGTCTGGCGTCGGCCTCTTTTGTGTGACTGTGGTATCACGCCACCAAACGACACCAAATGACATCAAACGTCACCAAATGACACTAAATGACACCAAACGACACTAAACGACATCAAACGACACTAAACGACACCAAATAACACCAAGCCGAACCATTCTTAGCCATTCATTTCAGAATGAAATAACTTTTTGCTCGGTCAATTGTCGGTTTTGTCGATGTTGCTGGAGTACATCTCCAAAGGTCTCCCAAACCGAACGATAATTAGCCAAAATAGAATTTTATTTTCGC
This sequence comes from Echinometra lucunter, assembly GCA_029962745.1. Classification (NCBI taxonomy): domain Eukaryota; kingdom Metazoa; phylum Echinodermata; class Echinoidea; order Camarodonta; family Echinometridae; genus Echinometra; species Echinometra lucunter. The sequence goes on along the minus strand of CM057165.1, from coordinate 14,759,499 downwards.
TCGGTCTATTGTCTGTCTGACGTTGGTGACATCGGTATGACATAGGTACAACTACAAGAGTGATGTGACTGAGAAAAAAAAATGACAGTGATGACCAATAATTGATGATGATTGATATTAATTTATGAAAACGTCATCATGTTCACAAATGAATCATAGTGCAAAGACTGGGCGTATTCATGCATTCAGCTTTTGACACTTGCATTGTCATCAGAGGCTCAGCTACTTAGAGGGCATGTGCCCCCCCCCCCCACCTCTATCTAATGCCGGTAAAGTGGAAAAAGGAAAATAGGAGAGGGGCTTCAAGGAAGGGGTTTGGGAAAAGCAGGGGAAAGGTTACAGGATCGTTTCCGCACTCTCCCCTTATTCAATACCCTTCTCCTATAGTGGGATTGTGGAACCAATGATTCAATCCTGATCCGTAATTAATGATTACATTACTGCATCACTGACATTCCAAACGTGCTGCTACGCGCATCGTATTAAGAAAAACTAAGCAAGATTACGTCATCGGTGCTTGATGAATATTATTTTAATAAAAATTACTCACAAAATATGGTTCATCTTTAAAATTCACTTCCAAATTCAGAAGGAAAAGAAAAACCACACGGCCGTTCTCTTTCCATCATCGCGCGGTCGTAGAGTAATAAATTTTCTAAACGCTCTCTGGAGTGTACAACTAATGATGTGCATGTGGACAGCCTTGGCGACCAAAACACACACTGCCATGACAGCTGGCAGAGGAAAGAAAATGGAACAACTTTCAAATTCATTCGAATTTATTTCAATTTATTGAAGGCCGAAGGATACGGGAATATGCTTTTTGGGAGAGAGTTATTGGATTGGTTTTTTAAAAATCCAAAAAGGCCAATTTTACAGAGAGATTGTGGACCAATTAGCATTAATTTCTTACGCTTGGTTGATTGCCTGCCTGATCTCTTTCCTGCAACATTAGCGTCATTTGTTATTGGCGATACTGGTTTACCATTTTTCAAGTCGAAGCATACATCATGTTGCTTATAACCAGTGAAAATTGACCAGGGGTGTTTCAACATGGAGCTATGAAAAGAACGGAGATCGCACTTAAATAGTCAAACTTACCTGCGATTTCGTTAAGTACAGCTATAGTCCCGTATGTTGGTTGGCTAAGTCTGTTTTACGAAGTCGATCTTTGGGTAAGAAGTGACGCATGATGTGCTACTAACGCATGATTCGGGCACTTAAGCATTACTTTAAATCAAACCTAAATCTTTGTGACCCTCTCCCCCCCCCCCCCCCCCCCCGGCGGCCCATCCATGGGGGTGTGCATTGAACTAAAATGGTAGGCCTGCAAATATTGATAAAGTGATATCTGTATGAAGGAAAATAAAAAATTAACTATATTTTCTTCAGTTCATGCAGTTTTCTCATCGGAAGGGTTCAAGTTTGAGTGCGAGCTGCTGACATACTTATAACGAAGTCATTTTATTGATTAAGGGTCTCTCCTCACCTCACCAAATTGTAAATTTTTCGTTGGAGTTTAGTCACTAACCACCCCGCCCACTCTTTCTGGAAATCTTCAAGATTCTTCAGAGAGCTCTGTTAGAGCTTTTTTCCTCTTCCTCTCTCCCTTTCCAGTAATTCCATCATCATCATCATCTTTTTTTTTTGTTCAACAAATTGATTTGCTACTGCTCAGCCTTGAGCCTTCATACCCATTTTGCTTTCAAGTACCATTTATTAGTATTTACTATTTGATTGCAGAAGGAGGGGGTGGGGGTTGTCATATTATCATGACCTCTGCAGCTGGTGTGTTAGGTTTGGACTCGAGAGTGAACAGTAGATGCCGTAATGGATATCTGATGAGCATGGAATAGGAACGACAGAGAAACTAGGTGTCCGTGTCACGGCAGATATGGTTCCTCAGTCGGATCAAATCCGTCTGGTGTAGCTGGTCCTCTTGACGAATTAACCCCCAAATACACCATCGCTATCACCAAGACGGGGCAAAATTCGACTCGATTTTTTTTAATTGCTCTTTTTCACGACATCTTATCCTGCTTAATCATTATATGGTAAATTTGTTACTAACTTACCACATGTGTCATACTGTCACTGAAGCAATTTTTTATGAAGTAGCTCAGTAATTAGTAATCAACATGAAAAAAATAAAACTGTAACTGGCACATTTGGTAAGAAATAAATCACCTTCTCCGAATTCAACGGGAGGATTTGGAGACAGGACCAAATTCTGCCAGGGTAGCTATATAAGTCAGAACACCTTTCTCAAGACTATTTCTCCTGGAGGAATTATATGTATGTTATGACGTTTTCACTGTATTTTGACGACAGAGCGAAAAGAAAACACATTTTCTTGAGCAAAAGATGTAATTTTCATTCACCCTCGGGAAATTAGACTCAACGAGATTAAGGAATACCTGGGAGAGAGGAGGTGAATTATTATGATGATACACTGGTGTAACACAATACTGCCACTTTTTCCCTTCAAAAAATAAATTTCAATTTTTTGAGGAGTTTGTAAAAAAAGAAAGAAAAGGTTTTGAGAAAGACTTAGTTCAAAAATCATTTTGGAGAACAGTGTTTGTGCATCTCAGAGAAGCGGGTTCCTTCCAAACTTTGAAATGGACAGACAGAATCTAGAGGCCAGAAGGCAGGAAAAGGAAATATGTGAGAAACGCTTGGAAATTGATCAGGTGAAGAGTTGAAAATCTGCATGAATATTATATGAAAGTGGAAAAACGAACATATTGAATGGAGAGAGAGAGAGAGAGAGAGAGAGAGAGAGAGAGAGAGGAGAAGGGAGATAGGAATAATGAAGGGAGAGGAGGGAAGAGGGTCACAAGAAGACAGAGAGGAGACAACGGGAAGGGGAAGGAAAGGCTGAGGAGTTGCAGAGTGAGTGAGAGAGCTAGAGAAAGAGAAAGAGAGAGAGAGAGAGAGAGAGGAGAGAGAGAGAGAGAGAGGCGCATTGGTTTGACAGGGATAAGGAGAATACAGAATCATAACTTAAGTGGAACAAACACAGTAAGCTATGATCAAGGGATCACAACGACAACGCCATACGGAGAGAACCCCCCCCCCCACAACGAAAAAAAAAAAAAAAAAAAAAAAAAAAACAGATATCCAAGGTATTCTTCATTATGACATATTCCCGACAGACGATTCGCATAAATAGACCCAATTTTCGATCCTATGACATAATTCCTATGACATTCTGTCCAAACAGATTTATGATGATATCTTGGAACATTAACACATGACCTTTGACCCCTTGTACTGGGATGATCAGCATGATATTTTATCTCTTCTCTTCACTTCTCCCACATCGCATAACCCAACTTGACGTTCAGCCTCGTAATTTCATTTGAAATTCGTTTTTTCTTCTTTCTGGTCCATGAATGCCCAGATGGAAGCAAAATTTCTAGCATTCTTGAGAGTATATTGAAAACATGTTGTTCCGTTTGTGATAAACTATATAATTCCCATATCATATTTCGTCATATTGAAAACGAAGTCATTTAAAAACGTTTCGTTACTCCCCTTTTTTGTGTGTAATAAGTTTTGCTTAGGTCCCTTCATCTAAACTAGACAAGCACTCTTGTGACCGTTCATACAAGGGCTACGATCTTAAGCATGTTAAGGATTATTATGTTGGAGTAAATTAGTGGGAATTTAAACTCTGTTGGGGTCCACAGCCCTCAACATGAATAATAATTTCTTTTTGACGAAATCTCTCCCAAGATGCTGGCATTTGGGCTATCGTTTTACTTTGAAACTGTTGCAGTTCTCTTATTTAATTTGTCAAACTCTGATTGCTTTTCATATGAACTTTATAGCTTATGTCATGTATGTAGCGAGAAACAAGAGAAATCAACGTTTTAGAACATGTCGATTGAGAATTTGAGGAAAAGGTACGAATAAATTGCTGAAAAATAAGGTGATGACAGGGCAGAAAGAATGATTGAGGTTTACAAATGTTTCATTTCATACAACCATAAATGGATGAAGACAACGTGTGGCATATAAATAGTTTTTGCAAAAATGAAATACCTGGTCCTTTCAAATCCTATTATACAAACGAATTTCGGGGGATATT
>CM057165.1:14733130-14754903 GCA_029962745.1 Echinometra lucunter | reverse complement strand
TTTTTCTCTTGAGAACCATTGGAATATTTCTCTTTGTTTTTGTCGAATATTTTCATTTCCATTGACCTCACGGGATAATCTTTTAAAACAACTTGACCTCTGAAAGCACTTGTGCCCGCAAATCATCTTCTGGTCCATCCATCGTCAAGGAAAATAATAATTATTTATATTTTAAGAGGGCAGCTGAGAGGGCCTTGAATATGGACCCCAGCCACTGGGTACTTTAACGGCTTCAAGTCGGCCCCCATTTTTTCCCTACTCGACTGCTGACCATCCCCAGTTTGAGTATTTTTCCGCCTCCCTTGTATAATGCAAGAATGAAGAAATCATGCTTGTCTGTTCCTTATTATTATTGTTTTTGTCATTATTACTATCATTATCATTGTTGTTATTATGATTATTATTATTTCTTTTATGATTATTGTTATTATTATTATCATTATTACTATTATCATACGGGTCACGCTATTTCCAAATTGCATCAGTATATAGAGCTTTGGAATCGGCAAGAAAATATAAACATTGTGAAACTGTTGACAGTTTAAAGCACATCTCAAGACATCTCTGTTTAGGAACAATTTCCAGCGAAACCCATTCGTGACAGAGGTCCACATTTTGTGGTTTGGCCTAATATCTTTTGATGCAAAGCCCTAAAAATCATACCAAATACATGAGCAGAAAGAGCAAAAAATTCTACACAAACTGTGCCCATTTTGGTTGCGTCAATATTCGTTGTTTGATGCTGAAATTTTTTTCAAAGGAAAATAAGCATTAAAATCCTTAAATTGGCAATGTGATAGAAGGTTTAAAATCACCGTTTCCCCCTGCAAATTGGCAACTTTTTGGCTTCTCATCATAATTTCTGTCAATTTATATTCATTTCAGATACATGACGTTTTATAAGAAAAATGTAGCAATAAAACAAGAATGTTGGTGTTGCCAATTTGAAGAATAAAAGCTGATCAAATTAGGCTTTTAATAATTCTTGTCACGAATGGGTTAACTGGCAACTTCAGGAAGTATGTTGAGTGTAATTATCTCATTTCACTCTCCTCTGTTGTTGTTTTTTTCCTCTTTTCTCTCTAATGCAGCTCTCAGAGACATAATCATCTGTGATATGCACTAAATAGATGGTATATTATTAGTAGTATTATTTGGTATCTCTTACTTGTTTGCGCTAACTAAAACAGAGATGTCCCAGGAAGCTACTCTTGTTTAGACCATTTTTGAAAATAGATTTAGTTCTGAAATCCCTTATTTTGTGACGCAAAATTCGGACAAAATACTAACACTCTTACACCGTACACCCGGCTCTAAAACATCCACTCTGTTTCAATGGCACCATCTTGGCATCGACTGGTGTAAGCTATACCCATGATACCGAATGAACCTACAAGCTCTGCTAAAGATGGTCTTCCTTTCTCCTTGTAAACTTTTGACCTACTCACAGAGGAGTGAAGCAAAATAAATACGACAGGCAGCAGTGGGAAGGATAGGACCAAAACTGCGAAAGCTAGTTGGGTGTCAGAAAGAAATTTACTTAGGAAAGAAGAACCCTCCCCCTTCTTACCACTTACTCTCACTGCAGAGGACCGTTGAAGTGAAATAAATATATTTTTGAAGCAGGCTACACTCTTAGAAACAATGGTGCTGATTAGAACATTTTCTTGTCAATGCTTGTCCCACATTTGGAACCTTTAAAGGTTCTCTAGAACTATTGGTTGCAGAAGGAACCTTTTGGGGTTCTTGAAAATATAAAGAACTCTTTACAGAACCCCTTTTCTGTGGGGTCGTAAATACGGGGCAAAATAGGTTCAAAGTGGCAGGTTTTTCTAATAGTGTAGATACAGATCAGCATGTTCAGTATAGCAGGAAACTGATAAACAGAAATTGGCAAACCCGTTGGGGGGGGGGGGAGGTATGCCGACAACCCCGCCCTCATACTGAGACCCATTGAAAACCATTGAATTTTCCATATGGCTCCAGATTGGGGGGGGGGGGGGTGTGGCAGGGGTGTCACGCTTGATATCTCCTTGATATATAATGCTAGATACACTACTAATACAGCTACTTTCTTATGTAGTATTTCATCTTTGGAATGACATCAAAAATCAAAATAGTCTGAGCCATCCTTGAGGCTCTATGTATTTTCCTCGATTAAATTGATACAGAAGTGCATTACTAGAGGCTACTGATCAATAATTAATTCTTCTTGGTAAGTTAGCCTTCAGCTTAAGATTTTAAATTACGGTTTTTCTCTTTACTTTAGTTGAAGTCGATTTTTTTTCCATCTTTGCCTGAATCGGGGAAATTGAGATTTCATCCTGCATGTGCTTCTTGTTAATAAGACCAGCAAAAATCAGCATCATCATCCTGTTTGGACAGCTCTTTCACTTAAAATAATCCCGAGAGACTTGCGACTAAGTCCTAGTTCTGGACATAGCCCAGCCCAGCCCCGCACCCAAGATTAGGCCGGATCGACCGGCTCGGTGATCCCGGGGCGCACCGGTCCCCAAGCGGGGGATTTAAGGGCCCGTTACCAATATTTCCTGCGCGTTTCATTTGAAAAAAAAAAAAAATCCTACAACTCCATTTGACCGCAAGATATAGAATTGTGACCGCTGGATAGTATTTTGGGAGCTTTTTGGATGATATTGAGGAAGTCTAGCTAGGATAACATCGACCTTTCGAGAGGATTACCGGCATTGGATTGTTTATCTGCGCATAAATTAAAGGGTTTACTGTCTAATGAAGATGGCGGTCAGGGGCTTGCCCCATTTCCAAAACAAATATTCGCTGACAGATTCAGAGTGGATGAAAAAGACTGTAGCCTATAGGCAGTGACAAGTCTGGAGTGAGAAAGAAGGAGGGACAGAGAAGAGAACTTCTATGACGAATGTGAAAGGAGGAGGAGGAGAAGAAGAAGAAGAAGAAGAAGAAGAAGTAGAAGAAGAAGAAGAAGAATTAAAAAAAATTAAATTCATAGTTATTCATTTCCAACAGAAAGAAAAGAAATACAGTGACTTTACATCGGTATAATTGCAGAAAAATATGAAATACTATATATGCATTTTCATTTTTTCCTTGGTAAGTATACATAAATGAATTACTAAAAGAAATTCTTAGATTCTGCGGAAACGGAGGGATCCACTAACTCAGCAGTGCCTTGTAATTTGGGAAGAAGAAGAAGAAGAAAAAGAAGAAGAAGAAGAAGAAGAAGAAGAAGAAGAAGAAGAAGAAGAAGAAGAAGAAGAAGGAAAAGAAGAAAAAGAAGAAAGGCAAACCCCCCGCCCCACCACAAAATAAATTATGAATAAATAAAAATAAATAAATTTCTTTCTTTTGGGGGGGGGGTGCCCATAAGTCCGCTTAAATTCCTGTTGACTACTAAATTATCTGATTCCCATAAGTTTAAAACAGGGACAAACCGGTTCCCGTATGTACACTCTAAAAACTAAAATGTAAAATCAGCATTTGAAAGGACCAAGGAGTGACCACATTTTCAAAATGGTAGATTAACACTTTGATCGTGCTGGATTCAACTTTACAAAATAATGGTGAGTTAACATTTTATAATGTTGAATCCAGGTTTTTCCGTGTTGGTAGAATATTAAGGTGCCAGCCTGTGCGTTCATGAATAAACATTACACGATGACGTGTAAGGCTGCGTTCATGAATAAACATTACACGATGACGTGTAAAAGACTAGAAATGAATCCGGGTATAAATGGATAAAGTGCACCGATTGCCTCGTCAACTGCTCGTGGCGCAGTGGTCAAAGCCACTGTCAGAGCTCGATATATTACTAGTCATGCTAGTCAAGGGTTCGAATCCCAGTGATGCTGGCAATTTTTTTGTCGTTATGAAATTGATGACAATGGCGTTTATTCCGTTGACAAAATAGTTCACTTTATCCATTTATACCCGGATTCATTTCTAGTCTTAACTTACACGTCATCGTGTAATGTTTATTCATGAACGCACAGGCTGGCACCTTAATATTCTACCTTCAGTGTTCAACTACCATTTTGAAAATTTAGTCACTCCTTGGTCCTTTTAAATCGTGATTTAACGTTTTAGCGTTAGAGATTGTACTGTTATAGGCAAAGAGTTGACGTTATTTTATCCCCCCCCCCTCCACATTATTGTGAACGATATGAAAGCTGCTACGAATCGGAGACGGTTGTCTCTATGCACAAATGGCTCCCAAAGTTTGTCTGTACACGTATATTAGCGTGACAGTACACGTGGAGAGAGTTTAATCCCTAGAAATCTTCCATGTCAATTAGAGTTTTAGGATTCGGAAATCAATCAGAAAGTCATTAGTGCCCTGTCCCCCTAAAAACCCAATTCCTTTCTCAGAGAGGATATCAGAGAGAGAGAGAGAGAGAGAGAGAGAGAGAGAGAGAGAGAGAGAGAGAGAGAGAGAGAGAGTGGGTATACACTCTAAATTTCTTAGACCAGAAATTAATCTTTGTCGATTTTGAGTAAGGACAACTCCAGAATTAGATTAAGAAATTGTAATTACTAGTAACACCTGATCAGTTACATTGATATCTAAATCTATTAGATTATTATTTTTTTATCAAATGTTGGAGTTGTCTTGATTCTAGTCTGAGAAGTTTAGAATGTAGAGGGAGAAATATATTTTACGTGTGTTTTGTGTGAGAAAAAGTGATATTATGAGAGAGAGAGAGAGAGAGAGAGAGAGAGAGAGAGAGAGAGGGAGGGAGGGAGAGAGAGGGAAGGAGGGGAGAGAATAAGAAAAAGAGAGGAATAAAACAGAGAGAGAGGGGATAAAAGAGAGAAAGAGTGATGGAGAGTCGGACAGACAGACGCAGACAGACAAATGAACAAAATTAACGGGACACAGTGGAGACAGAAGGATGTTTGTGTCTCTTTCAGTCCATTTTAAGACGACTTTTCTGAACTATCTTAGTACATTCCATCCCTCTCTCTCTTTTCCTTCCCCTTTTCCCCTTTCCCCTTCAAATTCCATGTTTAGCCCCCCTCCCCGTCATATTACCTCGCATATTGAGGGAGAATATAGAACACATTATCTATTTGCCAATGAGAAATACATAATAGCCCTGCAATGCCCACTTCTGTAACAACTATGTAACACATAGCTACTATGTAAGTTAATTTAACTCCAAATAATTACTTGGATTAAAGGAGATTCGTTCAATTCGACTGAAATGAATAGATAGTACGAATAGTAATCAACCTTTCTGGTTTTTGCGATTATTCGTTAAGTGGTCAATATATTGGGGATTAAAACTCGGTATTATGATAACCAGCGGAGTCAACAGTTTCATTATCTATTTATTAAAACCTCATCAAAGTCCAATAAAAATCCAATAAAAAATATTAACGTTTTACTCTGTCATGACGCAGAAGAAAATTGTGCTATTATTCAGATTTATTCAACGAACATTGTGTCATTTTATGACCCTAGCTGTAATTTGTCAACAAATTTTAATGATCCATGATTTCAAACGTGACAAATACGCACCTCTATAATGGTTACGCATTGATGTGTTGATAGGTCGTAACAAAATGTAATCTGCTTGAAAGGAGCAAAATATAATTCTCCGGCTCATAATTGTTGTAGATGGTGTATTATACAATTAATTCTATTCAGCACTTTTAGAAAGGAAAGCATCACAGGCCACCTATCAAGAGGTGTAAATATCTTGCATCGTATAATTGCATTTCTAAAGTCTATAAATTTAATGTTCTAAGCACATCTTTATAAACAGAATATCACAAATCTTGTTATGATTATGTCCACAACTACCTTATTTTTAGATCGACGCAACGTAACTCTTCAGATGTTGCATTCTTCCCCAATATCATTCCTACCTCAAACACATCAGATGTAAAATTATCTAATAGCACCCCCCCAAGAATAAAAGAATGAGGAGGTTGAAGAAGAAGAAGAAGAAGAAGAAGAAGAAGAAGAAGAAGAAGAAGAAGAAGAAGAAGAAGAAGAAGAAGAAGAAGAAGAAGAAGAAGAAGAAGAAGAAGAAGAAGAAGAAGAAGAAGAAGAAGAAGAAGAAGAAGAAGAAGAAGAAGAAGAAGAAGAAGGAGAAGAATAATTCGATTAAAGATGTTGTCCCTCTTCTGAGCGGATTAAGGAAGGCGTTTTGGTTGTCACTATGTTAATCTAGAAGGTGACAATATTGATCCCACCCAGTTTGGGAGACGGTGTTAATCTCAAGCCATGACTAATTCACGTTTTTTAATCCCTTCTGAGTCCATGTCACCTTTTCAAGTGAACAGTCCGACAAAGCAGTTAAGAATATTTAGCGGTCTTGCTTAAGAAAACACGTTATTTAAAGATTATACCTCGTGAACAAAATTAATGACATTACGCATGCAGCAAAAGTTTGGATTGATAAAAAAAAAAACATTTCATCTGACTTGCTGTGAAAAGTCCTCTTGTCGTTGTGCCCTTCAGAGCTTTAATTTGCAGTTTATAAAAACTATGTTCTAATCGACAATAATACAAAACTCTTTCTTGATATTAAACGCGGCATTAAGAACCTTGAACTCATTTCCATCTGGCGACTATACATGTATTCAATGAGAAATAAGCGTATATCAGGTCTGCATAATTTCATGCTTCCAATTTTGAACTATTCTTACTGAGAACCCGATTTGAGGACTTCTTCCAAATATAAAAGGAAACAATGACCCAATTTTCCCTCAGTAAATCGATCAAAAAAGGTTTACCAAGTTCAACTGCGGAAGCTCGGAAGAAAGCATGTTGTGTTAGTCATAATATTAAAGAGAAGAATGCGTTCTTGTGATAGTAAAATATGATTTGTGAGCTTTCCTATTCTGATATGTCAATCTTGAAGGACATCATGGAAAATAATGACCCCCTGAATAGGATTGTTGTTCATATTCGAAAAACGACGAGAAATATTTTTGGCCAAACATCCGTGTCATCGTGTATTTGTAGTCCCATACCGGGGAGGGGGGGGGGGGGGCACTGCCATTACAAGGTGGATGCCATGCTCGTACACAAAAAACGCGTAGAAAGGGTTGTTTTTCACGGACAGGCGATGTACGCGCGTACAGCTGTACAGTGAAAAGGGTATCAAAATTACAAAATCAGGAAAAAAGTTATACTTTTACAACAGCCTGATTTGAAACTTGTTTAGGGTGGGAGAAACATGACAAAATACTTGTTTAGGATATTCTGAGATCGAAAGATAAATACTTGTTTGGGGTCCATTTTGAAAGTCCATGTACGAGCATGGTGTCCACCTTGTAATGACAGTGCCCCCCCCCCCCCGGTCTCATATACATACTTTTGTGTGCAGTGCATGTGACTTTCAGCAAGATAAGTCAATTTCTGATCGTTTTTGGTTATTCCAAAAATTGTACAGCGCACACCAATACCAAGTATGTGATCAACACTTAATATAACAGTTGCTAACAGACCATTTCTTTTACAATGTAATCGCTTGACAGGGGTGTTTCACAAAGCTGTGCGCAAACTTACGCATCACCTTAAGAATGACTTGAATATGAAAAACAAAATGGGATTCTCATTCATTTAATTGCATAAGGTAAAAGTTGAAATATCTAGGTGAGATTAACATTATCACTATTAACAAAACATTTTTTATGTGAAGTATAGTTTTTGGCATCAATTCATTTGAGATTATGAGAAATGCAGTCAAACTTTGTTAATACAAGAGCAAAAACTTTGGCATTTCTATTGGCTGTTCATAGTTACATGTAAGTCGTTTTTAAAGTCATGCTTAACTTCACGCACGGCTTTGTGAAACACCCCAAAATTCACTTCATCTTTAACTGTCCAAAGATTCTATAATCGGAGACCAAAAGTAGCGAAAGATGATCTGACGAAACAAATTTCTATCAGTGACTGATTCTATAAAATGGAGTGTCACCATGCGGCACACCATCGAGACCAAGAACGCCTTTATCAGTTTGCTCAACAGAGACACTTCAGCTCTTTATCAGAACTTCTTCTATCTGTCTTGTTTTGCGATGTGTTTTTCTTCTCGGATTCTTTATCATGTTTATGGTAGAACATCGAAGTTGAGATGTTTATATGTTTTTGCAACGTCGCCACTTAAAGGGAGAATGAGATAATTGAGGGGTTTTAAGTGTGATTAAAGAAGTGTAATTACGACAACGGTAAATAGGTCATAGGATTTTGGATAAGATAGTGGTGTTACAAAGTTGCTACTGTCTTCATGGTCTTGTTGGCCATGTTGGTAGGGCGGAGTACTAATAGAAACTTGTCTCGATCTTATGTATTTTTGGAACTTTTTGGAACATAATAGCACCCAAACTGACAATATTTGTACTTATAGATATAGGAAAAATAAGAAAGTTGGTAAGGAGAGAGAGAGAGGGGGGGGGAGATATATATATAGAGAGAGGAAGAGGGAGAGAAAGAGAAAGACAGAGAGGGAGAGAGAGAGAGAGAGAGAGAGAGAGAGAGAGGAGAGAGAGAGAGAGAGAGAGAGACGGGTGAAAACGGGGGGGGGGGGGGGGGGGGGGAGTGTTGAGGATGCGAAGGGGGAGATGCACTGCACTATCTCTAAAATCATCTTTTCCTTCGTACGGAAGACCCAGTTATATCATTGCTCGAGTAAATACTGCTAATATCTCGCTTGAGGGAAAGGTTAAAGCTATACATTGCCTAATAAAGAAGATTGCAAAGTCATTCTTCCCAATAATTTCGAGGTAGGCCTTGGTATGAACGGTCACACCAAAAGTTCCACGACTTCTTCATGTTTTAAAGTCCTAGATGAAACAGTATATGTTACTTCATACGAACATGAGGATCATTATTTCATATTCGTGAATATTACGATCGAAACTTCGCGATTTTATGAATTTCGCGAAGTTACAATTTTCTATAGGAACTGCCCTAAACGCTATTTCAAAGCATCGCTGTGCTAGAAGAGTACAATTTAATTGGATGAACCATAAGAGTACAAGCAAATGAACCTATTACCGTGATCACAAAATACACAATGCCAACTTTTCAAAATAACCTTCAAATTTGTAAATGGGATTAATCGGTGCATTTTCATCATATTTTTCGAATGTGAAATCAAAGGGAGACGGATGATATAGATTGGGAATGGGAAATTCGCATTGCTGTTCTTCTTGTCTATCAGCACAACCTACAAAACAGTGAACTCAGCTACCCGACCTTTTTAAAATGTAGCCTTACCTAGTTCAGTACTCGGAAATATGTTTTATACCTGTCATTCTGACCAGCTGTTCAGCTACTCATTTCAATATTTAACCTAAAATATTTTTTTTACAGCTTTGCATTAAGCATTCATCATTCTCTCTACTTATGTCTGCCTGTGTCTCTCTTCGTCACTCTCTCATCTTCTCTCCCTCTTTCCGTCTAGTGTCTAATATTGACGTATTCATATTTATTAGTCATTACATACATTATGCCTGCCCCACCCCTTCCCCATCCCTCTCTCCCCCTCTCTCTGTTTACATACTGCGAATCCCTCTACACTTCTTTTTCCCTCACTCCATTTCTGTACTTGCACCCCATGACCCCCTCCCCCTCCCCCCCCTCTCTCTCTCTCTCTTTATACTGCGTTTGTATGTCTGTCAACCGGTTTCAAGCAACACTCAAGTCCATTTGCTAGTCTCAAAAGTCTCTCTGCCCCCCTCTCTGTCTCTCTCTCTGTCTCTCTCTCTCTCTGCCTCTCCACTCTCTTTATTCCCTCGTTCCGTTTTCCTACTGTTTCGTCACAGTGGCGATTGTAATGTACTTCTGTGTTTGCCCATTCGAAACTCGGTCGCTTTACAAATCTATTCCTTCCGCGGAGTATGATTTGATTTAGCCCAAGATGATGGGAAACAGGTCGGGTCCAATCAGGGGAGAATGAATACCAGTTGAGCACACCCAGCTAAACAGTATTTTGAGTGTATGGTTCGTGTATGTAGTTAGTGGCACAGTTAAGGGGTAACGGGGGCACGTTCCCCCTCCATTCCCGAATTGCGAAAAAAAAGGTGAAGTGAAGGAGAAGGATGATGATAATTATGTAAAGAAGAATAAACGACCTCTTCCCACTGTCTCCCTAATAATATTCGATTGCCTTGTTCACTCGCATTAGTAAGATCGGTGCACCTCTCCTCTAGTGATAGTGCTCCTCAATGGTTGAACCCCCTCCACGCCATCGCGTGTATACTAATAGAATGGGCATTTTCTCGAGTCTCGAGTTCCTACGCGTCTAGCCTACGTGGTTCGAACATTAGTTTGGAATCAAGGATTACTTGACTTATTTCAAATATTTAGTATTCATTTTAGTGACAAATCTAGGATTTTTCAGGCGGCAGGAGGGGGGTGGGGGTGGGGCTTACTTTTGAAAAAAAAAGGACAAGCAGGAAATGGGGTTTACCAATTTACAAATGGAACACTTTGGCAAGCAAGGAAAATGTCAAATTTTCAGGTGTCGCAGATTTGAAAATAAACATGATCCTGACAAAGTGGATGGGAGGGAGGGGGGGGGGGCACTTCTTGTACTTTTTGCACTCTTTGTACCACCCAGTATGCACGACTGGGCGCGGGCGGGGGGGGGGGGGGGTCGTTATTAACCGGTTGTGCCCCTCTCCTAAATTCGCCGCTTGGTTTTGATACGATGACTTATATGGGATTATGATCATGTAGCTGAAAAAATACATGAAGTGAGGGTGACGATGGAGGATAAACAAAATAAAGAAAGGAAAATAAGCTGAAAATGTTTTAGCAGCATTCTTAGCGAGAGAGAACGAATTTAGTACAGCGTCAACACTATAACATAGCAACGAAAGTCTAATCTAAGGCATCCATTAAGACTGCATATAAACGTTGTGGTGTGTATAATTAAAAAAGGTAATTATGCATTTTTTCTAAACGATATTTGGTTTATTATATCAAAGACGGTCAAAAGCTTACTAACGGCAAATGTTTTCACATAAATCTGTGTTTGGAATACCACTTCTTATCAAAAGGCTTGGAAGAAGCTGTTGGACGACCTCGCATAGGAATACCAAGTTACACTTCGGCTATTGTGTGCTTTCCGAAACAAGTTCGATGATTACTTCGACCAAAGTCTCAAAGCCTCCATCTTCGGAAATTTCAATTGTTCGTGTTTGGAATCATCTTCCTTTCCCGCTGTGCTTTTCAATCTAAAAATAGATGAAATAATGCCCCGTGTAAATTGAGCTTTCATGACTGTATCACGTTAAGCTTCGCCGATCACGCAAGCGAAAGGAATGAATCAAATCGTAATGGGGGGGGGGGGGGGGGGGGACTGAGATTCTCTCCATTTTCTCCTGTACTTTTACACCTATTGTATTACCGTTACTGGGTCAATTTCATTTGTTTTGAAAGTAGCGTACTGATTTGGTCTGAATTAGTTCCCTCCTCTGTCATGTCTGTGATGCTTTTAAATAGATCTAACTGAACCCATTTTCAAAGATTGGGAAAACCTCCCCAGTCCTTAAAGGGTCTAATTTCTTCGTATATCTATACTATTCAAATTCAAATTCAAATTCATCGAATTTGTATTTATTCATTTCCAACAGGAAGAAAAGAAATAAAATGGCATTACAGAGGCAACACCACGGAAAAGATGAAATAATATATACATTTATACGTAATAAGTAGGCCTTCATATAAACAGATAAAATGGTTTCGATTTCATTTTTAAAAGAAAACAAAACAAACGACTTAATGATATTCATAAGTTTACACAAATAAGCTGATATTTTCATCTATTTTTGTTAAATCTGTCAATCGTTTACAGCATACATTTCAAATAAAAATGATGTTTTTCTTGTAAACACGTTTTGTTATGCATTCAGACATCTATACATGTTATATTTTGTCATTATTGTAACCCTTGTATAGATTAATTTTGTAAGTATTCGTTTTAAACTACATAATTGCCACAACAATGGATTTATCATCGACGTATTACAATTTTTGACACTTATTGGACATGTTGGAAAAGGGCTTTTTTCTATGTCGTATAAAAGAAGTTGCTGTTTATGTCAAATCGTCTGAATTTATTACCATGCCTAGGGCCAGGGAACCAGACGAAAATCCAGACTAAAAAATCTGTTAGGAATTGACCAATAAATTGCCACTAAAATCAAGTGTTGTTTGTGTATGCACTTCAATACATTTCTTAGTGTAGACAAAACTTGACAAAACACACTCTTGATATATATGTATGTTTGATAAAGATAACCATATATATATAGTCATGTCAAATTGGAGCAGCTATTCCAATACATCACATCCAGCACACGTGTACAGTCCGCGAGGACGGTCTGAAACGCAGCAGGATGATTTTGAAACAGACCTACGAACAATTACTGTTGACATTATTAATCTACCTCCAAATTGGTCCAACATAAAATATCTTGGATCACCCACCAGTAGCGAGCCGACTGCCACACGGGGGAGCTCTGGGGACGAAGGAAGGGGAGGAGCCGCTGCAATAAAAAAATTGCGTTTTTACGACCGATGTAATTTTTCAAAATAATTTAATCTCGTGTGGTTTAGAAATGGGATGACGGGAGTCAACTTGAACTTAAGGCAAAGCCCGATCCCAAGCGCTTGCGAATTCAGGGTTTAACTTGGGAGAAAAACTTTCCTCGAAAACCAAATGAAGTTTAGCAGTTTAGGGAAGCTGGGTAAACGATTTAAAAGCGTTTAATCGGGTCAATCCGCAATCGGGTCAAATCATAAATCCAACCAGACTAAAAGGTCTTTAGTACTCTCTTTGCGCCTCTCAATATTTATGGTAATAATTGTCTGGTATGCGGTTATGATCCATCATGTATGACAGTCTCTCACTTTACCCAAAAAGTTATCAAATGAATTTTAGAAAAGCAATACTATATAATCCAGTATATTTCCTTGATGTTTGACGTGTTTATTGTTTATTGATAAAGCCCGGGTTCTTTATTGTAGTATGTCAGTAAGGAGTTGCGGCTTTACGCTGAAATCAGTAAAGGTTATATCATTCTACGAATGTGTTTTGACTGATTTCACTGGAATAGCAGGTGTGATATAACTCCATTCTGACTCAAAACATGTACAATCGTCCGAGTGTTGATGATAGGATTGTGAAGGAATAGTGGTAAATAATTATTGTAAATAATAGTGGTAAATAATAATTGTGGATAAAGGAGTACAAAAGAGAGAATATAGTAAATAAGTACTAGGAAAAAAGAAAGAAAGAAAGAAAGAAAGGAAATCAAAATGAAGACGCAGCGGGGCCTATAGAGGTTCGTATCGCAGAATTCAGCATTTGAAAAAAGGAAAGGATATCGAAAATGACAAGAGAATTATAGAATTCTATTACACACCTGGCAGGGGCGTAGCCACTGAAGGGGCACTAGACATGCTAGATTAACGAGAGACGGGCGAACAAGCTAGCCAATGAATGACATGGGGAGGGGGGGGGGGATGGGTTGTGAGAGGGAATCGTATCATCTTCTATTCATGCGGCTTCCAGTCCCTTCTCTCCCCCTCTCTTTATCGTTTTAGCCAGGGGGGGGGGGGGGGTGTATTCCAGCCCGTGTAGCCAAGTCACTGACACCTTCTGATTCAGATTTAGTCGCACTCTTTAAATCAAAACTAAAAATTGCTTAGTTGAAAGAATTGCAAGAATTCCATTTTTCTAAACCAACTTACACTTAAGTTCTGCCAGATATATCATTACCAATAATCATGATAATGACAGGAAAATGTATTGTAAACAGAGAAAGTCAAGAATTCTATTTTACATCTTTTACATCTAATCATTCAGGCGCAATCTTTAAACTCTTTAAAGTGCAAAAGTCCACAGATGTCGCCATCCCTTTGAGTAAATAATACTAGTAACTTTTGAATGGTCATCTATACCGAAGGAAAACATGTTTTCTTACTTTCAGTAAACACGTAACCTGACACGAGTGATTCTGAAATTTCCCATTCATCACATCTCGAAATGCTTTGTGCAAAAGTCAACCAATAACCCTGAAATTCATTAACTTTCTAAAGTCCTTGACTTATTTCACTTTTCTGTCTGCACTCTTCGTGTTGCTTATTCTTAGAATATTACATATTGTAAGGGGGAAAAAAAAAAGAAGAAAGAAGTAGAAACAAAAATTGAGGTGATTTTGGAAAGGTGAATAGCCGAAAGATTTTGTAATCGGGTTCAACAAAGTAAACTTGAATATTCCGTTTGATGAATATGTATGATGTTTGGTACATGCAACCTCCATTTCATTCTTAATTCTCTTCTCTTTCGCCCTCTGGTGTAGAATATGTCGAGCCACTGAGGGGGGGGGGGGGGGGGTAGGGGTTAGGTAGGCGTGGGGGTTATCGAAAAAATGAGAGAGAGAGAGAGAGAGAGAAGGTTTGGCGTGGTGTTCCAACTTTCCTAAGGATCTCACCCACACTTTTCACATTAATCTTCCTTTCTTCTTCATCTATTCTATCTTCTTCTTCTTTCGTATTCTTCTTCTTCTTCTTCTTCTTCCCCTTTACCACTTACTACTGCTGTACTAATACTACTGCTACTCCTACTACCTACTGCTACTCCTACTACTGCCTGCTACTACTGCTACTGCTACTCCTCCTACTGCTCATGCTACTTTTGCTACTGCTACTGCTACTTACTAATATACTCCTCTTATTATATTCTTTCCTCTTATATACCTATCTCTCCCTCCACCTTCTAAGTATCTTTCTCCTCCTTCATTTATCGCTGTCCAATGAAGGAAGTGGGGGGGGGGGGGGGGTCGTGGATACCCCTCTGCTTTCTCCTCTCTATCTTTCTTTTGCTTGTGCTCTGTCTTTTTGTCCCTGCCATGTTTTTCTCATGTTCCATTAGTTATGTTTCGATAAAAAGAAACGCCATTTTATCAGAGAGTACATCAATGTACACCAAAATGCTCGAATTTTTGTTAGTCGTTTGAAAACCTCTTCAGGTAATTGGACATCAAGATGGGGTGGAGCATGCCAGTGACCTCAATGTTCTCTCTGTGTCATGATAATGATCTCTCAAGATGGATGATAAAACACAAGAGTAATAATATAATCTTTACATTGCCGACCATGAATTTTGTTACGCCGAACCGATCAAGCGCCTCTGATTTATGCGGGCATCATTCGGTTCTCGTCTTTCGGTAAATCAACTTTTGTCATGGAAAGAGTTCGAAAATAAACCATCTGCATTTCATGCATCATCCTTAACCAATGCTACATGTGTCACGTTAATGATGCATTTTTGAAAATGAATACAGGACTGGATGACCTTCTCCGCGCTTGAATTATTTTACGTGACTTTCATCACGACTTTCACCATTGACGAATGGTTAATGTAGCGCTACCAAATCCTTACAAAGTAGAAATTTATTTGATTTCAGGAGAAAGTATAAATAATACATGTAATATGCCAGCTTGGTGAAATTAAGGTGAGGTCATATTATACGAAAGCATAATTCATTTGGCTATCTACCATACATTGTTTTGTGCAGCCCCAGGGGCGGCGCAGCAGGTATATATATATTTTTTTTTTGGGGGGGGGCAAGATGACACAGGTTAATTCATTGACGTTTAAATGAACAAGTGGGGGTATTATATAGTTGCAAGCCCCAGGTCTTTCCTTTTCCCTCCCTCTTCTTTCTTCTTCCTCCTCTTTTTCTTCTTTTCTTCTCCTCTTTTTTTTATCACTTGAAAATCATGGGGGGAGGATTCGTTCCCCTGCCCCCTATAGCGCCGTCCCTGTGCAGCCCGTTATGTTTTCTATAGGGACGACAGCAGAGTATCTAAGACGTAAAGAAAGGGCACAGAGCGTTTAAAAAATTACGCACAGAAAAAACAAACAAACAAACAATCACTTGTGTGAAGCGTGATCAGCTGATTTAGAAAAGGATTGTCTGTTTTCTCTTATGCGTGTTTTGTATGGGGCATGTTTTGCAAATCATCGTGACAGGGATGGGGAGGGGGTGGGCAACAATCGCCATTCTGCCACCTTGACAGTTCAAATCGCCCCACTTCCATTTTCAAACACCACTCTATTACGAAAAACAAACCTATCACGTGACAAGAAAGAGAAGAAAATGGGAAATAATTGCCTTTCGAGCAGACTCTGGAGACTTGAATTATTCGAACAGACATCCAATATTTCCCATATATTTTCGCTATTTTTAAAATTCTTCCATTCTCCCTGTCAATTTTTCTGAACTATGCCTTTGGGAATGTTTTGTCAAAGTGCGTTTACTGGATATCTCGAAACACGCAGCGCAGATGGACATGAAAATTGCCTTTCGCTTTCTGGTCCTTATACCAGCAGGACCTGTGAGGAGTTACCATGGTAACAATGAGAAAATGACCCTTCGTTGTCCATTATATAGCATGACTTTTGTCTTTTTGTCAAGAAGATGACAAAATGCAGTAAAAGTGTAAGAATTTCCCAAATGGCTATTTATTTGTATAGCCTGGTCACTTTCGTGCCTGAGTATGGAACTCACTTTTGCTCTTCTCACAGTGAGTTAATCTATGCCTGACATAGCAGTGCTGATTAGCAGGCATTGGGAAGGTATTTTTGCTACTGAGAAAGAATTATTTTATGAAATATAGTGCGCAAAGCTGATAAGTAACCTATCCTTGGCCTATCCATTGAGGGGCACTTTTGAAGAAGGGGGGCCATGGTCTTAAAGGATGAATGATGTATGCTAGAAAAGGGGGATCTCGAAAGGACAAGGGGACATGTGTGAAGGGGTCGATCGTGTCATCCCATTACCAAATTACTTTTCCCCTGCCCCTTCCCAACCTTGTGTTTCCTCTTTCGCCATTCAAGTGGTGTTCTTTTCTTGGGGGGGGGGCTGGTGGGGCTTCTTCGTAACAATTCTGCGCCACTGAAGCACATAAAGAAAAGCATAAAGTTTGAAAGCTTAAGAATCATCAGCGTATATCCACCTTCGCTAATCATAGACTAACGAAACGAGAAAGCATGACTGTTCCGATAGAGTGGGTCAGTTCTATCAAGGGGGAGGGGCATTTTCATGTATGATGGGATGACCAAGCTTTGCGCTCATTTTAAGTTTCTAAAGAACGCAATATTCAATCCATAATTTCTCAAATTCTAAAAAAAATCATTCTGATTAATAATGATGCCAAAGGGAAAGCAAAGTCTTATTGACAAAAGAATCCCGAGAATTTCGCGATCGCAAAATTCGATGTCGTATCGCAGTGCGCTGGAAAAGGTTTACAAAAAACGAGTCCAAACTTCGCGTACGCCAGTTTAAAAACGATTAATGCAAAATAGATATCCATAAAGGTAAGATAATTGCATCACTAAAGCAAAATTGCACAGAATCGTTTGGTATCACATATGACTTACAATTTTGGTGACTTCGTCTCTCAAAATGAAGATTTCTAGACCCTTGTCGCGGTAGGTTCAATTTTTTTTCGGAACGGACGCAAAATATAGCCAATTCTACTAATCTTTTATTAATCATTTCACAATTCCTTCCCAATTTCAAAGAATAGTTAGTCCTAGGGTAATATTAAGTCCTCTATTCGTTGGTGCTATCAATTCTCAAATCTGTTCATGTTTTTGAGATATTACCCTGTGCGCGAAATATGGACATACGCGAAATTACGACATACCGCCATAATGATAAAGAAATGTTTGCATTATTTGTTCATTCACTGTGATTATTGGGGGGGGGGGGGGGGTGGATTTAGGTGAATTTATGGTTACACCTGACGGGTGTCATACAATCAAATCATTCGAAATCGAAAACCACTGCAGACAGTCGTCTTACCTCAATGATTAATCAGTACTATAGCGGTATTTCCCATTTCTTGTCTAGTTGCCCCCACCCTCCTCCAAAGAAAGGGCAATGTTTCAGATGAGATTAGTGGGGCGGAAGTGCTTAACTTGCTGAAGGTCAGGGGTTTAAGCGGGGTCTAGGTAGAGTCAGAAAATCCTTGATGCTTCTCCTGTCTCTCTTTAAAAGAATTACATAAACCATTGAAAGACTTACTTTGTTAAATATGAGCCTTACTTTTGCAGCAGAATGGTATCTAGGTCCATGGTATAAACTTTTCATATTTACATTGCCGATGTTATTTTATATACCATTATCATTACCACAAGGAAATGATATCACAAAACTTTATTGAAAGGAATTATTTCACGAACAGAAAGAAAATTTTCTTAATACTTCCGATCATTTCGAATGACAGTACTTGTATGCGGAAGTAATTTTGTTTGTTTGACCCATTCGTGTAACCTCAGATTATCCCTGCACAGTTACGTGTAGGAATTAATGCATATACGTCAGGGGCGGAGTGTTGCATCAAATTTTGTGGGGGCACTCGATATATATATATATATATATATATATATATATATATTATTCTCCCATTTTCATTTCTTTCAGTGCTTTTATATATATATATATATATATATATATATATATTTTTTTTTTTTTTTTTTTGCGAGGGGAGGGAAGGGGCACCAATCTTACTTGATGAATTAAATTGAAGAAAGCAGACCAACGATGGGGGTAGGGTGAGAAGGGCCCTATTTTCTTCTTTCCACGTTCCACATATTTCTTTCAGTTTTTAGAATCCCCCTTTCGGTCGTTTGATGGGGGAAGCACATGCCCCATTGCTAGCTACGCCACTCTCAAGCAAGAGAATTGGGAGGAACTTTTGAGCATGTAATTTCGTTAAAGAAAAATCTGAGCTGAATTAGCAGCGTCATGTTTTTCAGTTTTTTAAACTCCAGATGCCACATGTTCATTACGACTCAAACATAATTAATCGGGTTGCCACAGTCAAGAAAGTTGACTAGGTTCCGACCGGCGCATTGGGCCTATGACTGGGCAGAATTAATATAGAACATGCAGAATAACCTTGCGGAGGGCAAAAAGGGTAGGGGGCAAAGAGGACCTACCCCATCCCCCCTTTCCTTGTCAAAGGGCACGTAACCCCTTACGTCACATGCTCGTACCGCAATCTAGATGTTATAATTAAACTTTGGAATTAAAGGATCGCGCAAATCAATTACTCGATTTCGTCTGCGTTGAACTGGGCTTTCGGTGTGACGTCATAGATCGAAGTGAGTTGTTATATAACCAGGGACTTAACGTAAGCATACAGTAATTAGGTTCATACCTCATATAGGGCTTTGGTAAAATTGTTTTTTTTTTAATTTTATCCGAGGCATTGTTTATTTTCTCTATAGATGTTGTTTAATTTCGGCCACCATCCGTGGCCTACGACTGTCTCTTCAAGTAACGACTAGTCTTGTAAATCTTTGTGCATATCATTTTGGAATAAACAACCTTTGTCCTCTTATCTATGAACAGAAAGTTTAATCCAATTCATTGGTTGTTCCTTCGACATCTTCGAGCTCCCCTCCCCCACCCTTTACACTTTCAACCCAAATAAAAGCAAAAATTCACAAGCTCGAAATTCGTTCAGTTGTTCGTTCGTTGTCTGGCAACGTGATCGCAAATGAACTGCAGGGTTTCAAACCTTCCATCTCCTTTTGGGCAAGGTTATCATCAACCACCCCCCCCTCCCCAGTTCCTGTAAACACCTTTTCAGGTCTTTTCAAGTCGCGCAAAGTGAAAAATAACATCTACCAAGAATGTAGACATTACCTTACTAGAAACAGACAGACAGAAATAAAGACCATGAGAAGCTGAAAAGAAAGACAAGGAGTAAAAATTGTGACACCGACAGACGATGTTTTTCTCTATTATTTGTGACACTGACAGAATTGAAGATTAAAATCTTCATTCTGTCGGTCGGTCAACGATTTTAAAAGCCATTCCGGTCAAAGCGTTCTGTATAATGTTCACAATTTGTCGAAGACACCCCTTCATGTCTTCACTTCAACCCCCTTGGTCCCTGTAAATACCTTACTTTTAAATTTCACAAATAATACAAATGTACGAAGAATTCCTCGTGGCTTCACTAGAAACATAGAAAAGAAAGAAAAGGAGTAACACTTCTGACTGACCGAATCGAAGATTAAAGTCATTCCGGTCAATGCTTTTTGTCTGAGGGGATGTTCGCAATTGTTGAAGATATCTTCATGTCTTTGCCGTGAGCCCAGAAACTGTTATTTTCCGGTCTGTAGGCTGGGTTTCTATTCCTGGCAACCTTTGTCATCACTGGTATAACCCGAAGACAACAGGTGACTCTCAAACTCAGAAACTTGTGATATCTATAGATCTTCCTCTCCATCTTATCGTTATTTTTTGTTTGCTACTTCATGTCCTCTGTACCGTTTCCCCCCTCTCTACCCCCTTTTTTCTTTGTGTATTTTGCCCTTTCAAATTTCTTAAATTCCCCCTCTATTTTGTCGTATGTCTAATTTCATCCTTTCACTTTGCTTTGTTTACTCACATCAAAATCCCATCGTGTTTTTTGTTTTTCTAACTTTGTTACATTGCTGTTGACTCCTTAATGTATATGATGTTTTCGTTAAGTTTTATGTTTTTCCCTTTGTCATAATCGAATATTAGTGATGGAGCGAAATTGCATGCAATTTAAGGTTTTTTTTTCTCTCTCTCTTCTCTCTTTTTAATCAAAGGGTGTTTCTTTTTTGAATATCATTAGACTGGTTTTACTTCAAGACTCCTCATCGAAAAGATGTGTAATTGAAACTTAAAGATAATGTTGAATTCTAGTCATTCAATTGTGTTATAAAAAAAATTGTCGCCAGGGTAATTTGATAGGGGGCAAGAAGGCCCATAGGTGAGTTTATTTACGTTTTAAATGAACAAATTATAGTTGCATGACCCAGCTCTCACCTTTCCCGTACTCTTCTTGTTTCTTCTTCCTATTGTTGTTCTGTTTCTCTCTCTTTTTTTTTGATCACTAGAAAAATCATAGGTGGGCGACCGCCCTTGATTGAAAGAGATCAAATCAAAAGAGATAGACTTACTTTCCCCCAAAGCACACACACCGCTGCACACAGTAAAGTGTACATGGAACCACAGAAAGAGATGGCATACAAGTTCGGCCTGAACATTTCAGCTATTTCTCGTCTTATTATATCATTGTCAGTATTATCTGGAGTATAGTTTTTTTTTTAAATTATTACAGATCAAAAGTGGGAAATGTTTTTTTTTAAAACACCTAGTATGAGAAGCAATTCTTGTCAGGGAACCTTTCCACTGTGATATTCTACCTAACAAATAATGAAGATATTTATACTGCGCACATAGCCACCCCAAAGGGTGCTCAAGGCACTTACAATGAATTATTATAAACATTATTGTTACCCCAGCATGCCAGGTACCCATTATACACCCGGATAGAGGGCAGCAAAGGTGGATTAAATGTCTTGCTAAAGACATAAGGAGCCAAGCTTAGTGGGAATGGAACTCAGGACCCTTTGATTATAAAGAGCGTGCGCTCTTATCAACTTTGTCACATCTCCGCAACTAATACCAAAAGAATGAGAAAGCTCACAAATGATTCTAACCTTTCACACCTTTCCCAGAACTCAAGCTTCTCTTTGTAGGCATTTCAAACGGCTCTATATCGGTATTTTGAAGACAAGTCATCTTCATACGAGACATCGCCATACCACTCAAGAATTAGAGCAACATAACCTGATTAAATTAGAGAGCACCTGCCATCCAAGCAATCTTGGACCGATTTAGAGCAAATGTTTTGAATACTTGCAAGTTTCCCAACTCGAAACATGACTATAGAAAGCCGATTCTGATGA
>CM057165.1:14712396-14732630 GCA_029962745.1 Echinometra lucunter | reverse complement strand
GTTTCGTCACAGTGGCGATTGTAATGTACTTCTGTGTTTGCCCATTCGAAACTCGGTCGCTTTACAAATCTATTCCTTCCGCGGAGTATGATTGATTTAGCCCAAGATGATGGGAAACAGGTCGGGTCCAATCAGGGAGAAGAATGAATACCAGTTGAGCACACCCAGCTAAACAGTATTTTGAGTGTATGGTTCGTGTATGTAGTTAGTGGCACAGTTAAGGGGTAACGGGGGCACGTTCCCCCTCCATTCCCGAATTGCGAAAAAAAAAGGTGAAGTGAAGGAGAAGGATGATGATGAATATGTAAAGAAGAATAAACGACCTCTTCCCACTGTCTCCCTAATAATATTCGATTGCCTTGTTCACTCGCATTAGTAAGATCGGTGCACCTCTCCTCTAGTGATAGTGCTCCTCAATGGTTGAACCCCCTCCACGCCATCGCGTGTATACTAATAGAATGGGCATTTTCTCGAGTCTCGAGTTCCTACGCGTCTAGCCTACGTGGTTCGAACATTAGTTTGGAATCAAGGATTACTTGACTTATTTCAAATATTTAGTATTCATTTTAGTGACAAATCTAGGATTTTTCAGGCGGCAGGAGGGGGGTGGGGGTGGGGCTTACTTTTGAAAAAAAAAGGACAAGCAGGAAATGGGGGTTTTACCAATTACAAATGGAACACTTGGCAGCAAGGAAAATGTCAAATTTTCAGGTGTCGCAGATTTGAAAATAACATGATCCTGACAAAGTGGATGGGAGGGGGGGGGAGGGGGGCGACTTCTTGTACGTTTTGTGCACTCTTTGTACCACCCACGTATGCACGACTGGAGCGGCGGGGGGGGGGGGGGGGTCGTTATTAACCGGTTTGTGCCCACTCTCCTAATTCGCCGCTTGGTTTTGATACGATGACTTATATGGGATTATGATCATGGAGCTGAAAACAATACATGAAGTGGAGGGTGACGAATGGAAGATAAACCAAAATAAAGAAAGGAAAATAAGCTGAAAATGTTTTTAGCAGCATTCTTAGCGAGAGAGAACGAATTTAAGTACAGCGTCAACACTATAACATAGCACGAAAGTCTAATCAAGGCATCCATTAAGACTGCATATAAACGTTGTGGGGTGTTGTATAATTAAAAAAGGTAATTATGCATTTTTTCTAACGATATTTGGTTTATTATAATCAAAGACGGTCAAAGCTTACTAACGGCAAATGTTTTCACATAAATCTTGTGTTGGAATACCACTTCTATCAAAAGGCTTGGCAGAAGCTGTTGGACGACCTCGCATAGGAATACCAAGTTACACTTCGGCTATGTGTGCTTTCCGAAACAAGTTCGATGATTACTTCGACCAAAGTCTCAAAGCCTCCATCTCGGAATTTCAATTGTTCGTTGTTTGGAATCATCTTCCTTTCCCGCCTGTGCTTTTCAATCTAAAAATGATGAAATAATGCCCCGTGTAAATTGAGCTTTCATGACTGTATCACGTAGCTTCGCCGATCACGCAAGCGAAGGAATGAATCAAATCGTAATGGGGGGGGGGGGGGGGGACTGAGATCTCTCCATTTCTCCCTGTACTTTACACCTATTGTATTACCGTTACTGGGTCAATTTCATTTGTTTTGAAAGTAGCGTACTGATTTGGTCGTGAATTAGTCCCTCTCTCGGGTCATGTCTGTGATGCTTTTAAATTAGAGATCTAACTGAACCCCAATTTTTTTTTCTAAAGATTGGGAAAACCACTCCCAGGAGCTATCATTAAAGGGTCTAAATTTCTTCGTATATCTATACTATTCAAATTCAAATTCAAATTCCATCGATGTGTATGTATTGTCTTTCAACACACAGGAAGAAAGAAATATAAATGGGCATTACAGAGGCACACCACGGAAAAAGATGAAATAAATATTACATTTATACGTAATAAGTAGAGACCTTCATATAAACAGATAAAATGGTTTTCGATTTCATTTTAAAAGAAAACAAAACAAACGACTTAATGATATTCATAAGTTTACACAAATAAGCTGATATTTTCATCTATTTTGTTTAAATCTGTCAATCGTTTACAGCATACATTCAAATAAAAATGATTGTTTTTTTTGTAAACACGTTTTGTTATGCATTCAGACATCTATACATGTTATATTTTGTCATATTGTAACCCTTGTATAGATTAATTTTTGTAAGTATTCGTTTAAACTAATAATTGCCACAACAATGGATTATCATCGACGTATTACAATTTTTTGACACTTATTGACATGTTGGAAAAGGGCTTTTTTCTATGTCGTATAAAAGAAGTTGCTTGTTTATGTCAAATCGTCTGAATTATTACCATGCTAGGGCCAGGGAACCAGACGAAAATCCAGACTAAAAAATCTGTTAGGAATTGACCAATAAATTGCCACTAAAATCACGTGTGTTTGTGTATGCACTTCAATACATTTCTTAGTGTAGACAAAACTTGACAAAACATACTCTTGATATATGTATGTTTGATAAAGATAACCATATATATATAGTCATGTCAAATTGGAGCAGCTATTCCAATACATCACATCCAGCACACGTGTACAGTCCGCGAGGACGGTCTGAAACGCAGCAGGATGATTTTGAAACAGACTACGAACAATACTGTGACATTATTAATCTACTCCAAATTGGTCCAACATAAAATATCTTGGATCACCCACCAGTAGCGAGCCGACTGCCACACGGGGGGAGCTCTGGGGACGAAGGAAGGGGAGGAGCCCGCTGCAATAAAAAAATTGCGTTTTTACGACCGATGTAATTTTTCAAAATAATTTAATCTCGTGTGGTTTAGAAATGGGATGACGGGAGTCAACTTGAACTTAAGGCAAAGCCCGATCCCAAGCGCTTGCGAATTCAGGGTTTAACTTGGGAGAAAAACTTTCCTCGAAAACCAAATGAAGTTTAGCAGTTTAGGGAAGCTGGGTAAACGATTTAAAAGCGTTTAATCGGGTCAATCCGCATCGGGTCAAATCATAAATCCAACCAGACTAAAAGGTCTTTAGTACTCTCTTTGCGCCTCTCAATATTTATGGTAATAATTGTCTGGTATGCGGTTATGATCCATCATGTATGACAGTCTCTCACTTTACCCAAAAAGTTATCAAATGAATTTTAGAAAAGCAATACTATATAATCCAGTATATTTCCTTGATGTTTGACGTGTTTATTGATAAAGCCCGGGTTCTTTATTGTAGTATGTCAGTAAGGAGTTGCGGCTTTACGCTGAAATCAGTAAAGGTTATATCATTCTACGAATGTGTTTTGACTGATTTCACTGGAATAGCAGGTGTGATATAACTCCATTCTGACTCAAAACATGTACAATCGTCCGAGTGTTGATGATAGGATTGTGAAGGAATAGTGGTAAATAATTATTGTAAATAATAGTGGTAAATAATAATTGTGGATAAAGGAGTACAAAAGAGAGAATATAGTAAATAAGTACTAGGAAAAAAGAAAGAAAGAAAGAAAGAAAGGAAATCAAAATGAAGACGCCAGCGGGGCCTATAGAGGTTCGTTATCGCAGAATTCAGCATTTGAAAAAAGGAAAGGATATCGAAAATGACAAGAGAATTATAGAATTCTATTACACACCTGGCAGGGGCGTAGCCACTGAAGGGGCACTAGACATGCTAGATTAACGAGAGACGGCGCGAACAGCTAGCCAATGAAATGACATGGGGAGGGGGGGGGGGATGGGTTGTGAGAGGGAATCGTATCATCTTCTATTCATGCGGCTTCCAGTCCCTTCTCTCCCCCTCTCTTTATCGTTTTAGCCAGGGGGGGGGGGGGGTGTATTCCAGCCCGTGTGTAGCCAAGTCACTGACACCTTCTGATTCAGATTTAGTCGCACTCTTTAAATCAAAACTAAAAATGCTTAGTTGAAAGAATTGCAAGAATTCCATTTTTCTAAACCAACTTACACTTAAGTTCTGCCAGATATACATTACCAATAATCATGATAATGACAGGAAAATGTATTGTAAACAGAGAAAGTCAAGAATTCTATTTTACATCTTTTACATCTAATCATTCAGGCGGCCAATCTTTTTAAACTCTTTAAAGTGCAAAAGTCCACAGATGTCGCCATCCCTTTGAGTAAATAATACTAGTAACTTTTGAATGGTCATCTATACCGAAGGAAAACATGTTTTCTTACTTTCAGTAAACACGTAACCTGACACGAGTGATTCTGAAATTTCCCATTCATCACATCTCGAAATGCTTTGTGCAAAAGTCAACCAATAACCCTGAAATCATTAACTTTCTAAAGTCCTTGACTTATTTCACTTTTCTGTCTGCACTCTTCGTGTTGCTTATTCTTAGAATATTACATATTGTAAGGGGGAAAAAAAAAAGAAGAAAGAAGTAGAAACAAAAATTGGGGTGATTTTGGAAAGGTGAATAGCCGAAAGATTTTGTAATCGGGTTCAACAAAGTAAACTTGAATATTCCGTTTGATGAATATGTATGATGTTTGGTACATGCAACCTCCATTTCATTCTTAATTCTCTTCTCTTTCGCCCTCTGGTGTAGAATATGTCGAGCCACTGAGGGGGGGGGGGGGGGGGTTAGGGGTTAGTGTAGGGTGGGGGTTATCGAAAAAATGAGAGAGAGAGAGAGAGAGAGCAGGTATTGAGTGGTGTTTCCAACTTTCCTAAGGATCGAACCACACTTTTCACATTAATCTTTCCCTTCTTCTTCTTCTTCTTCTTCTTCTTCTTCTTCTTCTTCTTCTTCTTCTTCTTCTTCTTCTTCCCCTTCTACCACTACTACTGCTAGTACTACTACTACTGCTACTCCTACTACTGCTACTGCTACTCCTACTACTGCTCCTGCTACTACTGCTACTGCTACTCCTACTACTGCTCCTGCTACTACTGCTACTGCTACTGCTACTACTACTACTACTCCTTCTTAATTCTTATTCTTCCTCTCTATATACCTCTCTCTCCCTCCACCTCTCTCAGTATCTTTCTCCTCCCTTCATTTATCGCTGTCCAATGAAGGAAGTGGGGGGGGG
This sequence comes from Echinometra lucunter, assembly GCA_029962745.1. Taxonomy (NCBI): domain Eukaryota; kingdom Metazoa; phylum Echinodermata; class Echinoidea; order Camarodonta; family Echinometridae; genus Echinometra; species Echinometra lucunter. The sequence continues at coordinate 14,727,567 of CM057165.1, read as the reverse complement.
GGGGGGGCGTGGATACCCCTCTGCTTTCTCCTCTCTATCTTTCTTTTGCTTGTGCTCTGTCTTTTTGTCCCTGCCATGTTTTTCTCATGTTCCATTAGTTATGTTTCGATAAAAAGAAACGCCATTTTATCAGAGAGTACATCAATGTACACCAAAATGCTCGAATTTTTGTTAGTCGTTTGAAAACCTCTTCAGGTAATTGGACATCAAGATGGGGTGGAGCATGCCAGTGACCTCAATGTTCTCTCTGTGTCATGATAATGATCTCTCAAGATGGATGATAAAACACAAGAGTAATAATATAATCTTTACATTGCCGACCATGAATTTTGTTACGCCGAACCGATCAAGCGCCTCTGATTTATGCGGGCATCATTCGGTTCTCGTCTTTCGGTAAATCAACTTTTGTCATGGAAAGAGTTCGAAAATAAACCATCTGCATTTCATGCATCATCCTTAACCAATGCTACATGTGTCACGTTAATGATGCATTTTTGAAAATGAATACAGGACTGGATGACCTTCTCCGCGCTTGAATTATTTTACGTGACTTTCATCACGACTTTCACCATTGACGAATGGTTAATGTAGCGCTACCAAATCCTTACAAAGTAGAAATTTATTTGATTTTCAGGAGAAGTATAAATAATACATGTAATATGCCAGCTTGGTGAAATTAAGGTGAGGTCATATTATACGAAAGCATAATTCATTTGGCTATCTACCATACATTGTTTTGTGCAGCCCCAGGGGCGGCGCCAGGGTATATATATATTTTTTTTTTGGGGGGGGGCAAGATGACACAGGTTAATTCATTGACGTTTTAAATGAACAAGTGGGGGTATTATATAGTTGCAAGCCCCAGGTCTTCCTTTTCCCTCCCTCTTCTTTCTTCTTCCTCCTCTTTTTCTTCTTTTTCTCCTCTTTTTTTATCACTTGAAAAATCATGGGGGGAGGATTCGTTCCCCTGCCCCCTATAGCGCCGTCCCTGTGCAGCCCGTTATGTTTTCTATAGGGACGACAGCAGAGTATCTAAGACGTAAAGAAAGGGCACAGAGCGTTTAAAAAATTACGCACAGAAAAAACAAACAAACAAACAATCACTTGTGTGAAGCGTGATCAGCTGATTTAGAAAAGGATTGTCTGTTTTCTCTTATGCGTGTTTTGTATGGGGCATGTTTTGCAAATCATCGTGACAGGGATGGGGAGGGGGTGGGCAACAATCGCCATTCTGCCACCTTGACAGTTCAAATCGCCCCACTTCCATTTTCAAACACCACTCTATTACGAAAAACAAACCTATCACGTGACAAGAAAGAGAAGAAAATGGGAAATAATTGCCTTTCGAGCAGACTCTGGAGACTTGAATTATTCGAACAGACATCCAAATATTTCCCATATATTTTCGCTATTTTTAAAATTCTTCCATTCTCCCTGTCAATTTTTCTGAACTATGCCTTTGGGAATGTTTTGTCAAAGTGCGTTTACTGGATATCTCGAAACACGCAGCGCAGATGGACATGAAAATTGCCTTTCGCTTTCTGGTCCTTATACCAGCAGGACCTGTGAGGAGTTACCATGGTAACAATGAGAAAATGACCCTTTCGTTGTCCATTATATAGCATGACTTTTGTCTTTTTGTCAAGAAGATGACAAAATGCAGTAAAAGTGTAAGAATTTCCCAAATGGCTATTTATTTTGTATAGCCTGGTCACTTTCGTGCTGAGTATGGAACTCACTTTTGCTCTTCTCACAGTGAGTTAATCTATGCCTGACATAGCAGTGCTGATTGCAGGCATTGGGAAGGTATTTTTGCTACTGAGAAAGAATTATTTTATGAAATATAGTGCGCAAAGCTGATAAGTAACCTATCCTTGGCCTATCCATTGAGGGGCACTTTTGAAGAAGGGGGGCCATGGTCTTAAAGGATGAATGATGTATGCTAGAAAAGGGGGATCTCGAAAGGACAAGGGGACATGTGAAGGGGTCGATCGTGTCATCCCATTACCAAATTACTTTCCCCTGCCCCTTCCCAACCTTGTGTTTCCTCTTTTCGCCATTCAAGTGGTGTTCTTTTCTTGGGGGGGGGGCTGGTGGGGCTTCTTCGTAACAATTCTGCGCCACTGAAGCACATAAAGAAAAGCAATAAAGTTTGAAAGCTTAAGAATCATCAGCGTATATCCACCTTCGCTAATCATAGACTAACGAAACGAGAAAGCATGACTGTTCCGATAGAGTGGGTCAGTTCTATCAAGGGGGAGGGGCATTTTCAATGTATGATGGGATGACCAAGCTTTGCGCTCATTTTAAGTTTCTAAAGAACGCAATATTCAATCCATAATTTCTCAAATTCTAAAAAAAAATCATTCTGATTAAATAATGATGCCAAAGGGAAAGCAAAGTCTTATTGACAAAGAATTCCCGAGAATTCGCGATCGCAAAATTCGATGTCGTATCGCAGTGCGCTGGAAAAGGTTTACAAAAAACGAGTCCAAACTTCGCGTACGCCAGTTTAAAAACGATTAATGCAAAATAGATATCCATAAAAGGTAAGATAATTGCATCACTAAAGCAAAATTGCACAGAATCGTTTGGTATCACATATGACTTACAATTTGGTGACTTCGTCTCTCAAAATGAAGATTTCTAGACCCTTGTCGCGGTAGGTTCAATTTTTTTTCGGAACGGACGCAAAATATAGCCAATTCTACTAATCTTTTATTAATCATTTCACAATTCCTTCCCCAATTTCAAAGAATAGTTAGTCCTAGGGTAATATTAAGTTCCTCTATTCGTTGGTGCTATCAGATTCTCAAAATCTGTTCATGTTTTTGAGATATTACCCTGTGCGCGAAATATGGACATACGCGAAATTACGACATACCGCCATACATGATAAAGAAATGTTGCATTATTTGTTCATTCACTGTGATTATTGGGGGGGGGGGTGGATTTAGGTGAATTTATGGTTACACCTGACGGGTGTCATACAATCAAATCATTCGAAATCGAAAACCACTGCAGACAGTCGTCTTACCTCAATGATTAATTCAGTACTATAGCGGTATTTCCCATTTCTTGTCTAGTTGCCCCACCCTCCTCCAAAGAAAAGGGCAATGTTCTCAGATGAGATTAGTGGGCGGAAGTGCTTGACTTGCTGAAGGTCAGGGGTTAAGCGGGGTCTAGGTAGATGTCAGAAAATCCTTGATGCTTCTCCTGTCTCTCTTTAAAAGAATTACATAAACCATTGAAAAGACTTACTTTGTTAAATATGAGCCTTACTTTGCAGCAGAATTGGTATCTAGGTCCATGGTATAAACTTTTCATATTTTACATTGCCGATGTTATTTTATACCCATTTATCATTACCACAAGGAAATGATATCACAAAACTTTTATTGAAAGGAAATTATTTCACGAACAGAAAGAAATATTTTTCTTAATACTTCCGATCATTTCGAATGACAGTACTTGTATGCGGAAGTAATTTTGTTTGTTTGACCCATTCGTGTAACCTCAGATTATCCCTGCACAGTTACGTGTAGGAATTAATGCATATACGTCAGGGGCGGAGTGTTGCATCAAATTTTGTGGGGGCACTCGATATATATATATATATATATATATATATATATATATATATTATTCTCCCATTTTCATTTCTTTCAGTGCTTTTATATATATATATATATATATATATATATATATATATATATTTTTTTTTTTTTTTTTGCGAGGGGAGGGAAGGGGCACCAATCTTACTTGATGAATTAAATTGAAGAAAGCAGACCAACGATGGGGGTAGGGTGAGAAGGGCCCTATTTTCTTCTTTCCACGTTCCACATATTTCTTTCAGTTTTTAGAATCCCCCTTTCGGTCGTTTGATGGGGGAAGCACATGCCCCATTGCTAGCTACGCCACTCTCAAGCAAGAGAATTGGGAGGAACTTTTGAGCATGTAATTTCGTTAAAGAAAAATCTGAGCTGAATTAGCAGCGTCATGTTTTCAGTTTTTTAACTCCAGATGCCACATGTTCATTACGACTCAAACATAATTAATCGGGTGCCACAGTCAAGAAAGTTGACTAGGGTTCAGACCGCGCATTGGCCTATGACTGGGCAGAATTAAATATAGAACATGCAGAATAACCTTGCGGAGGGCAAAAAGGGTAGGGGGCAAAGAGGACCTACCCCATCCCCCTTTCCTTGTCAAAGGGCACGTAACCCCCTTACGTCACATGCTCGTACCGCAATCTAGATGTTATAATTAAACTTTGGAATTTAAAGGATCGCGCAAATCAATTACTCGATTTCGTCTGCGTTTGAACTGGGCTTTCGTGTGACGTCATAGATCAGAAGTGAGTTGTTTATATAACCAGGGACTTAACGTAAGCCTACAGTAATTAGGTTCATACATCATATAGGGCTTTTGGTAAAATTGTTTTTTTTTTAATTTTATCCGAGGCATTGTTTAATTTTCTCTATAGATGTTGTTTAATTTCGGCCACCATCCGTGGCCTACGACTGTCTCTTCAAGTAACGACTAGTCTTGTAAATCTTTGTGCATATCATTTTGGAATAAACAACCTTTGTCCTCTTATCTATGAACAGAAAGTTTAATCCAATTCATTGGTTGTTCCTTCGACATCTTCGAGCTCCCCTCCCCCACCCTTTACACTTTCAACCCAAATAAAAGCAAAAATTCACAAGCTCGAAATTCGTTCAGTTGTTCGTTCGTTGTCTGGCAACGTGATCGCAAATGAACTGCAGGGTTTCAAACCTTCCATCTCCTTTTGGGCAAGGTTATCATCAACCACCCCCCCCTCCCCAGTTCCTGTAAACACCTTTTCAGGTCTTTTCAAGTCGCGCAAAGTGAAAAATAACATCTACCAAGAATGTAGACATTACCTTACTAGAAACAGACAGACAGAAATAAAGACCATGAGAAGCTGAAAAGAAAGACAAGGAGTAAAAATTGTGACACCGACAGACGATGTTTTTCTCTATTATTTGTGACACTGACAGAATTGAAGATTAAAATCTTCAATTCTGTCGGTGTCACGATTTTAAAAAGCCATTCCGGTCAAAGCGTTCTGTATAATGTTCACAATTGTCGAAGACACCTTCATGTCTTCACTTCAACCCCCTTGGTCCCTGTAAATACCTTTACTTTTAAAATTTCACAAATAATAAAATGTACGAAGAATTCACTCGTGGCTTCACTAGAAACATAGAAAAGAAAGAAAAGGAGTAACACTTCTGACTGACCGAATCGAAGATTAAAGTCATTCCGGTCAATGCTTTTTGTCTGATGGATGTTCGCAATTGTTGAAGATATCTTCATGTCTTTGCCGTGAGCCCAGAAACTGTTATTTTCCGGTCTGTAGGCTGGTGTTTCTATTCCTGGCAACCTTTGTCATCACTGGTAATAACCCGAAGACAACAGGTGACTCTCAAAACTCAGAAACTTGTGATATCTATAGATCTTCCTCTCCATCTTATCGTATTTTTTGTTTGCTACTTCATGTCCTCTGTACCGTTTCCCCCCTCTCTCCCCCCTTTTTTCTGTGTGCTATTTTGCCCTTTCAAATTTCTTAAATTCCCCCTTTTCTCTATTTTGTCGTATGTCTAATTTCATCCTTTCCCTTTGCTTTGTTTACTCACATCAAAATCCCATCGTTTTTTTTTTCTATCTTTTACATTGCTGTTGACTCCTTAATGTATATGATGTTTTCGTTTAGTTTTATGTTTTTCCCTTTGTCATAATCGAATATTACTGATGGAGCGAAATTGCATGCAATTTAAGGTTTTTTCTCTCTTTTTTTTTTTTTTTTATCAAAGGGGTGTTTCTTTTTGGAATATCATTAGACTGGTTTTACTTTAAGACTCCTCATCGAAAAGATGTGTAATTGAAACTTAAAGATAATGTTGAATTCTAGTCATTCAATTGCGTTATAAAAGAAATTGTCGCCAGGGTAATTTGATAGGGGGCAAGAAGGCCCATAGGTGAGTTTATTTAGGTTTTAAATGAACAAATTATAGTTGCATGACCCAGCTCTCACCTTTCCCGTACTCTTCTTGTTTCTTCTTCCTATTGTTGTTCTGTTTCTCTCTCTTTTTTTTTGATCACTAGAAAAATCATAGGTGGGCGACCGCCCTTGATTGAAAGAGATCAAATCAAAAGAGATAGACTTACTTTCCCCCAAAGGCACACACCGCTGCACACAGTAAAGTGTACATGGAACCACAGAAAGAGATGGCATACAAGTTCGGCCTGAACATTTCAGCTATTTCTCGTCTTATTATATCATTGTCAGTATTATCTGGAGTATAGTTTTTTTTTTAAATTATTACAGATCAAAAGTGGGAAATGTGTTTTTTAAAACACCTAGTATGAGAAGCAATTCTTGTCAGGGAACCTTTCCACTGTGATATTCTACCTAACAAATAATGAAGATATTTATACTGCGCAACATAGCCACCCCAAAGGGTGCTCAAGGCACTTACAATGAATTATTATAAACATTATTGTTACCCCAGCAGTGCCAGGTACCCAATTATACACCCGGATAGAGGGCAGCAAAGGTGGATTAAATGTCTTGCTAGAAGACATAAGGAGCCAAGCTTAGTGGGAATGGAACTCAGGACCCTTTGATTATAAAGAGCGTGCGCTCTTATCAACTTTGTCACATCTCCGCAACTAATACCAAAAGAATGAGAAAGCTCACAAATGATTCTAACCTTTTCACCTTTCCCAGAACTCAAGCTTCTCTTTGTAGGCATTTCAAACGGCTCTATATCGGTATAATTTGAAGACAAGTCATCTTCATACGAGACATCGCCATACCACTCAAGAATTAGAGCAACATAACCTGATTAAATTAGAGAGCACCTGCCATCCAAGCAATCTTGGACCGATTTAGAGCAAATGTTTTGAATACTTGCAAGTTTCCCAACTCGAAACATGACTATAGAAAGCCGATTCTGATGAGCAAATAAAAACGAAAACAAAACAAAACAAAAAATCAAACAATCAACCGGCAAAATGACCGACCAACCAACCGACCAACCAACCAACCAACCAACCACCAACCAACCAACCACCCAACCAACCAACCACCCAACCAACCAACCACCCAACCAACCAACCACCCAGCAACAAACAAAAACTACTAATAATCCTAAATGGATTTGAGATATGCTTTTCCTTAAATACAGCGATCTTTTGCAAAGAAGATAGTTGCCACTATCTTAATAAACCGTGCCTTCTTTACATGTAATTTCTGCCGAATAATCAACGCAGGGGTTTTAAAATGTATGGTCTTTCCATAGAAGTTGCCGATTTAGCGGATTTACCAGAAATGCTCTGACTTACACTGGTTATTTTCTTTCTATTTCCTCTTTGATGTGGTATGTGATGTGATTATGTTTTTATCTTAAATACAGCATCTTTTATAAAGAAGATTTTTTCACTATCTGAACGAACAGTGCCTCCTTTACGTGTTCAGAAATGTAATTTGTGTCAAATAACCACAAGTATGGATTTTTAAATGTAATGCCTTTCTAAAAGTTGCCAATTTATCAGATTTACCAGAAATGCTCAGGCTTATACTGGTTATTTCCTTTCTATTTCCTCTTTGATGTGACACTTGTAAAGCATTATACACTTGAACTTACACACCAATCTGAGGGCACAGAATTAACACCCGAAGGAGTAGCTACTTTTAGAGGGGGTGATTGTGTGAGGTACACACCGTAATCATGCTAATGTACAATACTGTTCGAATGGCTAAAAAAAATAGAGAAAAAGAGAGAGAGAGAGAGGGAGAGAGAGAGAGGGAGAGAGAGAGGGGGGGGGGGGGGGACGTTCCGAAACACATTTTATGTAGTAGAACCAGCCTTTGTCTTTTCATTTTATTATCATTTTGGGGGGATTTTTCTATAGAATTTGCCTACAAAGTGAATTACAGTTGAAGTAGTGCTCTCATTCCTGACAATATGTGTCAATTCGAGCAGTTCTATCCCCCCTCCCTGTTTTCGATAACATACAACCATACTCCCACCAACTTTATTCACCTATTAAAGCCCCCTCCCCAACTGGACTCACCGCTACGCCACCTTCAACATCACATCGACATGACCAAGCTAGCTTGCCGCCCATTTCTGTTTAGAAAGTACATGGGGCTTTATGAATCATGAATTACCGAGCACAAGTTTTTGACATCGTGACTCGTGTTCGGACGCGACGTGATTGAGACGCTTTTTCGCAACTGCAAGAGTTTGTCATCTTTCTTAATTCAGCCTGCATTCGAGGAAAGGATTTTTCCTAATCATGTGTCATCACATCAATTGACGCTACATTCTCTCTATAAAAAATAGAATAAAAAACAAAACTATATCAATATATTAAAGGGCTGACGAGTGACAACGTTTCGAAAGTTTAAATCTGCTGAAAAATATGTATTCAGCAATTTTTTAGGCTGTTAACTCAATCATTACATTACTTTGATGAAAACAAAAAAATATAATTTATTTTGTTTCGTAGAATCATCCTGCAGCTATTTTGAAAACATGGGAAGTTAACAATGAGCGGTTGATATTTTATCGCGAATATATATATATACTAATGCATATTTTAGCAATACTATTGCTATGGGGACTTAAAAACAATGGGATTTATTCCGTCCCCGTAAAAAAACAACTAGTGTTAGGGGGGACATAGGGTTAGGGTTATGGGGACATTTTGATGTCATAAAACAAAAGAATGAGGTAGCCATGTTGCCTGCCTGATCGTGGTTTTACTGCAGGGTGACAACGAGCTCGTGCTCCCGTCGAGGGCACAATCATTCTTGCACTGACATCCCCTTAGCCATGCTAGCAAGACCTGTTCGACCCCCCCCCCCCCCCGCCGCAGCCCCCTTTCCGACTAAATCCACGCTAGACTACCTTAACTATCGATAAAATTACCCCAAAGTCAACGCCGCATTCATCTTAGCGATGGTTTGACCATAGATGGTCTGACCATAGATGCAGGTGGTGATAATGCCGGAAATTACAGCAAAAATTGATCGTTCTGCCTCTAGCTAAAAACAAATTGAGCTTCTTTAAGTGAGCCTCTTTATCAGCATTAATCATATTCTCAAAACGACTATCAGTATGAAAAATTGGAAATTATTAAGTTTTTTGTCTTTTGTCCACACTGCCGGCATAGATTTCCTAAAAACGAGGCTATCAAAAATGTTCACTTTGTGACTTTTACAAAAAAAGAAAGAAAATGAAACTTAAACTGTGTGCTTCAGGTGAGCAGTCTTCGTGGGGGCAAAATGGTTAACTCTGACTTTTCCCGCGTTGGAAATCGAAATTATATCACAATTTTCTTCAGAATGGCCCGTAGGCAGACGATTGCAATCACAATCAAATCTAAGTAGGTATGCCCATAATAGATATTGCTTTAAAGGCTAAATTATTTTTATCCTAACAAATGCATGATACAGAAAGTTCAGGAATAGTGTATTGCATGAAATAACATTCTTAGTTTTATAGTCCCAAAGTTTAATACGATGAGGCTTAATAAAAGGACTTTGCAAATCTCCCTTGCCGAGTCACACTACTATAAAGTATTTCGGTACATTTACCTGTAATTACAGTCTTCATTCCATTTTTATTACAGCATCGCAAATTGTCGAGAGGAAGCTAGATGCACAGGGATAGAAAACATATTTTTCTAATTTAGAAGAATTAAGGTTCACCTTGAACGAAGAACTATTGAAGTAAAATACAATCATTGACAATGAACGGTTCTTGGAAATGGTAGTACCTGCAGCAAATTTTGCATTAAGTTTTTAGTCAACGAAAAAAAGGAATGTAACTGACTCAACGAAACGAATGTAAGAATATACATTAAGCAATTCTTGGAGTGTTCACGTCATTTCCTATGGGATAATGAATGCCGAGGGATGAATTGATGGTTGACAATGAAGGCATTATGAATTATTTCCGCATTTCATAACACCTTTTCAGAATGAGAGATTTGGCGCACAGCATGTAACCATTTACGACTCTTAAATCTTTCTATAATTGAACTGGCGTTGGCACAGTTAGATAATAGTTTCTATTCCATTTTTGCTATTGTCATGATTGTTCTGGAGCCAACAGGCCCTCATATCTTTTGCTAAGACACTGTGTTCTTTAAGGTCATGAACGTGTTAGTAACAGTTTGTCTTTAAAAACTCTCAGTTGGTTCAAGTTTGGAACGTTGTTCAAATTCAGTAGACCATAATGGCTTGATAGAATCCACAGACTTTGGCTCTCTCTTTATTCTTGAAGCGAAAATTTGCCTTCAAGTGTCGCATGCTCATGATGCTATCCATCGAAGATATTGGCGAATTATGTTTCTGTATTATCAGACGATCTAGGGACCTCTGAAAGTTACTCCATTGTCTTTGAATTCGGATTTAGTTAACAGCGTTCATGGCCAGAACCCATGCCGACATTTTGTTCTCGTCAAAATACAACAAAGACTCTGCAACCTGTTTAATTTCACAGCTCTCTTAAAGGACATTCGAATTTCGGCGGCATGGTCTTTGATGTACAGTTTTGTCCTCGTTCCTTTAGTTTTATTTCCCCAACTGCGATCAACAATGGTGGATTTTTTTTCTTCTCCTTTTTATCGGGCGGGATCATCCAACTGTTTTCTCGCCTGACTTCGCGCGGTATTCCACGAGGACGCCGAACCCGTGGATGATGGGGGTCATTGATAAAACCCCGTGAAATGCGGAACCTTCAACGGGTGGTCCAAGGTTCCCATTGGTCCCGAACTTTTTAACAGTGTCTAAACGGTTCTCAGGTACTTAAAGGTAGACTTAAATTTAGATGCTGGCAAAAAGAAAATTCTCCAAATATCTAACTGCTCGTTACGTGAAAAATAAAAGTACATCATTACATGTAGCCGAATAAGATAGAACGTTTGTTCAGAGCCTGGGGAGCGTTTCATGAAGAGTTTTGTCAGTGAAAATCACCGACAAATGTTATAAGCTACTGAAAATACTCGCATGTGATTGGCTGAAAGCAAATTAGTCGGTAAAAACCACCGACTAATTGTTTCATGAAACGCCCCCCAGGAGGGTGTTAACTCATATAATTATATAAAGACTTAACGTCCTTCTGGCTCCAATCAGAAGATGTTTAATATCAGTGGCGGGGAATCCAGCAAACGAATATGGCGATATCGTTAAAATGACGATAGCTGAACTACTCTGTCACTGTGTGTACATGTATATGGGCTTGACTTGTGTATGCATGTGTTGCTGATTCTTGTCGTCGTGCGATTATCATGAAGTTTTTCTCATTTGCATTATGTAGGATACGCCACATAATATCAAATTAATAATAACAACAATAATGATAATATGAACACTTGTAATGCGCCAGTATCCATCATTAGTAGATGCTCATGGCGCAGTAAACAGGAGATAAAAAACATAAACACAAATAATTATATGAGAAAAAGAGATACATGTTACATTTATGAAAAAGCTTGTCTAATTATGATTCATATCTATATTAGTTTCTAATACAGACGTGATAAGTTATTTAGAAAGTAACCTTTAAGAGAGTTTCTATTAGTAGTACAATTTCATCACTAGAACTCAGATTGTAGCCTAGGAAAAAGCCATTTAGCCATAACCACGATAACACATGACCGATCAGCAGGAGATTATAATATCAGCACAAACAAATAAACAAATACATTTCAATGAACATGTTGAAAGATCTAAGATCTAAGCGATTTGAATAAATCATATGTATTTGATAGTAGAATCAGAGATTCAAATTTCTGCTTTTCACGAATTAAGTGAGGGGTTTTGGCAACCCCTTATTGGTGCGGAAGTTTATGCTTCCTATTGCATTTCCTATCATTCCTACGGCGGTGCCAATTTGAATTATCACTCCCGACTTCCTAATCTAAAGAGCAACGTGGCTTCTCGGATTAAGTGCTCGGGAGAGGGGGGAATGAATGCTAACGACCCCGCCCTTTTAACTGGCTTAAGTTTAAGGCAAACCCTGACTTTGCGTTTGTATTTTTTCTCTTTTTTTTAAGGGGGGGGGGGGCTGACTTTCGCCATGCCCTGTGTCTAAGAAAATGGTCCACTTGAACTTTTCAAGATCCGTTATTTGACAACCCTCATACAGAGATGTATCTAACATTAAGACGACACAAAGCCCCACGCCTCACATACAGCCGACTCCCCCCTAAAGAAACAATATATAAAACTTTTAATGTAACAACGTTTGAAACAGTTGTAGCAACTTCATATTGAAGGAAATTTAGTAGCAGTAGTATCATTTGATTGCAGTTTCAAAATTCAAGTTTTTAAAGAAGTTACGGTCGGTAGGCCTTTGCAGTACGTTTTACTTCAAGCTTCATATCAAATGGTAATTCAAGATGTATTTATCATGCGTTTATGAATGTTCTGATTCATGTTCATGCACGGCTAACTGCACCAACTCAATCAAATGAAATAAGTCATTTTTTTCAGTTCAAATGTAGCAAAAAGGCAAATTAACCTTTGGTTGCCATTAAGCTCAATATTGGTACGAATATTGATTTAAATTGGGATACATAGACCTTTCAAATTTCATTTACATGGAATCGAAATGTTGCAAATGAAAATATCTTTGCGAATATGTTACACATCATGTTATATGGACTGTGTATGGTATATCTTGATTCTATTTCGTGAAATATCTATATTACTTTCGAAATTGGAAGAAAAGCTGAAATACTTTTGAAATTGAGTTACCCCTGGTGCACTTTAGAGGGTAGACATCCGTTCACTACGTTCAAATGACGGTCATCAACTTTTAACTCTTGAAATATTTTTCGCCGATTTCCCCGAACCCTGTTTTCGCGTGCTCTCCGTCAATTTCTTAAATGGACACTTGATAGAGGAGTCGACGTATTGCGAAACAATAACATTCTCTTCCCGAATCTGTCATGTCATATCGCAGTTTTTGCCTCCAAGCGAACATTTCTGTCCCCTTGTTTAGAATTCTGACATTTATTATTGCACTTTTGTTGGTAGTCTTTCACCCCTGCGGCCCGTCATGAATCTGTAAACTGATTTAATTCGACGCGTTGATTCAACGATATTTGTTACAGTAGCCGGTGAAGCTGTCCGCGATTCAGTTTACCGCAGCTTTTTGATATTTATCCAATGAGAAATGTCGCCACTAACAATATAAATGTCATTCTGAACGGTTTGCTGTGGCACCACGGACAATAACGCAATCAGAGAGGAATGTTAATATCGTTCCAGGCTATGCTTCGATCCTATAGGAGTAATCGGAATCCCAAAAGGGTGCAAAAAGTGGGGCGATGGTGGACCCCCTTCCCTCCCCCATCGCCTTACCCCACAACGTCGGTGATGCGTTTTTGTTCATTTATGACACCGCTGAACATGCTATTAAAAAGAGGTCTAAATTGTGTGTGATTTGATTTAAGATCGTAAGTATAGTGCATGTAGAAAAGTGCGCGAATGATGACTTGTACGCCTCGTAACATTGATCATGCATGCTAAACACGTATACACAGAGATGGAAACCCTATTTTTATTGGACAAAGGGCAGCCAAATAAGAAAAAAGGAGAATAATATAAGGGTTATTAGAACGTAAAAAGAAATTAAGAAGAAACGATACAAGGAGACAGGAGAGAGTAAAAGACGGGGACAGGGAGAAAGGTAGGGGCTGTGGGGAGGGGAAGTGAGACAGAGAAAGTGAGAAGGAGAAGATGGAGAGGGGGAGACATAAAAAAAGAGAGAGTGAGAAAGAGAGAAAGAAAGCAAGGGAAAGAGAGGGAGAAGAAGAAGAAGAGGAGGAAGAAGAAGAAGAAGAAGAAAAAGAAGAAGAAGAAGAAGAGTCGACGCCTGCGGATATGATACTTTTGATTAAGCAAGGTTAGATATTAAGTAAAAAAAAAAAATAATGTTAAAGTGGGCGGCCTTCATCCAGTCAGATTCATTATGATGCTGTTATAAAACCTGAAGGGATAAAGATATTACATAAGATAAGGGAACGGATTCTCATTTACGCTCCGTTTATGACTATTAAATGTGACAAGAGGGCTTTCAATTGCTTCCTGCTTCTATTACCAACAAGGAAATTGAGGCCGTCCAACAACTTATTTGTGGGTTTTTAATTGCAATATTCTGTCAAAAGAAGTAGTCACATGGCCAGGAAAGGGTTTATTTGGAATGTTTTTTTTTTTTAAATTTAACTTGTAATCTGTCAATTTCAAAAGAAAAACGTGACCCCTCCGATACCGTTTCGCTTGCGTTGAGAAAAAAAAGCTTTGCGCTAAGAAAGCATGCATACTTGAAAGTAGGCAACCAGCGGACTGAGGGCTTTAAGTCCTCTCCGAGGGACCTGGTAATGAGGGTTAATGCCTTACCAAACGGCACTAGCGCATCGACTTGGTTTCGAACCCGGGTCACTGGATTACGAGACCAGTGCTCTATCAACATGATCAACATGATCAACTGAGCTATCGCACCTCCTAACTCCATTATTCCCATTTTCTCTTTATTCCTTTCCAAACTTGATTTCATTTTAATGTTATTATTCGTTGTTTGTTAATGTATAACTGCAAAGCTATTTTATCAGGAAACAATTCTTCATTCTACACTTAGTAAATACATGGAATTATCTTATCAATTTATATTAAGAGATTTATGATCAAGAGTGACGTTCCCGTATGTACTGTTTCGAATGCGTCAGCACTGAAGTGAAATGTGTAAATTATGTTATTTGAATTTCACCATAGATTAAAAAAAAAAAAAAAAAAAAAAACCTGAGTCACTTGACATTTATATCCCAAGAAATGTGTGAGGAAATGATTTGTACCCACTATTAAAAAGTGAGGTTTAGGAAACCCGTAAGTACTGTCGGGATGAATGCCACATCAATAATGATTACGTTCAATAAAATGCAATAATTCAAGTTTGACGTTTTACGAGCTTAAACATGTTGAATGGTTGTAAAGAGTTTCCTTCACAAAGAACACATTACATTTGGTTTACTTTTGTAATGAAGAAGAAGAGATGTCTGTCTGTCTGTAAATGAGATGTCTGTCTGTCTGTAAAAGTAAATGAAAAGAAAGACGGAGAATGAGGG
>CM057165.1:14633803-14711896 GCA_029962745.1 Echinometra lucunter | reverse complement strand
TTTTTCTCATATTCCACTAATTATGTTTCGATAAAAAGAAACGCCATTTTATCAGAGAGTACATCGATGTTCACCGAAATGCTCGAATATTTGTTAGTCGTTTGAAAACCTCTTCAGGTAATTGGACATCAAGATTGGGTGGAGCATGCCAGTGACCTCACTGTTCTCTCTGTGTCATGATAATGATCTCTCAAGATGGATGATAAAACACAAGAGGAATAATATAATCTTTACATTGCCGACCATGAATTTTGCTACGCCGAACCGATCAAGCGCCTCTGATTTATGCGGGCATCATTCGGTTCTCGTCTTTCGGTAAATCAACTTTTGTCATGGAAAGAGTTCGGAAATAAACCATCTGCATTTCATGCATCATATTCTTAACCAATGCTACATGTGTCACGTTAATGATGAATTTTTGAAAATGAATACAGGACTGTGTGACCTTCTCCGCGCTTGAATTATTTTACGTGACTTTCATCACGACTTTCACCATTGACGAATGGTTAATGTAGCGCTACCAAATCCTTACAATGTAGAAATTTATTTGATTTTCAGGAGAAGTATAAATAATACGTGTAATATGGCAGCTTGGTGAAATTAAGGTGAGGTCATAATACGAAAGCATAATTCATTTGGCTATCCACCATACATTTTTTGTGCAGCCCCAGAGGCGGCGCCAGGGTATTTTTTTTTTTGGGTGGGGGGGGGGGGCAAGATGACACAGGTTCATTCATTGACGTTTTAAATGAACAAGTGGGATGTATTATATAGTTGCAAGCCCCAGGCCTTTCTTTTCCCTCCCTCTTCTTTCTTCTTCCTCCTCTTTTTCTTCTTTTTCTCCTCTTTTTTTATCACTTGAAAAATCATGGGGGGAGGGGGAGGATTCGCCCCCTGCCGCCCCTGTGCAGCCCGTTATGTTTTCTATAGGGACGACAGCAGAGTATCTAAGACGTGAAGAAAGGGCACAGAGCGTTAAAAAAAATTACGCACGGAAAAAACAAACAAAAAATCACTTGTGTGAAGCGTGATCAGCTGATTTAGAAAAGGATTGTGTGTTTTCTCTTATGCGTGTTTTGTATGGGGCATGTTTGGCAAATCATCGTGACAATGATGGGGAGGGGGGGGGGGTGGGCAACAATCGCCATTCTGCCACCTTGACAGTTCAAATCGCCCCACTTCCATTTTCAAACACCACTCTATTACGAAAAACAAACCTATCACGTGACAAGAAAGAGAAGAAAATGGGAAATAATTGCCTTTCGAGCAGACTCTGGAGACTTGAATTATTCGAACAGACATCCAAATATTTCCCATATATTTTCGCTATTTTTAAAAATTCTTCCATTCTCCCTGTCAATTTTTCTGAACTATGCCTTTGGGAATGTTTTGTCAAAGTGCGTTTACTGGATATCTCGAAACACGCTGCGCAGATGGACATGAAAATTGCCTTTCGCTTTCTGGTCCTTATACCAGCAGGACCAGTGAGGAGTTACCATGGTAACAATGAGAAAATGACCCTTTCGTTGTCCATTATATAGCATGACTTTTGTCTTATTGTCAAGAAGATGACAAAATGCATTAAAAGTGTAAGAATTTCCCACATGGCTATTTATAATGTATAGCCTAGTCACTTTCGTGCTGAGTATGGAACTCACTTTTGCTCTTCTCACAGTGAGTTAATCTATGCCTGACATAGCAGTGCTGATTACAGGCATTGGGAAGGTATTTTTGCTACTGAGAAAGAATTATTTTATGAAATATAGTGCGCAAAGCTGATAAGTAACCTATCCTTGGCCTATCCATTGAGGGGCACTTTTGAAGAAGGGGGGCCATGGTCTTAAAGGATGAACGATGTATGCTAGAAAAGGGGGATCTCGAAAGGACAAGGGGAAGGGGTCGATCGTGTCATCCCATTACCAAATGACTTTTCCCTGCCCCTTCCCAACCTTGTATTTCCTCTTTTCGCCATTCAAGTGGTGTTCTTTTCTTGGGGGGGGGGGGGGGATGGGGTTTCTTCGTAACAATTCTGCGCCACTGAAGCACATAAAGAAAAGCAATAAAGTTTGAAAGCTTAAGAATCATCAGCGTATATCCACCTTCGCTAATCATAGACTAACGAAACGAGAAAGCATGACTGTTCCGATAGAGTGGGTCAGTTCTATCAAGGGGGAGGGGCATTTTCAATGTATGATGGGATGACCAAGCTTTGCGCTCATTTTAAGTTTCTAAAGAACGCAATATTCAATCCATAATTTCTCAAATTCTAAAAAAAAATCATTCTGATTAAATAATGATGCCAAAGGGAAAGCAAAGTCTTATTGACAAAGAATTCCCGAGAATTCGCGATCGCAAAATTCGATGTCGTATCGCAGTGCGCTGGAAAAGGTTTACAAAAAACGAGTCCAAACTTCGCGTACGCCAGTTTAAAAACGATTAATGCAAAATAGATATCCATAAAAGGTAAGATAATTGCATCACTAAAGCAAAATTGCACAGAATCGTTTGGTATCACATATGACTTACAATTTTGGTGACTTCGTCTCTCAAAATGAAGATTTCTAGACCCTTGTCGCGGTAGGTTCAATTTTTTTTCGGAACGGACGCAAAATATAGCCAATTCTACTAATCTTTTATTAATCATTTCACAATTCCTTCCCCAATTTCAAAGAATAGTTAGTCCTAGGGTAATATTAAGTTCCTCTATTCGTTGGTGCTATCAGATTCTCAAAATCTGTTCATGTTTTTGAGATATTACCCTGTGCGCGAAATATGGACATACGCGAAATTACGACATACCGCCATACATGATAAAGAAATGTTGCATTATTTGTTCATTCACTGTGATTATTGGGGGGGGGGGGGGGTGGATTTAGGTGAATTTATGGTTACACCTGACGGGTGTCATACAATCAAATCATTCGAAATCGAAAACCACTGCAGACAGTCGTCTTACCTCAATGATTAATTCAGTACTATAGCGGTATTTCCCATTTCTTGTCTAGTTGCCCCACCCTCCTCCAAAGAAAAGGGCAATGTTCTCAGATGAGATTAGTGGGCGGAAGTGCTTGACTTGCTGAAGGTCAGGGGTTAAGCGGGGTCTAGGTAGATGTCAGAAAATCCTTGATGCTTCTCCTGTCTCTCTTTAAAAGAATTACATAAACCATTGAAAAGACTTACTTTGTTAAATATGAGCCTTACTTTGCAGCAGAATTGGTATCTAGGTCCATGGTATAAACTTTTCATATTTTACATTGCCGATGTTATTTTATACCCATTTATCATTACCACAAGGAAATGATATCACAAAACTTTTATTGAAAGGAAATTATTTCACGAACAGAAAGAAATATTTTTCTTAATACTTCCGATCATTTCGAATGACAGTACTTGTATGCGGAAGTAATTTTGTTTGTTTGACCCATTCGTGTAACCTCAGATTATCCCTGCACAGTTACGTGTAGGAATTAATGCATATACGTCAGGGGCGGAGTGTTGCATCAAATTTTGTGGGGGCACTCGATATATATATATATATATATATATATATATTATTCTCCCATTTTCATTTCTTTCAGTGCTTTTATATATATATATATATATATATTTTTTTTTTTTTTTTTTTTTTGCGAGGGGAGGGAAGGGGCACCAATCTTACTTGATGAATTAAATTGAAGAAAGCAGACCAACGATGGGGGTAGGGTGAGAAGGGCCCTATTTTCTTCTTTCCACGTTCCACATATTTCTTTCAGTTTTTAGAATCCCCCTTTCGGTCGTTTGATGGGGGAAGCACATGCCCCATTGCTAGCTACGCCACTCTCAAGCAAGAGAATTGGGAGGAACTTTTGAGCATGTAATTTCGTTAAAGAAAAATCTGAGCTGAATTAGCAGCGTCATGTTTTCAGTTTTTTAACTCCAGATGCCACATGTTCATTACGACTCAAACATAATTAATCGGGTGCCACAGTCAAGAAAGTTGACTAGGGTTCAGACCGCGCATTGGGCCTATGACTGGGCAGAATTAAATATAGAACATGCAGAATAACCTTGCGGAGGGCAAAAAGGGTAGGGGGCAAAGAGGACCTACCCCATCCCCCTTTCCTTGTCAAAGGGCACGTAACCCCCTTACGTCACATGCTCGTACCGCAATCTAGATGTTATAATTAAACTTTGGAATTTAAAGGATCGCGCAAATCAATTACTCGATTTCGTCTGCGTTTGAACTGGGCTTTCGTGTGACGTCATAGATCAGAAGTGAGTTGTTTATATAACCAGGGACTTAACGTAAGCCTACAGTAATTAGGTTCATACATCATATAGGGCTTTTGGTAAAATTGTTTTTTTTTTTATTTTATCCGAGGCATTGTTTAATTTTCTCTATAGATGTTGTTTAATTTCGGCCACCATCCGTGGCCTACGACTGTCTCTTCAAGTAACGACTAGTCTTGTAAATCTTTGTGCATATCATTTTGGAATAAACAACCTTTGTCCTCTTATCTATGAACAGAAAGTTTAATCCAATTCATTGGTTGTTCCTTCGACATCTTCGAGCTCCCCTCCCCCACCCTTTACACTTTCAACCCAAATAAAAGCAAAAATTCACAAGCTCGAAATTCGTTCAGTTGTTCGTTCGTTGTCTGGCAACGTGATCGCAAATGAACTGCAGGGTTTCAAACCTTCCATCTCCTTTTGGGCAAGGTTATCATCAACCACCCCCCCCCCCTCCCCAGTTCCTGTAAACACCTTTTCAGGTCTTTTCAAGTCGCGCAAAGTGAAAAATAACATCTACCAAGAATGTAGACATTACCTTACTAGAAACAGACAGACAGAAATAAAGACCATGAGAAGCTGAAAAGAAAGACAAGGAGTAAAAATTGTGACACCGACAGACGATGTTTTTCTCTATTATTTGTGACACTGACAGAATTGAAGATTAAAATCTTCAATTCTGTCGGTGTCACGATTTTAAAAAGCCATTCCGGTCAAAGCGTTCTGTATAATGTTCACAATTGTCGAAGACACCTTCATGTCTTCACTTCAACCCCCTTGGTCCCTGTAAATACCTTTACTTTTAAAATTTCACAAATAATAAAATGTACGAAGAATTCACTCGTGGCTTCACTAGAAACATAGAAAAGAAAGAAAAGGAGTAACACTTCTGACTGACCGAATCGAAGATTAAAGTCATTCCGGTCAATGCTTTTTGTCTGATGGATGTTCGCAATTGTTGAAGATATCTTCATGTCTTTGCCGTGAGCCCAGAAACTGTTATTTTCCGGTCTGTAGGCTGGTGTTTCTATTCCTGGCAACCTTTGTCATCACTGGTAATAACCCCGAAGACAACAGGTGACTCTCAAAACTCAGAAACTTGTGATATCTATAGATCTTCCTCTCCATCTTATCGTTTTTTTTTTGTTTGCTACTTCATGTCCTCTGTACCGTTTTCCCCCTCTCTACCCCCTTTTTTCTTTGTGTTATTTTGCCCTTTCAAATTTCTTAAATTCCCCCTCTATTTTGTCGTATGTCTAATTTCATCCTTTCACTTTGCTTTGTTTACTCACATCAAAATCCCATCGTGTTTTTTGTTTTTCTAACTTTGTTACATTGCTGTTGACTCCTTAATGTATATGATGTTTTCGTTAAGTTTTATGTTTTTCCCTTTGTCATAATCGAATATTAGTGATGGAGCGAAATTGCATGCAATTTAAGGTTTTTTTTTTCTCTCTCTCTCTCTCTCTCTTTTTAATCAAAGGGGTGTTTCTTTTTTGAATATCATTAGACTGGTTTTTACTTCAAGACTCCTCATCGAAAAGATGTGTAATTGAAACTTAAAGATAATGTTGAATTCTAGTCATTCAATTGTGTTATAAAAAAAATTGTCGCCAGGGTAATTTGATAGGGGGCAAGAAGGCCCATAGGTGAGTTTATTTACGTTTTAAATGAACAAATTATAGTTGCATGACCCAGCTCTCACCTTTCCCGTACTCTTCTTGTTTCTTCTTTCTATTGTTCTCCTGTTTCTCTCTTTTTTTTTTTTTTTTTTTGATCACTAGAAAAATCATAGGTGGGCGACCGCCCTTGATTGAAAGAGATCAAATCAAAAGAGATAGACTTACTTTCCCCCAAAGGCACACACCGCTGCACACAGTAAAGTGTACATGGAACCACAGAAAGAGATGGCATACAAGTTCGGCCTGAACATTTCCGCTATTTCTCGTCTTATTATATCATTGTCAGTATTATCTGGAGTATAGTTTTTTTTATTATTACAGATCAAAAGTGGGAAATGTTTTTTTTAAAAACACCTAGTATGAGAAGCAATTGTGGTCAGGGAACCTTTCCACTGTGATATTCTACCTAACAAATAATGAAGATATTTATACTGCGAACATAGCCACCCCAAAGGGTGCTCAAGGCACTTACAATGAATTATTATAAACATTATTGTTACCCCAGCATTGCCAGGTACCCAATTATACACCCGGATGGAGTGCAGCAAAGGTGGATTAAATGTCTTGCTAAAAGACATAAGGAGCCAAGCTTTAGTGGGAATCGAACTCGGGACCCTTTGATTATAAAGAGCGTGCGCTCTTACCAACTTTGTCACATCTCCACAGCTAATACCAAAAGAATGAGAAAGCTCACAAATGATTTTAACCTTTTCACCTTTCCCAGAACTCAAGCTTCTCTTTATAGGCATTTTAAACGGCTCCATATCGGTATAATGACAAGTCATCTTCATACGAGACATCGCCATACCACTCAAGAATTAGAGCAACATAACCTGATTAAATTAGAGAGCACCTGCCATCCAAGCAATCTTGGACCGATTTAGAGCAAATGTTTCGAATACTTGCAAGTTTCCCGACTCGAAACATGACTATAGAAAGCCGATTCTGATGAGCAAATAAAAACGAAAACAAAACAAAACAAAAAAGCAAACAATCAACCGACAAACCGACCAACCAACCGACCAACCAACCGACCAACCAACCACCCACCAACAAACAAAAGCTACTAATAATCCTAAATGGATGTGAGATATGCTTTTCCTTAAATACAGCGATCTTTTGCAAAGAAGATAGTTGCCACTATCTGAATAAACCGTGCCTTCTTTACATGTAATTTCTGCCAAATAATCAATGCAGGGATTTTAAATGTATGGTAAGAAGTTGCCGATTTAGCGGATTTACCAGAAATGCTCGGGCTTACACTGGTTATTTCCTTTCTATTTCCTCTTTGATGTGATATGTGATGTGATATGTTTTTATCTTAAATACAGTAATCTTTTATAAAGAAGATTTTTTCACTGTCTGAATGAACAGTGCCTCCTTTACGTGTTCAGAAATGTAATTTGTGTCAAATAACCACAACATGGATTTTTAAATGTAATGCCTTTCTAAAAGTTGCCAGGCTTATACTGGTTATTTCCTTTCTATTTCCTCTTTGGTGTGACACTTGTAAAGCACTATACAGTTGAACTTACACACCAATCTGGGGGCACAGAATTAACACCCGAAGGAGTAGCTACTTTTAGAGGGGATGATTGTGTGAAGTACATACCCTAATGTACAATATTGTTCGAATGGCTAAAAATGAGAGAGAAAGTCTTTTCATTTTATTATCATGGGGGGGGGGGGGGTTGGATTTTTCTATAGAATTTGCCTACAAAGTGAATTACAGTTGAAGTAGTACTCTCATTCCTGACAATATGTGTCAATTCGAGCAGTTCTATCCCCCCTCCCTGTTTTCGATAACATACAACCATACTCCCTCCAACTTTATTCACCTATTAATGCCCCCTCCCCGACTGGACTCACCGCTACGCCACCTTCAACATCACATCGACATGACCAAGCTAGCTTGCCGCCCATTTCTGTTTAGAAAGTACATGGGGCTTTATGAATCATGAATTACCGAGCACAAGTTTTTGACATCGTGACTCGTGTTCGGACGCGACGTGATTGAGACGCTTTTTCGCAACTGCAAGAGTTTGTCATCTTTCTTAATTCAGCCTGCATTCGAGGAAAGGATTTTTTCCTAATCATGTGTCATCACATCAATTGATGCTACATTCTCTCTTTAAAAATTAGAATAAAAAACAAAACTATATCAACATATTAAAGGGCTGACGAGTGAAACGTTTCGAAAGTTTGAATCTGCTGAAAAATATGTACTCAGCAATTTTTTAGGCTGTTAACTCAGTCATTACATTACTTTGATGAAAAACAACAAAATATAATTTATTTTGTTTCGAAGAATCATCCTGCAGCTATTTTGAAAACATGGAAAGTTAACAATGAGCGGTTGATATTTTATCGCGAATATATATATACTAATGCATATTTTAACAATACTATTGCTATGGGGACGTAAAAACAATGAGATTTATTCCGTCCCCGTAAAAAAACAACTAGTGTTAGGGGGGACATAGTGTTAGGGTTATGGGGACATTTTGATGTCATAGAACAAAAAAATGAGGTAGCCATGTTGCCTGCCTGATCAGTGGTTTTGCTGCAGGGTGGCAACGAGCTCGTGCTCACGTCGAGCGGCACAATCATTCTTGCACTGACATCTAGCAATTAGGCATGACAATTAGCATGACAGCTAGCCATGCTAGCAAGACCTGTTCGACCCCCCCCCCCCCCCCGCCGCAGCCCCCTTTCCGACTGAATCCACGCTAGACTACCTTAACTATCGATAAAATTACCCCAAAGTCAACGCCGCATTCATCTTAGCGACATGATGGTTTGACCATAGATGCAGGCGATGATTATGCCGGAAATTACAGCAAAAATTGATCGTTCTGCCTCTAGCTAAAAACAAATTGAGCTTCTTTAAGTGAGCTTCTTTATCAGCATTAATCATATTCTCAAAATGACTATCAGTATGAAAAATTGGAAGTTATTTAGTTTTTTGTCTTTTGTCCACACTGCCGGCATAGATTTCCGAAAACCGAGGCTATCAAAAATGTTCACTTTGTGACTTTTACAAAAAAGAAAGAAAATGAAACTTAAACTGTGTGCTTCAGGTGAGCAGTCATCGTGGGGGCAAAATGGTTAGCTCTGACTTTTCCCGCGTTGGAAATCGAAATCATATTACAATTTTCTTCAGAATGGCCCGTAGGCAGACGATTGCAATCACAATCAAATCTAAGTAAGTATGCCCATAACAGATATTGCTTTAAAGGCTAAATTATTTTTATCCTAACAAATGCATGATACAGAAAGTTCAGGAATAGTGTATTGCATGAAATAACATTCTTAGTTTTATAGTCCCAAAGTTTAATACGATGAGGCTTAATAAAAGGACTTTGCAAATCTCCCTTGCCGAGTCACACTACTATAAAGTATTTTGGTACATTTACCTGTAATTACAATCTTCATTCCATTTTTATTACAGCATCGCAAATTGTCAAGAGGAAGCTAGATGCACAGGGATAGAAAACATATTTTTCTAATTTAGAAGAATTAAGGTTCACCTTGAACGAAGAACTATTGAAGTAAAATACAATCATTGACAGTGAACGGTTCTTGGAAATGGAGCAAATTTGCATTAAGTTTTAGTCAGCAAGAAAAAAAAAGGAATGTAACTGACTCAACGAAACGAATGTAAGCAATTCTTGGAGTGTTAGCGTCATTTCCTATGGTATAATGAATGCCGAGGGATGAATTGATGGTTGACAATGAAGGCATTATGAATTATTTCCGCATTTCATAACACCTTTTCAGAATGAGAGATTTGGCGCACAGCATGTAACCATTTACGACTCTTAAATCTTTCTATAATTGAACTGGCGTTGGCACAGTTAGATAATAGTTTCTATTCCATTTTTGCTATTGTCATGATTGTTCTGGAGCCAACAGGCCCTCATATCTTTTGCTAAAAGACTGTGTTCTTTAAGGTCATGAACGTGTTAGTAACATGTTTGTCTTTAAAAACTCTCAGTTGGTTCAAGTTTGGAACGTTGTTCAAATTCAGTAGACCATAATGGCTTGATAGAATCCTCAGACTTTGGCTCTCCCTTTATGCTTGAAGCGAAAATTTGCCTTCAAGTGTCGCATACTCATGATGCTTTCCATCGAATTATGTTTCTGTATTATCAGACGATCTAAGGACCTCTGAAAGTTACTTCATTGTCTTTGAATTCGGATTTAGTTAACAGCGTTCATGGCCAGAACCCATGCCGACATTTTGTTCTCGTCAAAATACAACAAAGACTCTGCAACCTGTTTAATTTCACAGCTCTCTTAAAGGACATTCGAATTTCGGCGGCACGGTCTTTGATGTAAAGTTTTGTCCTCGTTCCTTTAGTTTTATTTCCCCAACTGCGATCAACAATGGTGGATTTTTTCTCCTTTTTATCGGGCGGGATCATCCAACTGTTTTCTCGCCTGACTTCGCGCGGTATTCCACGAGGACGCCGAACCCGTGGACGATGAGGGTCATTGATAAAACCCCGTGAAATGCGGAACCTTCAACGGGTGGTCCAAGGTTCCCATTGGTCCCGAACGTTTTAACAGTGTCCAAACGGTTCTCAGGTACTTCAAGGTAGACTTAAATTTAGATGCTGGCAAAAAGAAAATTCTCCAAATATCTAACTGCTCGTTACGTGAAAAATAAAAGTACATCATTACATGTAGCCGAATAAGATAGAACGTTTGTTCAGAGCCTGGGGAGCGTTTCATGAAGAGTTTTGTCAGTGAAAATCACCGACAAATGTTATAAGCTACTGAAAATACTCGCATGTGATTGGCTGAAAGCAAATTAGTCGGTAAAAACCACCGACTAATTGTTTCATGAAACGCCCCCCAGGAGGGTGTTAACTCATATAATTATATAAAGACTTAACGTCCTTCTGGCTCCAATCAGAAGATGTTTAATATCAGTGGCGGGGAATCCAGCAAACGAATATGGCGATATCGTTAAAATGACGATAGCTGAACTACTCTGTCACTGTGTGTACATGTATATGGGCTTGACTTGTGTATGCATGTGATGCTGATTCTTGTCGTCGTGCGATTATCATGAAGTTTTTCTCATTTGCATTATGTAGGATACGCCACATAATATCAAATTAATAATAACAATGATAATGATAATGATAATGATAATGATAATATGAACACTTGTAATGCGCCAGTATCCATCATTAGTAGATGCTCATGGCGCAGTAAACAGGAGATAAAAAACATAAACACAAATAATTATATGAGAAAAAGAGATACATGTTACATTTATGAAAAAGCTTGTCTAATTATGATTCATATCTATATTAGTTTCTAATACAGACGTGATAAGTTATTTAGAAAGTAACCTTTAAGAGAGTTTCTATTAGTAGTACAATTTCATCACTAGAACTCAGATTGTAGCCTAGGAAAAAGCCATTTAGCCATAACCACGATAACACATGAACGATCAGAAGGAGATTATGATATCAGCACAAACAAATAAATAAATAAATTTCAATGAACATGTTGAAAGATCTAAGATCTAAGCTATAAGCGATTTGAATAAATCATATGTATTTGATAGTAGAATCAGAGATTCAAATTTCTGCTTTTCACGAATTAAGTGGGGGTTTTGGCAACCCCTTATTGGTGCGGAAGTTTATGCTTCCTATTGCATTTCCTATCATTCCTACGGCGGTGCCAATTTGAATTATCACTTCCTAATCTAAAGAGCAACGTGGCTTCTCGGATTAAGTGCTCGGGAGAGGGGGGAATGAATGCTAACGACCCCGCCCTTTTAACTGGCTTAAGTTTAAGGCAAACCCTGACTTTGCGTTTGTATTTCTTCTCTTTTTTTAAGGGGGGGGGGGGGGGGCTGACTTTCGCCATGCCCTGTGTCTAAGAAAATGGTCCACTTGATCTTTTCAAGATCCGTTATCTGACAACCCTCATACAGAGATGTATCTAACATTAAGACGACACAAAGCCCCACGCCTCACATACAGCCGACTCCCCCCTAAAGAAACAATATATAAAACTTTTAATGTAACAACGTTTGAAACAGTTGTAGCAACTTCATATTGAAGGAAATTTAGTAGCAGTAGTATTATTTGATTGCAGTTTCAAAATTCAAGTTTTTAAAGAAGTTACGGTCGGTAGGCCTTTGCAGTACGTTTTACTTCAAGCTTCATATCAAATGGTAATTCAAGATGCATTTACCATGCGTTTATGAATGTTCTGATTCATGTTCATGCACAGCTAACTGCACCAACTCAATTAAATGAAATAAGTCATTTTTTTCAGTTTAAATGTAGCAAAAAGGCAAATTAACCTTTGGTTGCCATTAAGCTCAATATTGGTACGAATATTGATTTAAATTGGGATACATAGACCTTTCAAATTTCATTTACATGGAATCGAAATGTTGCAGATGAAAATATCTTTGCGAATATGTTACACGTCATGTTATATGGACTGTGTTGATTCTATTTCGTGAAATATCTATATTACTTTAGAAATTGGAAGAAAAGCTGAAATACTTTTGAAATTGAGTTATCCCTGGTGCACTTTAGAGGGTAGACATCCGTTCACTACGTTCAAATGACGGTCATCAACTTTTAACTCTTGACATATTTTTCGCCGATTTCCCCGAACCCTGTTTTCGCGTGCTCTCCGTCAATTTCTTAAATTGACACTTGATAGAGGAGTCGACGTATTGCGAAACAATAACATTCTCTTCCCGAATCTGTCATGTCATATCGCAGTTTTTGCCTCCAAGCGAACATTTCTGTCCCCTTGTTTAGAATTCTGACATTTATTATTGCACTTTTGTTGGTAGTCTTTCACCCCTGCGGCCCGTCATGAATCTGTAAACTGATTTAATTCGACGCGTTGATTCAACGATATTTGTTACAGTAGCCGGTGAAGCTGTCCGCGATTCAGTTTGCCGCAGCTTTTTGATATTTATCCAATGAGAAATGTCGCCACTAACAATATAAATGTCATTCTGAACGGTTGCTGTGGCACCACGGACAATAACGCAATCAGAGAGGAATGTTAATATCGTTCCAGGCTATGCTTCGATCCTATACGGGTAATCGGAATCCCAAAAGGGTGCAAAAAGTGGGGCGATGGTGGACCCCCTTCCCTCCCCCATCGCCTTACCCCACAACGTCGGTGATGCGTTTTTGTTCATTTATGACACCAGTGAACATGCTATTAAAAAGAGGTCTAAATTGTGTGTGATTTTATTTAAGATCTTAAGTATAGTGCATGTAGAAAAGTGCGCGAATGATGACTTGTACGCCTCGTAACATTGATGATGCATGCTAAACACGTATACACAGAGATGGAAACCCTATTTTTATTGGACAAAGGGCAGCCAAATAAGAAAAAAAAGGAGAATGATATAAGGGTTATTAAAACGTAAAAAGAAATTAAGAAGAAACGATACAAGGAGACAGGAGAGAGAAAAAGAAGGGGAAAGGGAGAAAGGTAGGGGCCGTGGGGAGGGGAAGTGAGACAGAGAAAGTGAGAAGGAGAAGATGAAGAGGGGGAGACATAAAAAAAGAGAGAGTGAAGAAAGAGAGAAAGAAAGCAAGAGAAAGAGAGTGAGAAGAAGAAGAAGAGGAGGAAGAAGAAGAAGAAGAAAAAGAAGAAGAAGAAGAAGAAGAGTCGACGCCTGCGGATATGATACTTTTGATTAAGCAAGGCTAGATATTGAGTAAAAAAAAAAATTAATGTTAAAGTGGGCGGCCTTCATCCAGTCAGATTCATTATGATACTGTTATAAAACCTGAAGGGATAAAGGTATTACATAAGATAAGGGAACGGATTCTCATTTACGCTCTGTTTATGACTATTAAATGTGACAAGAGGGCTTTCAATTGCTTCCTGCTTCTATTAACAGCAAGGAAATTGAGGCCGTCCAACAACTTATTTGTGGGTTTTTAATTGCAATATTCTGTCAAAAGAAGTAGTCACATGGCCAGGAAAGGGTTTATTTGGAATGTTTTGGGTTTTTAAAAAAATTTAACTTGTAATCTGTCAATTTCAAAAGAAAAACGTGACCCCTCCGATACCGTTTCGCTTGCGTTGAGAAAAAAAGCTTTGCAAATTATTCGAAGACATTTCACCTGATTGCTAAGAAAGCATGCATACTTGAAAGTAGGCAACCAGCGGACTGAGGGCTTTAAGTCCTCTCCGAGGGACCTGGTAATGAGGGTTAATGCCTTACCAAAGGGCACTAGCGCATCGACTTGGTTTCGAACCCGGGTCGCCGGATTACGAGACCAGTGCTCTATCAACATGATCAACTGAGCTATCGCACCTCCTAACTCCATTATTCCCATTTTCTCTTTATTCCTTTCCAAACTTGATTTCATTTTAATGTTATTATTCGTTGTTTGTTAATGTATAACTGCAAAGCTATTTTATCAGGAAACAATTCTTCATTCTACACTTGGTAAATACATGGAATTATCTTACCAATTTATATTCAGATATTTATGATCAAGAGTGACGTTCCCGTATGTACTGTTTCGAATGCGTCAGCACTGAAGTGAAATGTGTAAATCATGTTATTTGCATTTCACCGTAGATTAAAAAAAAAAAAACCTGAGTCACTTGACATTTTATCCCAAGAAATGTGTGAGGAAATGGTTTGTACCCACTTTAAAAAGTCAGGTTTAGGAAACCCGTAAGTACTGTCGGGATGAATGCCACATCAATAATGATTACGTTCAATAAAATGCAATAATTCAAGTTTGACGTTTTACGAGCTTAAACATGTTGAACGGTTGTAAATAGTATCCTTCAGAAAGAACACATTACATTTGGTTTACTTTTCTGTAATGTAGAAGAAGAGATGTCTGTCTGTCTGTAAAAGTAAATGAAAAGAAAGATAAAGAGAAGGAGGGGCAGGGAGAGAGACAGGGGGAGGGGAGGGGGGGGGAGGGAAGGAGGGGAAGGAGGGGCGCAATCGAGTATGTTGTTAAAATGAAAGGGACACAATTTTCTTCATAGATTTAGTGAAAGAGAGATTCGGGAGCCAGGGGTTTGGATGCAATCGAAATAACTTTAGGTAATGAGAAAAAAGAAAATAGGT
Organism: Echinometra lucunter; assembly: GCA_029962745.1. Taxonomy (NCBI): domain Eukaryota; kingdom Metazoa; phylum Echinodermata; class Echinoidea; order Camarodonta; family Echinometridae; genus Echinometra; species Echinometra lucunter. The sequence continues at coordinate 14,696,839 of CM057165.1, read as the reverse complement.
ATTGAAATTCTGAGTTGAAGTACATTTTCTATTTGGATTAATATAGAATAAGTCAGTATTCAGAATGTATAACGAGCCATATCGATTTACGCTGATTTTATGCTTTCCGCATTTTATTTGGAAAGAAAAATACGATGAAACAAGATTGTATTCAGCTTTGTAGTATTTATTCACTTTTATTAGCATGATATCAGAATTTTTATGTGAAAACGAAGGAAAAAGTTTGAATTGAGCTACATATTCATTTTGATCTGTTGATGCGATGCTGATACGTCACGTCACTGTATGCAGCGTTTCTGCACACAAATACTACATAGCGTCTGTTCAGAGCAGAAGGGCATTAACTATGTGTTAAGCATATGAGTTAACGCCCTTCTGGCTCCAAATAGACGATATCTGACAAGTCTACAGCATTGTCATGTCTAATGAGTGTTCATAAACCATCGACAATCGTTTCATCGTGTATGGCATACGTATTATCCGCTCAGTCAACAGTGGAATTAAAATACCGATATATGATGATATTAAGTCATCCGACAGATGATCGGAACAGGCGAAGATATAAATGGGGAGAGCGTTTTGAGATGAATTTGCGTCTTAGTTTAATTTCTTTCTTTCTGCCTTTTTGTATATTATTTGTGTTTTTTTGTTGTTTGTTGTTTGTCTGTTTGTTTTTTGTGAGGGAAGGATGTGTCTGCAGTTTCATTAAAAAGAAAAAAGAAAAAGAAGAATATGCATTGAGAGATGGAAATGAAAGTTCAACTTTAGGGATTACTATTTGCATCCCTAATTCACATTAGGGTTCATTAAAATATGCATCATAACCTTGGTAAATGGTTTAGTCACATGCAAAGAGAAAAGGACATGTTCATGATGTTGGTTAATATGGTTTCAGGCTATTTTTTTAATCATTGACGATTATGTCCACGGGTCCAAACAATGTACAGGATAGTTGCAGGGTCGTTGGTGTCATCACCGAGTTATTACACTTTTAACTTGATATTGCAATACCGGAATCACTTTTAAAGGTACCATTGATGATAAATTTTTTTTCACTGATTTAAAAAAAAAGAAGAAAGCTTTAACCATGTTAACGAAGTCTAGATTCGGAAAGAATTAGTGTTGAATTTCAGTAAGAATGACATAATCTGCATCGCAACGCAATATTGGTAACTCTTACTATAATCATGTTATTAAAATAAAAAGGATGTATTTTAAAGCCGTTGAGTAACTTTTAAAAATCTGAGCCGCATGGCCCAACATGGTATCAGTGTATGTAATATTGTGTAAAAACGAAGCCCTGAAAAATGCACCTCAAAGACATCATCATGTGCTTCACAAAAAGTAAAAATATACAAGTGACCGGAAATGCAAGACCTATTTTACCCATAGAATTCAGTATTATTCAAAAGCATACCCATACAGGACGGTTTGGAATGTAACGGTATGGAGTGATAGATATCTTGATAAGAACATCTTATATTTCAAAACTTTTTATATGCACAGCTGTTTGTAGGTATCCTTCTGAACATCTTTATACAACACAGACATCGAAATTCAAAAATTCATTAATCAAGCCCCCACAAAAGTTACTGGATCCTTTTAGAGGAATAGCATACCATTGCCAAGTTACCTTGCTTCCTATAAACTTTTGGATTATGATCTATCCTTGCCATTCTTGCTGAACCCTTACCCTGGACAGAACTTGAGGCTTGAACCTCTAAATATGGAAGAGAGGCAAGTGTGCTCGATTGCCCGACTTGCAGACCAGCCTCCAACACTTACGCACGTAGCGCAGCGAGGGCGTTTGCCATTCACGCGGAACCGAAAATATTGCGTGCGATTTTTATCACATCTTCAGACCAGAAGCAAGCTCTCCGGCGCCTCGAGCGAGATCAAGGGGAATACGAAAGCGTGGCCGATGGTAGTCTAGATTCTGGACTCTTTTTATGAAGTTTTTATATTCCCCGAAACAGCTGCTAAACTCACTGTACGCGTCAAGTCGAGTGATGGCGCGATCCCGAGAACCTCAGAGAACCTGTCCATCCGGGCGGACAGGTTCTCGGGATCGCGCCATCACTCGACTTGACGTGTACAGTGAGTTTGGCAGCTGTTTCGGGGAATGTAAAAACTTCATAAAAAGAGTCCAGATTCTAGACTAGGCCGATGGCCGCTCTTAGGCGAAAGGGGACACCAGTGAGCCCCACTCGTAGGATCTGAAGTGGTATAAGTGTTTCACCAAGTACCTCATGTTTCGCATTCCTATGCCTCTATTACAACCTGATTGCACTCATCGAGTCTCTATGCGTTAGACGAGACAAGTGGCTACCCTTTTCACATCGCGGCTCAATGGCAGAGCAGTGATCTTGTAAGTGGGAGTATCCGGGTTCAAAACCAAATGGGTGCGTTGGTAAGGCACTGATGCCCTTTGCTCTTATCCACGGAGAAGACTTAAAGCCATTGGTCCCTTGGTTGCTTACTTACAAGCATGCACATGCTTTCTTAGCAGTCCGGCAGAAAGAAAAAAGAAGAAGAAAAAGAAGAAGAAGAAGAAGAAGAAGAAAAAAAACCAATCAACCCACTGACCAACGATATATTAACCATTACACCTGCTTTATATAAAACTAATTTTGCTGTTCAGTTTAAATAAGTATGAAGGACCTTTGAATGGATTCAAGAATGATATAAGTAGAACATGACCAGTTCAATTTTAGTTTTGATATTGCAATTGAGAGTGTTTAACACACACACACACATAACGGTATGGAATTCGATTCCATGCACCATTATATGGCTGTGCTTCCATGTATCTTCAGATGCACAGGTATATGGGATAGGAAGAAGTACACAAAGTCGGGGGAGGGGGGTGGAGACAATTTGTCTAAATTAGTTTTGAACCGGGTAATATTGCTGTCAAATATAGGCCTACATTGTACTTCTGAGCTAATTATGCCTAAGTGATCGCCTCATGATTCTGAAATATATATATACTGGTATAGCACGTTCAAAACGGAGTAGATGACTTGCAACTCGCATACCATCACCTTTTGGCGCTATAAAGAAATGGTATATGGGGGGGGGGGGGGGGGTGTGTTCTGACACCCCATGCTGCATCACTTTGCACCCGTCCCCAATCTGTAAAGCCTCATCAATTTCACAGGAATTAGATCTGATGAATGCCAAGGCGAGAGTGTGAAGACACTGGGTGAGGCACGGGGGATGAGGGGTTTGATACCAGTCAAGGTGAGAGGCATCAGTGGGTTTTGCGGGTGGATGAATAGAAGAAAGTGGTAGTACTGGAAGATGGCAAAGATAAAGAAGATAGAGACAAACGTGTGTTAAAAAGGTAGAACATTCAGAATCAGAGCAAAATTACAACTGATTTTAAAGATGACTGATATAAAATAGGGAGGAGGATGTAGGCACACATTGTAACACATGCGAAATTTTAGCTTTAAACTATTAAACGGCAAAAATTTCACCGTTCTGTGTGTCCATGTTTAAATAATGTTATTGTTGTATTTTAAAGAAACACTGATTTGTTCGTAAATAATGACGTTTTATGTGTAATCACTGTTTTTTTCTTTTGCAGGTGTGCAAAAACCCAAAAACAAAAAAGAAGAGAAAGGCATACCTTATTATGGCAATTTCATGAAACTGTAAATGTTTACGAGCTCATTGCATACATACACTACATACAGCCTATGCACGTACCTATATACTTCCAAAATGATGATGTGATGATTACACAAGCACAAGTTAGTGCTGTTAAATATACGGGGGCTTTATCCGGTCATTATCACGTCTTTCGGGAATAGCCATCATCATAGGGGGAGCCTGTCCTTGTAGTTTCCAAGTTTGCAGCTATCATCTTTCCAGGTAATGGTGATGTTAAAGTCATTAAAGAGTCTCGACGTATGTGATTCATGTGGTTGTATGTTTGTTGTGTAAAACCACATGGTTGTATACGATTCAACAACAATTAGATAAAAATAAAGCTATTGTTTGGGTCCACATGATGTTATAAAACCCGATTTTCTTAGAAAACTTTAGGTATATGGATGAAACGACATGCGTTGAAATGTTTACGTGTTCATGGCAATCGTCAGGCACAGCCAAAGGCAAGTCGTGTTCGGGACTTCGGGTACCTCCAAAATGATGAGCGCGGTGATTACACAGATTGATACGGTTAATTATGCGGGGGCTATATCCGGTCATTACCACGTCCTTAGGGAATAGCTGTCATTATACGGGAGCCTTTCCCTGTAGCTTTCCATGTTTACCGAACCATTTTCAAGGTCACGGCGATGTTAAAGTGATCGCGGTGTCTCGACGTATATGATTCATACGATCGTAGGTGTTTAATCAAATTTATACCTTTTCTGGTTGCCTGTGCCAGGGTAATGAGGTGTGGGCATGAATGAAAAGTTGTTTCGTCTGCATCTAGGCCTATCGTATTCTAATTACATGTCTGCTGAGAGTCCACCTTGTGGCAGACATATTTCTTGTTCTGTTACTAATTCTGAGCATGATAGTAACATGTGCAGTCCGTCGTTAGAAGTACCCATTAGCCCTACATGTATAATTCTCAGAGACGGTATAACGTGGGTTATTTTAGATTGACTGATTTTAGATTGAATATTATTATATGGAAAGATGACGGATTTAATACTGATAGCTTTGCATGTATATACACAACGCTGAATAGTAGAACTTCGTGCTTATATATATATACGACAACACTAAAGCTTAACATAGGTTGTCTTTTTTATGACTCTGTGGAAAAACTTCGGGGAAACGTCGAGTTTGTTGTGATTGTTATCCTCCGTTTTCCGTTGGAAATGGCATTCGCATTTTTCCACATTGGTTATCCCATTCGAAAGTCAAGCAGGATATAGGTTACCGCATTTTTTTACGTCTACCTGTCGTTTTTCTACCAGGTACCAGAAGAAAACAACAATAATGACGTCATGAATGAGTCATTGGCATACATAAATCCCTGTCAAGGACAGTGCTGTCCTAGTTTGTTTCTTCCTTTTCTCTCCCTCTTTCTTTATTGTCTCTTTCTTTCTCTTTAGCACGGTTCTCTTGTTAAAGGGAAAGTTCACCCTAGAAGTTTCACTGTTTTAATTAAAGGAGATAAATTTGAACAGCATTTAAAAAAAGAAATGAGCAAAATCGGTCAAAGAATAAGAAAATAACACTCATTTACATTTTCTAGTAAATTACTCTCGGCTCTGCAAATTGGCAACACTGATGACTTCGTATGCGAGCAGGTCTCCATTCACTTTGTACATGAATTTCACATTTTCTCAATTTTCTTGGAAGTTACACATTTTCTTACCCCATAGTCAAAGTATGTTATGTAAAGAGCAATTCTTCTGAACATACATTGATTATGGGGGTTAGAAAATGTGTAACTTTCAAGAAAATTGAGAAAATGTGAAATTTCATGAACAAAGTGAATGGAGACCTGCTCGCATATGATGTCATCAGTGTTGCCAATTTGCAGAGCCGAGAGTAGTTTACTAGAAAATGTAAATGAGTGTAATCTTCTTATTCTTTGACCGATTTTGCTCATTTCTTTTTTAAAATGCTGTTCAAATTTATCTCCTTTTATTGAAACAGTGAAACTTCTAGGTTGGACTTACCCTTTAAGCAGGCCCTTGTGCATCTAAACAGGACTACCGTAATAAATGAATGAATGAATTCATGAGAAAACAAATTAAACAAAGGAACAAATCAGTAAATAAACAAATAAACAAATGAATGAATAAATCAGGAAGTATATGATTAACTGAATGAATGAATACTTATTATTTAATAGATAAACATGATAAATAAATAAATGAATGAATAAACAAATGAATAAATTATTTGATGAATAAATTAATGAATCAATAATAAGATATGCCATATTTATTTTTCCTTTCCTTTATGCTTTCTGTCTTTAATTTTCTCTTCATCTCTCTCTCTCTCTCTCTTTTTTTTTTGCCTTTTCGCTCTTTTACAACAATACAGGGGCCACCCGGTTCCCTTTTTATCCCCATGCTCTTTTTCGACTTCTATCACTCTCTTTTCCCTCTCCCTTTCTCTCATTTTTCCACATTCACTCTCCTGCTTCTCTTCCCCCCCTCCTCACTCTCTTGATTTCTCCTCCCCCTTCACAAACCTTCTTTCTCATATTTCTCTTCTCACTCTCTTTGCCCTATCCAAATCTTCATTTTTCCACTTTTTAGACATTCAATATTATGCCCCTTTTCTCTCCTCCTTCCTCCTATGACTCCTCTCTCTTTCTCTCTTTCTTCCCTCCCCCCTCTCTTTCTCTCTTTCTTCCCTCCCCCCCCCCCTCTCTCTCTCTCTCTCTCCCGCTCTCTTACCAAAGTTAAGTTCAGAAGAAGTAGAATGTTTTCCGGGTCATTAAACCGTGATTCAATATGACACTGAGAAGGAGTTGCGAGAAATGTGGATTCCTAGGGCACGGGCGGGAATCAATTTTATCCCCAAATAAAAATCTCCTTTTATATACACACACGGGTGATACATTATGAAATTTGCCCAATTGCCCTACATAAGCGTTTAGATTTAGCGATTGGAAGTAACATTTAACATGATAATGTAGTCATGTAAATATCACTATATCAATATTTAAATATATATCAGTACCAGATAAATGTCGAAGTATTGACAAACAGAAGAGGCAGATAAAATCAATCGTAAATCAGATATCAATATTAAAGATTAATTTTTGTTGTCTCTATAATCTGAATTTATAACTTTGAAAGTCGAGGGCATACTCACATGGATGATTACAATTCTTTATTAATCAATTGAGAAATTAAGAACTACTTATCTTTATCTTTCAAATATCACCTTGAGACTTTATCGTCATCGGAGCTTTGAATAGAATTTTATCCATGGATTGAAAATTGTATACAAATTTAATGAATATAGCGTCATTGTTAACGAAACATGACATGATATCATTATCCGAAGGATCATAAGGTGATGAGAAAGAATGGTTTCTAGCCACTTGGTCTAATACCACTTGGTCTAATTCCCAGATAGTCTAATACCACTATGGCTAAACCCATTTGGTCTATCAATTTGGTCTACTTGCCGTTTTAGTTCAATCATCACTTGGTGTAATACCCACTTGGGCTAATTGTCTTTTTGTCTAATGATGAGATGGTTTACAAACAAAATGGTCTAATTGCCACTTCGTCTACTTAGTTTTCCTCAATTTGTTTAATAAACATTTGGTCTATTTTCAGTTCGTCTAATCGGATAGACTAAGTGGTTTTAGATCAAGTGGATATTAGACGAAATGGGCATAGCTTAACTGGAAATTAGACAAATGGTAAATGGGTTTAAGTGGCAATTAGACCAAATGGTTATGAGACGAACTGGTTGTAGACGAAATGGGATTAGACCATGAAGAATGAGTCCAAACGGGCATTAGACAAAGTGGGATTAGACCAGGTGACAATTTACATATCTAACAACTAATGTCTGCATTCTCGAATTCATGTTCGTGAGGGCATAAACCTCCGTCTCCACCTCTCGAACCCATCACATTTTCACTCCATGAACCTGATACGATACATCCTACCGCAGTTCTTCCACGCCTACGCCACCCCGATGACTGCACGGTGTTGTGATGACTGATTGTTTGCTTGATCACTCAGCCTCACATCCCTGGGTTCATGCTCTGTCATGCTTGTACGAAGACCAGGGGGGGGGGGGGGGGGGGGAGGCATTTCATGAAGAGTTATGTCGGTCATTTTCACCGACTAATTTGCTCTCAGCCAATCAGATGCGAGGATTTTCAGTAGCTTATAACAGTTGTCAGTGCAAATCGCTGACAAAACTCTTCATGAAACGCTCCCCTGGCCCTAGCTGCGACAGAGACGCAGCTTTGTACCTGACGTAGCACTGCGTCAGCGACTTAAAGCCCGATTCACACAGCGCGTTATTTCACCACGACGTGACGCAAACCGCACCGTTCAGTTCGATAGAATTCATGCAGCAGTGGGCAGTGAACAATAGGACCCTCTAGACAGAGACAAATAATTAGTAGCTGTCTGTAAGGATTCACTGGATTTTAGTATGTTGCTACGCAGCTACGCTAGAGGTGCGCTCGAAACACTGCTATGCGGCTTTTCATGCGACATGTATTTGACTTAGGCCTATACACTGGACAAAAATTGCAATCAAAATAAGAACACAGTGTTAAAAGTGCAAAATATTACTGGAATTTGCATTATTCTTGTTTAATATCATAACACCCCTCTTAAAAGGATATTAGTGCAGTAAAATAACACCTCTAGTGCAACGCTTGTTGCGTCATTTCCTGCTATAATTAAGCCTGTGAAGTCAGCATTCCATACACCAATATTCAACAAAATATTTAAAATGGTACATTTGGCATTCACTACGATTTCACTTTCACATGTCACATCAAAGACTGCGCCATTCGTTGATGCAATCCTACGTCAGCAAAAATAACGCATCGTCTGCACGAGGCCTATTAACTCGACTTTTGTCCCTTTGGTAACTTTTCAAAAATTCCATAAAATCCGACTACTGTTTCGTTTAAACTGCTTTATAATATAATGTAAAACAACTGGATGACTCTCCGTAAGAGATAGTGTGTAGGTCTGTGAAAATTAGAGAAGAGAAGAGAAGAGAAGAGAAGAGAAGAGAGAGAGAGAGAGAGAGAGAGAGAGAGAGAGAGAGAGAGAGAGAGAGAGAGGGCAGTAAGAAAGTGGGCCTATATAGAGATGTAAGCAATGACAAATTTGAAAGTTGCCTAAGTCAGTAATCAAGTAGAACCCTGATATCCGTTATATGCGTCTGTCTGACCTGCAATTATGAAAGGGAGTGTCTAGAAAATGCATCATCACAATACGAGGAGGGGAAACCGATGCACCTGTTCCGACACCGGTACAGCTTTATCAGCGCCAGCGTAGGGGGGCAACTGTCCAAAGTGTGCTCCCATGGGGGAACTGAGGGTGTGAAAGGGTTCCGGTAGTGGAGATATGATTTAATAAATTGTTGATTTTTGATGTCTGTGTTGTTGGTTTTTAAATGTATGATGTCATTATCAAGATATCTATGACTGAATACCACAATTTACAAAACTGTCCTGGGGTACGCTTTTTGTCTAACTCTGCAGTCTAGGGGCTAAAAGGGTCTGGTATTTTCAGTCACTTATACATTTGTCACTGTTTGTGAAGCACGTTATGATGCTTTTGAATATTACAAAACACTGATAGCATTAAACACCATGCGGCTTAGATTTTTTGAAAGTTACTCAAAAGCCTTAAAGCTCGGGAGGGGTGCCAATAAATACTAAATAGTTCAATGAGAAAATATCAACCCGGATGTACTTTTTACACGGGAGCGTTTTAACACTTATTCGGTTATTAATAGCAGATTTAAAAGTCAAATTGCTTTCGAAAATTGACCAATCCAGCTGATTGTTTTGAGATAAGTGATGGGTAATAAGTGTATATCGAATAATTTGCATGGAAACCTAGAATATGACTGGTCGTCTTACAGGGCACAATTACCCAATAGGAAATTAATAACAGAATGAATAAAACAAAGAAATAAAACTTTGTCATTCATTTGTTATTATGGGAAAGGAAGAGCCTTGCTTATCCGCCAAGTAAAAGTGATTTTCAGTTTCTTGTCCGGATATTTCCAAAGTGAGGAGGAGTGGATCCAATGTTATTTGATATTTAATATTTCTTGTTCATAAAAATGTTCGTCTATTCCGTCAATTCTAACTCATTTTTCCTATTTCTTATATATATATGCACTTACTGGCTTAAAACAATGTAAAATTGCATGATATTAGTTTATTTTGTCAACTCATTTTCCAGATGCATGTACTCAGATTAATATTCATTTCATTTTATAAGAAAAAATTAAACATGACAAGGATTTTGAGATGGGTAGAAAAAAAAGGAGGAGGTAACGAGAAACAAGGATTCATTTTTATTTGGCCAAAGATACCGACAAAGTCTTTTTATGAAGAATATATTTTTTTTTTACATTTATGCAAAGCAATAATGAAATAATTGTGCAGATTATATGCTGAAATTGTGACTAGCTTATTCTTCTTTTCTTCGAGAAGTTGAAAACATCACTGACTATACACACGACTTAGCCATGAACAGCCATCAGGGCCATTTTACAACTCAATTTAGAAAGATTAGATATAATCACTATACTCTAACGTAAAGGGTCTCTTTTTACTTCGTTCAATTATAGGAGCGATTGGGGAGAAAGCAAAAACGGGAAAAGGTGATCAACGCTGACATTTTCTCATCGATTATTAGCTTTGATAACAACTTCCCATTCCTAATATCAGTTACATCATGACGTACCCGGGGATCTTCCCACAGTGACTTGGTTGGTCTGACTAAGATGGCAGAGACACAGTGTTTACAGTATGAATTTAACAGTAGAGGTGTTTTCATCATATATTATATACAAACATTTGTATCGTAAAGCTTTTAATAAGCATTTCAGGGGGTGTTTCAGAAAGCTATGCACAAAGTTACGCATGTCTTTAAGAATGACTTGAATATGGAAAGCCAAAATGGGATTTTCAGTCATATAATCACATAAGCTAAAATTGAAATATCTATGTAGATCAACATAATTATCATCAACAAATCATTTTAATGTGAAATATAATTTTTGCCGACAATTTAATTGAGATTATGGGAAATACAGTCACACTTTGTTAATTCAAGAGGAAAAACATTCGGCATTCCATTTGGCTGTTCATAGTTAAATCGTTCTTAAAGTCGTACGTAACTTTGCGCACAGCTTTGCGAAACACCCCCAGGACTTCAAATCCTTGCTCCGAATCCTTGTCGAAAGAGACAATGTAATCATGGTAATACACCTGTACACAGTTTACCCCCTCCCCCCCCCCCCCTCCCCACCCCATAGGAGAAAGATAAATTTAGGACACTTTCATAGCGCTGACTGCAAAAAGTGGACTGTTCACACTATATATCTTACCGTGTGACATACTGTGGTCACGTAGATGATTACACAGTGATGTAAACACAGTGAGAACACAGAGTGATTTCAAACATTTTCTTAACTTTCATGTTTTCAATACATCGTGTAACAAATTCTGATATGTTTTGACAATAGAGAGAAATCGCAATGGGATAGCATTACAATCACAGTGTGGAACTTTTTCTTTCTGTATGACCACACAGTTTCATACTTTTAAGGTGCAGTATATGGAAGAATGAGGTCATATGAATAATTACACAGTGGACATACCACACTGTTGCTAAAGTTGGATGTAGAAAAATTATCCTATTCTACACACTGTGGAGGTAAAAAAAGTTCTTTTGGGTAGTGTGACTGTGACATGAAAAGTAAAAATATTTTTGTTTTATCTTATAGCAAATTCGAAATTAGTGAGAACATACGAGAAACTTTTTCAATCCCACTACGCTGTTAGGCTATCGAAATATAATCCCTGATAAAAAGCAAAACATTTCTGTATTTTGCATGGAATTATCAACTTACGGCATCCATGAAAATTTTGTCCGATCAAGAGAAACTCGAGATAATGAAAACACAACTTGGTCTGCTGTGAACTCGAGCAGCCCTCTCCTCTGATAATGAAAACACAACTTGGTCTGCTGTGAACTCGAGCAGCCCTCTCCTCGTGATCCTAATCGAGACGTCCCAATGCTAGAATGTTTGACGGAATTCGCTCTCTGAGATTCGATCTCAAGGATTCACACTAACAGGTTGTTAAGATATTGATTTTTTTTTCTTCTTTCTAGAATTGACAGCTATTTCTCTCTTTTCGGGTTACATTTGATGCTTTTTTTTTCTCTGGTTAGTGTTGGAATTTGATCTCAAAGATTCACGCTAAATGGTAACGAAGAGAATTTCCCCCTTCCCCACTAAACTACGACAAAAAATGCAAATATTTCTTTCTTTTTCTGAGAAGAGTTTGCGCTTTTCTGAGTTGGTTTGACGCTCCTCCATGATAATGTTGATTCTGTTGATACGGTGACTTCATGGGATCAGCACCCGATTCAGGAAAGCTAGTCATAACCGACCCCGGGTCGTATCGTTTTATTTCTTTCTACTATTTCTTAATATTAACCCACTCATGACAGAAATTGTATGAAACCTTTGATCACTTTTTCATGTGCAAATTGGCTACAACATTAATTTTCTTTTATCGCTCCATTTTTCTTGTAAAAAGTCATTTATCTCAAATTAACACAAAATGACAGAAAGTACAGTATGTTGAGAAGTTAAAAGCTGCCATCTTGCATGGAAAAACAGCGATCTCGAACTTTTCATCACGTTGCCAATTTCAGGATTTTAGTGCTTGTTTATCATTAAAAAGTTTTCAGCATCAAAAACAGAGAGCAAACAAAATGGGCACAGTATGTAGAATAATGTGCTCTTTCTGCTCATGTATTTGGTATGATTTTTAGGGGTTTGCATCAAAAGTTATTTGGCCAAACCACACTTTAAAATGTAGGATCCCCACTTTATCATTTAATTGATACGTTAGAGAAGATTAAGCTAAAATTTGGAAGTGGATAAAATTACCGGCGTAAATCCATTTCGAGGAGTGTGTGTGTGTGGAGGGGGGGGGGAGGGGGAATAATCGAAATATTTTGCCGAAATTTCTAGCGAACTCACACACGCCCTAATCCACCGCACACACGCCCACACATCCACTCTCCCATCCTATCCCTGGTTTCTAATAACATTTCAAATGGTAATTTTCACTACCTATAACGGTCGTTTTCCCGATATTTCTAGCGCAAACTCACGCACACCCTCATCCACCACACACACACACCCACATCCACTCTCCCATCCTATCCCTGGTTTTAATAACTTTTCAAATAGATTTTTTTTACTATAACTATAACCCGTATCGATTTATCAAAAATTTCACTGGCTAAATGAAATATTTCTTTGAAACGTGTGTGGGGGTATATTTTGTACACGCCCCCCCCCCCCTCGAAAAATGTGGGGATATATATATACCCCATTCCCCCAGGATTTACACCAATGGATTCAACTTTCAAGACAATTCTTGGAGAACGGATGTCCTTTCCTGACATGCCTGATGTGCATTTAAGGAGCACCCGTCATGAGACGTAGTTTTTGTTTTAATGTTGGTTAAAATTAATGTGTGAATATGTAGGTTAATGTAAATTTAGAGCACTTATTTACTCAAAAAGATGTAAACGTATACCAGATCCACTTAAAAGTTTAATTTTCTGTCCACTAACCTTCCAAATTCTGTTTTAAATTCAGGAAGTACTGGGCGGGGAACATGTCGCCTGCATTCGAAAGTTTTAATTTGTATTTCCAGCCCTCTATCTGCCTATCCAATGTCTGTTTGACTCTGTTACGTAATGAATTCGCTAAAGCATTACATATCTTAACGAGATAAAAATTAAAGTACAGATTTTGTATTTTGAATGTCATCTTAATTTGCCGTTTATTATAATTACAAGAAAGTTCAATAACATCCCTTTTGTTTTGTCATACCAGAAAAATCTTGAACCAAAAATAAAATCATGAAGCTTCGAAACATTTCCACAACATCTACTCGAAATGGGGTTTTCCGGTGTGTATTGCATGGGTAACAATTTTGCTGCGTAATTGAAAAAAAACAAACAAACAATCAAACAAACAAACAAACAAATTCCACCTGCTATCTGGTGATCGATTAGCATGGTTCAGGCTAGATGAAGATATTTTTCAAATCCATATGCCATTCCGATTATTGAGTTTCTGTCAAACAAAATATGTTTCGGTTTTTATGTGAAACAAATGACTGCTAGATCAGATGATACTGTAGTCGGTAAGAAAGGTGAATTAGGATAATTTATCGTGTGATCCTCACAATATGAGAATATTATAGAAATGAGAACAGAAATGTAAGTGACAATTGATATAATATGCATTGCACGCTTAAATGTAAACAAGGATAAACAGCCGAGAAAGTGCTTTAACATGTTTAAGTAGTGTTAAGTGTGTCATTCTGAAATAAACTAACCCAAACAACACAACAACTTGGAACAAAACCAAAATCAGTGTAGAAAATGTAATTTAGCAATTTTCGAGGCTCACGACTTAATCTTTGTATGATACAATTTTCCTGGACTACCTATAGGTGCTTCAGGATGAAATTCATTATCAAAAATATTGGAGCATGTTAATGCTGCCAACATATCTCACAACGAAGAAATGGATGCAGGCGTTGACATGCTTGCAATATCAACTCACTTCCCAGTTGCCCGCCCTACGACACTCTCACCGCCTAGTAATCTGTTCTACAATCTTAAAATATCAATTTCTGTGAAATACACTCATGTTTTGACTTTGATTTAATTACATTGTCAAAAGCCTAATTCATAACCGCCCCCTTACAATAATTCTACATTTCCAAAGCTATAACGATCTTTGGCAAACTTTACCGCTTCATGCTTCTACGCGAAGAGGCACTGTCATCGCTTCACCCCAGATAACAAGGTCACACTGGTAATATTCCTGAGGGTCATTTAACTTCTGCCAGTCGCCCTCTCCCAACCTGCCCCTCTTAAAATTGATTAAAACGATACTCTAAATTGAGGAAATGTTGAATTGAGTTGGTTGGAATGGATATCCTCCGCTGGGCTTTCAAGAGGAACCGGTGGTTTCGACAGGGTGCGAAATTTGAGGGGGCCGCGTTGGAAAACGATACGGTTCAGGGACCAACGCACCCAACACGGAAACCCCCGCTTGGGACTGTGTCCGAAAAAGAACTGTCCGAAAAGGATACTACAAAACAATATCAATAGATGACACTGGATGAAATCAAAGATACTAAATTTGTTTTAAGATTTTCGTCACTTGAGACGCCCACAGTGATTCTTTTCAGACATATAATGTGTTTTTAATTTGAGAGGGACTCGGTGAGGGCTATTGTGTTTTCCATCCTTGGATTTGTTTACCGACCAGAGATGACCATTTGCTTCTTTCTGGATTGACTCTCTCCAAGCACAATGTCAAAGGGGCAAAATATGAAAGTGACTGCATGTATAATTCTAGGCTTTCATAAACAATCTACTTTTGCATGAAAATATCCCAGTTATTCTTCATGGAATACATACACAAAGAGATCCTTTCGCACATGCTGTCTGTAATCAATTCATACGAGGAGATCACTTTTTCTAGAAGATACGGATAGATGCAAGTAAAGTTAAGGTGCGGTGTGGTCGACACCCCACTCCATTAAATTTTTTTATATCGGTGTAAATTTTGAGCTTTTCTATCTTTGCTGGCAAATGGATGAAACGTAATCTAGAAAGCTTTCTGAAAAGAAATCTGGCTCAAATTTCGCACAGTAAGGACTAACAACTATCGGTGCAGAATATGTCTCCTTTCAGGCACACCTTGGGACCCGACCGCCAAATAATGTCACCGACTTTTAACATAACTCCACAGTTGCCCCACCGCATTCAACCCCCAAAATCCCAGGGGATTTTCCAATCCAAAATATTATTTTAATATTTATCGACCATGAATCCATAAATATGTAACTTGAGGATACTCTTGAACATAACTCTGTCAAATGACATCCTGGCAAAAGCGATCAAAACATTAAGTGTATCCGGAGGAAAAGGTGGCAGGAGGCAGCCGATCTCTTTCCCTGCAATTGTAGATATATTTTGAAATTTCGTCAATTAATCGTTATAAGTTTTAACCGTACGGCCATACGCATAAAAATATAAATCTATAATCATAAATATCTCGAGAAATAGAAGCGCGATTGGCCTATAAAACCATGTCGATTCCTGTATGACCTTTATATTTGAAATTATGATGGATTGGCAGCATTAGCCAAGTCATCACTTTTTTTTTTAAAGAGACAAAGTTAAGCAAGCCCTTTAAAAGAAGAAAAAAGAGAGAACATGATTGGAACCAATTCCAGGATGAAAAGCTGCTTTATACACAATTTCAACAATTTTATTGTGCACTAAGTGTGAAAGGAAATTATCTTTACCCTCACGATAGCATAATGATAATTATTATCATTATAATCATCCACTACTAATTGAAACTGCTGCAAGAAATAACTTGGTGTGACCATAAACTCAAACCTTAACTGTAAACATTGATTTGTGATTGAAATTCGTTGAAAGCTTTCTGACCGCAAGTTCGGAGACACCTGGTGGTTCACGAATAGGAAAAAGGTCGAATTTCCGAAACATTTCGGATTATTACCGATGAAAGCGCGGGAAACCGCGTTATTAAAATTCATGTCGATTTAACATCCGAGAGGGATCGTTATCGTAATTAGCAGATGTATCGCTGGTCTCCGTTCATTCGAAGAAAACCTTATCGGTGATCGCTTCTTCATGCATATGAACGCGTCTACATGCTCCAGTAATGATGATGTAAACGAAGAAAATGATACGTCTGTAAATCATAAGGCAGAAGTTGTAGGTGGTCATGAATCTCTGGCAATGATTTCAAAATTAATTTTCTTATTTTACAGCTTACATTTTTAAATAAATGCATAATAGCGACATACTTTCCATTTCTCCATAACACATGATCCAGGGCACGCCAAGTCATAAACATTGCTCAAAGAACTAATTTTTAAATTCAATATTTACTTCACACAGATTATTTCAATTCAATATTTACTTCACACAGGTTGATAAGACTCATAAAGTCAACAAACACATCTCTATCATCAGAAGGATCGATGTCATTTAGCCCTGTTCGACATAGTTTTATCTTCTTTTTTAAAAATTATTCATTTGCCTTCGCTCAAAGCGGGAAAATATCGCATTCATTAAACATTGCATTGTCTTCATTTATTTTGGAATATCTTAAATCAAAAATGAAAAAGGTAAACACAAACTGTTAAAAGCTGTTTCCAAATCAGTATCATCTTAAATGTTTGTTGTTTTTTTCGCATCATAGGAATTCAACTGCCAATGGTATTTTTCGATCGTCCATCTACTCTTATATGTCTCATGCGCTTGAGAGAGTATTTCGATTTGTTGATTTTATTCTACAAAATCATTTGTTTTTCTTTCTTTCGAACAGCATACTGTCAAGATGACCGCGACTTTCAGCATGGCTCGGTGGTCTACAAACTCGGCTCTAGTCCTTATTACAGTCAAACACAACTGGTAGCAGGGATAAAACGAAAATATAGATGTAATCGAGGATACGTACTTAAGGGAAGTTCCTGGTCCACATGCCTGGCCGCGGGAAGATGGTCCAACGATCCGCCGACTTGTGAACCAAGTAAGTCCCAAGTTCTAGAAATTTTCATATTGACCGTTTCACGCGTAGGGTGTAGAAAATAATAATCGCATACTATAGTAGTCGGAAAATACATGTCTCGTAATTTAAGATGGGAACAAGTTAAAAAAAAGTAGTGACCTCATCTTTGTACCAATATGTTCACAATATATATTATCCTCTACAAAAGTCTTTACATTATTGATCCAGTGAATACTCAAATATGTAGGAGGAATTTGTCTGTGAGTGATGTGGAGACGCCACACCCGTGCACAGTTGTTATTTTTGTATTTGAACAACTGAATTATTTGGGATCATGATCTTTAATACGGAGGCATCATGCACCTGTCTTAGATTTTACTTTTAAAACAAAAAATTAAAC
Source organism: Echinometra lucunter (assembly GCA_029962745.1). NCBI lineage: Eukaryota > Metazoa > Echinodermata > Echinoidea > Camarodonta > Echinometridae > Echinometra > Echinometra lucunter. Next base: position 14,679,126 of record CM057165.1, on the reverse strand, counting down.
AAGCAAACAAAAGAAAGATGAGTGGGTTTTTAAAATCTATTTTGCAAAAGTTTGAATATATCTTGAATATCCATCCGTCTTGTGCATATAACATGATACAGCAGTTTTTCCTTCAGAAGGGCGTTTCTTTGAACTGATTCTAAGATGACGCCCTACTTCTTAATAATCATTAAGCTTCTCGATTAGCATGCTACCCCCAGCCGTGACATGACACAAAATCTTTGTCTGTGGTGATTTGGTTGCCCTCGCATCATTTGAAGACACTTACGTAAATTGAATGTAACATTTTGATGTGATTGGGTCGTAGAGGGCACGTGTAAACTCGTGGCCCAAGACAAAGTGCCCCTCACAAGGCGTAGCCCTGCAGAGTTGAATTTGAAAGAGAAAGGGAGAAAGAGGGAAAGAGAGATATTAAAAGGAGAGAAATTTGAAGGGAGGGACAGACCGGAAACAAAGAAAGAGAAAAGAGAAAGAGATAAGCGAAGAAAGGGAGAGAAAAAAAGAAAGAAAAGAGAGAGAGAGAGAGAGAGAGAGAGAGAGAGAGAGAGAGAGAGAGAGAGAGAGAGAGAGAGAGCGTGAGAGAGAAGGGGGAAGTGAGAGAGAGAGAGGAAGTATGAATTACTTAGATAGCTTACCGAAAGCTCTTAATTTATTTGCTAATTTTGTAATCATATAAATTATTACTTTCTCTTTCAGTTATAAAACTGTAATCTAGACTGAGACAAAAATTTAATGTCAATTAAAGAAAGAAAAGATAACGACATGACATAAACATTATGCCGATAATTGTAGCTTGCCTTTTCTTCTCTGTAATTTCGTTGTAAAATATTTCATTGTGTTTTAAAATAGTTGTCGATAGATGATAATTATTTTGATTTCAATCTTAATGTACAATCGCTAAAACATTTCCATTCCTGTGTCTACTTTGTTGTTGGCACGCGTCACTGCGAAGTGACATGAAGGCATTGCATCCAAAGTCAAAACAGAACTAACGCATCAATCGTCATTTACTATTGATATACATCATGTTCTTAATCTATTCCCTCATTAAAGTTTTGGCAGTCAGGGAAACAAATGTTGCCAAATTAAGGAGAAGGTGATATAAACAAGTTTTTACAGTACAAACGTTCTTTGACTTACTGATGTTGAGCTATAAAGGGCTATCTTCCTTAGCTTGATTGATGGATAACTGAGTGGACAGACGTCTTCTGTTTCATCATGAAGTATGAACTTTAATCGGGTATCATTATGTTGAGAGTCTCTGAAAGAAGGAAACTACAAGAAAAAAAAAAGAGCAATATTGAAAAAAAAATCATCAAGATGGTCCGCGACATACGGTAAGGCTGAGTGAGGTTCCCTCTTATAAGTCCGGACTTTTTGATATCAATTATTATGAATACAGAACAAAAATAAGTGCGCACAGCACAGTGGAAGCGTGTCTTTGATTATATTTCTCAAAGTGCAGGTAAACAATGTGAAGTAATATGTACATCGAAATTATCCGAGGGTAGGTAAATGCTCCAATTGATTCCTTCTGTACTCGGCGGAGGCACCCACCCTCAGTTCATCTATTTCTGGATACACAATATTGAGTGGAAATAATGGTATTTATAGTAGAAATGGTGGAAAAGACAAAATTTTTGTTGACATGAATAAATCACTGGCAGATAACGAAATGGGAGGCCCGATACCCTTAGGAAATACTTAGGAGACGCAAACCACAGTGCAATTTCCAGAAAAAGAAACAAAAATCATTTAAAAGACTTATTTTTATGAAGTTCAAGGCCAATGAAAAAAGAAATGAAAATTTAACCCCCCCCAAAAAAAAAGAAAAAAAAAGAGAGAATATTATCACAGCAGACATCAAATATGCTACCAGCGACGCAGAGGTGTCGCTCGAGGAGAAATGTACCCCCCATTTTGGTGAAATTTTGAAATATGTGAACATCTGCATCTGAACTTGCAAGTGCCTATTCCTTATAGAGAAAATTCGAAAATCTGTTGATCCCCCTATATATTTTCGCTCGTTGGTTCCACTATCTTTCAGTAAAATTTGATATGACACCCCCTCCCATTTACAATGATCTGGGGACGCCCCTGCGGGAACCCCATCTCCAGAATCGATTTCCTCTTCGTTGTTGATTTATTGACATGGTGTGTCGTACTCGATCTCTTTCAGTCCCCGGAGATGAACTTGACATACATTGGGTCATAACCCTTCTTGATGTTATCGTTAGATCACAGATAATTCACACACGTTCAGGGGCGGCTGGATTTTTTTTTTCTTCAAATGTAAGGAGGGCGGGCTGGTGGTGCTCCCAAAAGGGCACGTTTCTCTGAATCGCAATGATTCTTATAAATTATGGAGAAACATTATAATAAATTGAGTTACATTAGGTCGTGGCCTCTCTTGATATTATCGTAACATCACAGATAATTCGGGCACGTTCAGTCAGGGGTGGTAGAACGGAGGGGGGGGGGGAGGCTAACAGAGCTTCTAAAAAAACGCTCCATCAGGAATTGCGATGAATCTTATTTTGAGATGCATTAGATAACCTGAAATATATGGGTTCATGAGCCCCCATCCCCCTAGATTGTCGATAATTTACGTTACTGTAGAAAGATATTTAAAATATAAGGAGGGACGAGCTGGTGGTATTCCCAAAAGAGCACTTTACTTTGAACTATGATGAATCTTCTTTCGAGACACATTAGACAACTTGAGATACATTGGGGCATGACCCATCTTAATATTATCGTAAATCACAGATAATTCAAATACGTTCGGGGATGGTAGGATGATTTTTATATAAAAGTAAGGAAAGGCAGCGGGACAAGACCATCGAAGGGCACGTTACTGTGAATTATAATAAAATTCTTATTATGGGATACATCAGACAACTTGAGATACATTGATTCATTCGTGATCTCTCCTGATGTTATCGTACCTTCATGTGTTCATAGATAGGCCCAATTCGCACACGGTTATGGGAGGGAGGATAATATTTGCGGTAAGGGAGAGGAGGCGGATGGACAGTACTGCACCTTTGGCACACTCCATCGTAAACGATAATAAATCTTACACCCTTTTGGTGCAAATGAAATGAGAAGTAATATAGAAACGTATATGTTTTATTTATGAAATACGTGTCTGAAGCCTTCGAAACAGAGGTTCCTGGAATATTGCTGCGATCTCGTAACCAGAGATGCTCCGGATCTGACGCAGAGTCGATGCCGTGCCTGATTGTAGATACACCGTCATCCCAATAACCCATTTGTCTTTTTTTTTTTTTGCAGAGGGGTGTCCATCGTTACGTAAGAAGGAGAACAACCTAGCCTATGTTGGTTACACAAGAGAGAAAGGGATGGATGGAAGATATCCACACGGTACATCAGGCCAAGTAAGTAGGCAGTATGTAGAAGCCCAACGGCGTCATAATTATTATACCAGCGTGTGTACATTCGATTAGAACATTGTGTATGCTCTAATTAAACATACATATGCTCTAATTAACCATATGTATGCTCTATTTCAGCATACGTTTGCTCTATTTAAGCTTACGAATCCTTGATTAAGAAAACGCATGTTCAGCAGAGCATACGTATGTTCAATAGAGCGTAGGTATGCTGTTACGAATTATGGCGCCTTTGGCCTTCCGCAGCAGTGAGATGGGCGTCAGGATCGTATCAAGGATATTTCTCGGGGGGGGGGGGGGGAGGGCTCAACTCTAAAAATTCACTGAAGATTCCTCATTCCCAAAAGATATCGCATTTTCAAGTCTTGGTTTAGTGTAACAATTGCAGGAGGGGTGGGGTGACGAATAAATTGTTCACCCCATATCTGCCAGAGGCGTTACCATAGTGACAGGATCAGTATATGGTATCCCTTATTGCTGTTAGTGAAAAATATGAAAATTCAGCCTATTGTCCTTAAAAACAGCTTTGGCCAGTATAAGGCAGGAGATTGCTGAGAATTATTTTCAAAGATACAATGAATTTTCTTTTCTACCTTCCTTACAACAAAATACACAAAGACGCATTTCCGAATGAGGGGTGGTCACGAAATCCCGTTTCTTGATTTTCGTAACGCCACATTTAAGTTGACAACGTAGTCATGGTAGTGATGTCCATCAATCAAGCAACGTCGTCAGTAAACATAACTTCCAAAATGCAATTAAAACCATGCCTGTATAATAATCATTTAAAGTTTTGTTCATATACCATGTGCAGGGGCGGCGCTACAGGGGGGCAGGGGGCGAATGCCCCCTATGATTTTTCATGGGATAAAAAAGAGGAGAAAAAGAAGAAAAAAGAGGAGGAAAAAGAAAGAAGAGGGCGGAGAAAGAGGAGGCCTGGGGTTTGCAACTATATAATACCCCTATTTGTTCATTTAAAACGTCAATAAATTCACCTATGGGTCATCTTGCCCCCTATCAAAATACACTGGCGCCGCCCCTGACCATGTATTCCTTGGTACAACTATAAGATTTCACCTGAATTAAATCTTATGGAGCTGTATTCATCATGCCATAATCTTAGAAAATCGGTGTGTTAGCAAGTTTTCCGAAGAATATTCTGCGAGTAGATACATCTATTTGATGAATTGACTAAAATTAAAACAACGATGGAAAAGGGAGAGTGTATCAAAGGAAAAACAAACTGACCACAAAACGCAAGCCAGAGAAAGAGGTTTGTCTGGAGGTCAGAGTACGTAAGAAAGACGGAAATTCGAATGGGAAGGAACAGTCATTTACAGGTGTGAAGAAAGTAAATTAAAGGAAGCAATTGAATTATGTAAGTAGTGAAAGGAAATTTAGGTCGTCTGCCTTGGAAATACAATAATGTCCTTAAAGAGAAGTGAAATTTTTAAAACTTGTAATGTTTCTGATTAGCTCTGAGGTAATGATCTGTTTGTCAAAACTCTTGAACTGTAAACTTTGACAAATTTCCTTATCGAGATCTCACAACTTTTTCTTCATATTAAAAAACATTTTAACAGCGTTAGTGCCATATCGTGAATGAAACAGAAATAGAAATGAAAAATGTGCCTTTTTAATCAGTTTACTGGGTAACATTGCATGCTTCAATCTAAAATCCAGGCTTTTGCACTCAACAGACAACTGTTTTATCCGTATTAACAACAGTGATGTCAAATGTCTTAAAATCAAAGTAAATGCACATATATTATCATATCGGTATGATTCTTACATAGGTGCACATAACATGCTCACCAAAACATTTTAGATCATAATTTATCAAGTTTTGACCATGTTTATTATTTTGATGACCTAGGTATTCTGTGATGCGGGTAAAATTCTGGTAGCTGGTAACGGCTTTACGGAATGCAGTGCTGGGGAGTGGGTGCCGCTTATACCTCTCTGCTATGATATTGATGTGGTGGCTCAAGGAAGAGGTAAGGTTTTAAAACTATTGACATGAATTGATTTCATTATCATGAAGTAGAGTTCATCAGTGGCATGGCTATGCGGGGAAAGGGGAAAAGGGGGGGGGGTGGAACTGCCTCACTGCAATGAAATATAGGAGAAAAGAAAAAAATCAATATAGAAAGAGAGAGAAGAGAAGGGGAAAACATTCAGTGTTAAAAGAAGCCGATATCCCACACATGTCGTCCTTACTACATAGCTTTGTTCTTTGCAGTAAATCTGCATTTTTTTTTTCGTCGCCCCGCGATAAAAACACCCCAAGAATGGCTTGTGCTACGATACGTCACTAAAGCCCCTTTTGTTCATGTGTGGAAGTTGTACATCAAGTGGGCGGGCGTCAATCTTTTTTTCATGGATATTTCGACAATTTAGAAACAACCCAAATGTTGCCAAAATATTTTCAAACATTCTTCTCTGAAAATCAATAAACCTGTGCCATCTTTCCCATCTTACTTTCCATCCTTTCTTTAATCTTTTCTAATCCTTTTCCCAACTGTCTAACCCACTACTCTTTCAGTTTGATTTGCTGCCGCAGTATTTTTTTCCTGCTGTGTCCTTCATTGTATTCTTACATCGAAAAGGTAACTTTCTCACCTACAGGTTATGATGGCTGACTTAATAAAGAGACGTCATGTAGTATGAATAATATCAAATGTAATCATTTTTAATTACAAGATAGAAATTATTCAAATATCTATTCCTTTTTAATTTTTAGAGGATTACTGTCCCATCCCATACATTTGGGCTGGTCAGCTCGCCTCCACCGAGATCACCGATGGTCATGTCGCCCACGGGGTCCAGGTCGACTTCGAGTGTTTACCGTTCGCCGAGCGAGCCTCGCCATCACCTATCACGTGTATGAGTGGCCGGTGGGAGCCCGAGGAACCGCAATGTATACCAAGTAAGAATTCGATAAGATATATAGTTTAAACCACTTCTACTCACTTCTACTTGAGGAAAATCAGACTACAGAATTTAATATAGACTCTCCCAGACTTAACGAAAGGAATACAACTAGATTTTAGAAGAAATAACCATAGGTTTACCTTTTTTGTAAAGAAAGATCAAAATTATAGATTTCTCTAGATTTAGTGCCCGAATGGCTTAGAAAAGTGGCAATCGGCTAACAATCGGTTGGCAGTCATTCGACTCGTGCATGTCGTTTGACGTCATTACAAATCACAATTGAATCTTTGCTTCCTTTGGTTGATAGGTTTAGAATATAGCTTAGTTTTGACAAATAATACAGTAAAATACTGTATCATTTACAGTTAAGCCTCTATTTACTGCTGTTTAGAGTTTTACCGTAGAATAAACGGTACAATACTGTAATAAAATACGGTAAATTACTGGCAAATCTGCTGCCAGTAATTTACTGTAAATTCTGCAGTAATTTTTTCATAGTGAACTCATACTTAGGTCTTTAGGCGGCGTGGTGGCTCTAGATAATATACTCACGACTGAAGAAGCCTAAATGTCCATATTTTGCGTTTTTAGGCTGTTTCAAATGCCGCGAAGGCATTCCTGATTTGACCGTGGAAAGGTTTTGGACAATTAAATATTTGAATTGTTATACTTCTGTATTTTTTTCTTTCTTAAAGAACATTGCACATTGCCACCTTTAACTCGTGGTCTTCGGATAGTAAACGCCCCATCTGGTGCCATGACTCCTCACAGTCAGAACCTTACTTTAGAATGTTCGTCAGCTTATATTCTACAAGGCCCTCCTCAAGTAAGTTTACAAAAATAAATTACCATTTACTCTTTACTACGCACCGCCAATTTACTGACACCTTACAGCCAAAACCTTACTTTAGAATGTTCGTCAGCTTATATTCTACAAGGTCCTCCTCAAGTAAGTTTACAAAAATAAATTACCCTTTGCACTTAATAAATAATCATTTCTACGCACCATCAATGTACTTACACCTTACAGTCCAAACCTTACTTTAGAATGTTCGTCAGCTTATATTCTACAAGGTCCTCCTCAAGTAAGTTTACAAAAATAAATTACCCTTTGCACTTAATAAATAATAATTTCCACGCACCGTTAATGTACTTACACCTTACAGTCCAAACCTCACTTTAGAATGTTCGTCAGTCCTATATTCTACAAGATCCTCCTCCAGTAAGTTTACAAAAATAAATTACCCTTTGTACTTAATAAATAATCATTTCCACGCACCATTAATGTACTTAATCCTTACAGTCCAAACCTTACTTTAGAATGTTCGTCAGCTTATATTCTACAAGGTTCTCCTCAAGTAAGTAAACAGAAATAGTTTGCCATTTCCTCTTAACAAATAATGATAATAATAAATAAATAAAGAAGTGTTATTGCATTGATGCAATTACACCTCATATAAGCTTTACTTTAGAATGTCATCTTACATTCTACAAGATCCTCCTGAAATAAGATTGAAGAATTTCTGCCAAACAATTAAATGTTTCATCTTAAAGTTTTTTCCAACGAAACAAAACGTGAAGTGACACAGATCTGCTCTTTCGCTAATACAACTTCTATGCTGCTGTGCTTTAAGGCCAACTTTTACAAATGCTGCTACTAATCTATTTCGTCTGTTTTAAATAGTTTATCAAAAGTGATATTTCAGCTCCAATGTGAATAGAAGAAAAAAAAACAACAACACAGAATTCAATGGAAGCTTCTCGATACTTTGAAATTAGGTTCAAATCAAATAAAATGTCTTTGAAAACCATATGAAACGTGACTCAAAACTGTCAAGGCTTTGTTTGACATCACAGTTCCTACGTCCTTGACATTCTAAAACCAGACTAGCGCAGACCTAAGAATATTCTTTCGCACGTGACCTTTGACATTGAAAGTTTGAGGTTGAAGGTCATAAATGTGTCAAGTGCAAGATGCTGTGTCCCGTTGCCGGTGATGCGGTGTATATTTTATTCTGATGACCCGTCACAGGTGCGACACATCTGACAGACGGTGTCGAAAATTTATGGTTTTGTTTCTCGGTCTGGCCCCGGGGTGAATATGATATGCCTCTGATATTTTCTGGCCAGATAAACGTTTTATCTCCACATAAAAGGCATTTTCTTTGTCAGTTATGACTCCAATCCTAATATGAATTGCATCCGGTTGTGCTTTAGAGACCGCAATTTGCAAAAAAGAATGTGTGCAGTGGTTATCTATTACTTAACGTCATTTTCTATACTTGTCATCATAACGCTTGGTTGTTTTCTTCATAAAACATATACATCGTAGTCATCATTTTCTCTTTTGATATCATCACCGCCGACACCACAACCACCTCCACCATCATCATCACCACCTCCTGCACCATCATTACCACCTCCACCAGACCACCACCACCACCATCATCATCATCATCACCTCCACCATCATCACTGTGTGTATCTGCATCAGTAGTTTATATTACCGGTACACAATGTACGATTAAAATTATGAAGAACATATTGATGAAATCGTACATATTATATATGACTAAGTGTGGAGAAAGTATTGTAAAAAAAATCGCTTTTGTTCGCACCTCAGTTTACTTTGCGACTCATTTATATATTCTCTTCCCCCCCCCCCCCCACTCTCTACATCTCTTTACAGATTACTTGTTGGTACGGTGACTGGGCGGGTAATATACCAACCTGCGACCACCCCAAGACGGATCCACCTCCCACCTCACCACGCCCTACTACCGTACCTCCCACAACCGTTCCTACCACCACAGAGGAACCAAGAGACCTCCTACCACGATGTAAGGGTGACACCAATTATCGCCCCTCCAGTTTTGCTACTTCTTTTTTTTTCAATTATAACTGCGCTAATGATTAATACCGGTAGCCCTGAATTAAGGGAGGGCATCCCCTAGAATTTTGAAACTACAAATATTCAGCAGGGATGTGGTTTTTGCCATATTCTTAACTTAATACCTACTACCAAAGAGGAGACCCAAACGACCTCCAACCAAGATGAAAGGGTGACACTACTTAATACCACTTCTTAGATGAAATGATGTTAATGATTGACACCTTCTATCGCCCCTAAGATTTTGAAACCAATATTTTGCAGCTATGTGCACTTTAATGTAATATATATTATTTTTATCTGTCCCTTCCACCACTGTTCTTACCACCACAGAGAAACACAGGGACCTCCTACCAAGATGTAAGAGGGGCATCAGTTACCACTTGCTAATGCTAATGATTGACTCAATATACATAAGCCGCACGGTGGGGAGAAGGGCAGCCCCCCCCCCCCACCCCTAGAATTGTGAAACTCTACCAGTATTTGACAGAGATGTGATCTGTTGTGAAAATTTACTTAGAATGTGACATGGGTTTGGGGTTTGAGTCCCAGTTCAGTATCTAGAGAGGGCGTTTTATCTAGGCCTATTGTTTCTTGATACAGGTGTAACTGGTTAGAAGGATTGTATTAAATGATTTCACTGTTAAAAACCTTACTCCAGCACGTCTAAAGCCAGATAATTGTTGATTATAAATAAGCACGTAGAGTTTGGGATGAAGGAAAATCCATATTTCAAAATTTACCTTCATGTTATGAGGTGATATGCCGAAAATAAAATTGTCCCTGTTTTTTTTTTCTTGTGATTTTCCATTACTTGGGACCACAGTACCCGGTGAAGATTATTCCCAATGCGGCAAGGCGGGCGACATTGGCCAGAAGTTACGGGGTCGAGTGGTCGGTGGCTATGAGGCCAACGAGGCAGCCTGGCCGTGGCAGGCAGCGATTTATTGGCAGAGAGCTGATGGTTCAGTAAGTAATGCCGCCCTTAAATTAATATTTCATGTATTTATTTATTTCATTAATTTGTTTATTTATTTATTTTATTCATTTATTCATTCATTTACTTATTTTATTTAGTTTATTTATTTTTCATTCTTTTATTTTTGCTTGTTATCGACTACCTTCAAAATGGCATATCCAGCGTGGGGTAGACGTCTCTTCTACTGTAAAAGCCCCTGAAAGAGCCACCCCCCTATAAATCTTGCAGTGGGTTTACGATACTTGGAAATGCCAGGTACATTTTGCCCGTGTCTTAGAAGGATTTTGCCCACCCCTGTTTACCACTATTTGGATACGCCCTTGCAACATGCCATGAATCTCTTAAATGAAAATTACTATGTCTGTAAGGATTACATAGACAGTGAAAGAACGATGTTTAAGGGCTTTTTGGCATGCGACTAACGATTGAAGATGTTTACATACATTACAGGCTAAACTGAAGCATCACTTGGGTAATTCAAGAAAATCAGTGCACTTTTCAAACCTCTGTTTAGTGTTGACATTTATATTGTAATGAAATGTTATGAAGAGCATTTATGTAAGTTTTGAACATGTCAATCAAAATAACAATAAATTTTGTTTGGATTACGTATCATGAACTCATTTCTGTCGAGAAAAAGAGGACGCTTCCTGATGGACCAAGTCCGATAGAAACAAAGTTTACTAACAGCGCTAGATATCAGGGCTGCGTTTCACGAAACCGTCGTAAGTCTAACTTCTTGGACATCCCATTGAAACGCGTGTTGTAGAATTAACACGCGTTTCAATGGGATGTTCAGGAACTTATGCTAGGAGTCCACTGGGCCGGCGCCAGTTCGCGCCAGTTCGCGCCAAAGACTATGTGATTGGCGCGTAGTGGCTCGCTGTGGCGCCGAATTAATGTCGCTCGGCATGTTGTGTGTCGCCAAATGGAATAAACAAGGTGTCACATGGCGTGCGCCATTACATTCCAGTGGATTCCAATAGGCGGATTGTTTGCGCCATTTGGTGCCACTTGGTGGACACTTCGCGCTGATTGCTCGATGCAAGTGGCGCGACGAAAATTTTAAACATTTTGAAATTTCCTTGCCGCCAAATTCAAATTTGGCGCTGTTACGAGCCACCACGAGCCAGTTGGGAGGCAGTTTGAGCCACTGCACGCCACTAGGCACCTTATTGGCGACACTAGGCGCCACAGCAAATTGCATTGGCGCGAACTGGCGCGAACTGGCGCCGGCCCAGTGGACTCCTAGCATTAGACATATGACGGTTTCGTGAAACGGAGCCCAGACCTGCTAACCTGAAAGGAAATTACCCCCTCTACTGGCGGAAATCTCGGCGCCCTTTCCCTGATCAGGACTCTGGATCAGGAGTCAACGCGCGGTTTTTATGTCTTTTGTTGCAGGAAACATCAATACATTTCCTTGGCCAAATGTTTGCCTCATGCGATAGTAAGATAGGAATCGGTCAGACTAGGGAATCACAACCATAAAAAAAAGTTTAATTGAATTATACAAATAAATAGGACTGGGAAGGGGAAACGTTGAAAAGGGGAAAGGGGTCGCAAATGTGACAAGAAAATGTTGACATGGTAAGGGTTGACTTGGGGAAAGGTCAGACATGATGCCTTCCGAGTGCAACGTGAAAATGACCGAGAAACATGAAGAAAATTTAGATATAAACTGCGTTCCCTTGCTGGTTTCTTTTACCAATTTGCTTCGAACTAACGCTGAAAATGAAGACAATAAAACTTACATAGGGTTTAATTTAGAAGCCAAAATCCAACATCACCTTTTCACTTTACAATTATCTGGATCTGTCAATTGGTTGTTGTCTTGATGACTATAGTTTTAGAAGGCAATGCTCACCTCACAATATGAGGCCAGGGCTTATGTAGATTGTTTGATTGGACACTTTTACAGAAAAAGGGAAGGGGGGGGGGGGCTAAGAAATCGGGGAAAGCTTAGTTGGGAATATGAAAATTATACAAAAAGAGTAGTTTGCTTGTTTTCAGCTTTCGCAATCTGATAAAAAAACAGAACACCTGAACAAACCAGTTTTGAGATCAGAAGTATCCTCTTTTTCACAACAGTGGTGATCCCCACAAATTGCTTGTCATGCCTTTTCGCGATCACTCCATCCTACAATCTGATAAAAGGGTTAACCATTGGTGGTCAGACATATGTTAAAGGAAACTTCAATTTGTATGAATTAGAGGTTTGCTAAACAACGGTTTTTAAAGCTCGTTGAAGTCGAAACTGCCTTACAACCGTAACATCCCGTGTTATACAAGGTGCCAAGTTTTATAGCCGACCGCAACATTATTTTTTTCATCGGCGCTGAGTGCCAACGGGAAAAAAACCAGTACATACATGGACATACATGCATGTTTTGAAATATTGAAACGAATGTCTTTTTATTTGCTTATGAATCATGAACCTAAAAGAGAAGGGGAGTTGCTTTTTGGTAAGATAAGTTCTTCATCTCTTGAAACTCAAAGTCTACGGACTTTGAACCACAAGGTCCGGGGTTCGAATTTCAAGACAAATCGGATTTATTTGTGAAACATTTTTTCAAAGGGAAGAGATAAGAGAGAGACAGAAAGGCAGAGAGAGAGAGAGACAGAGAGAGAGAGAGAGAGGGGAGAGAGAGATAGAGAGGGGGTGGAGATAAAAAACGTGAAATTAGCTGAATAATCTTGTCACAAGATCACATAGCCTACTTCGTATTAAAACTTCATGACTTCAAGAAGTAAAAATGACGAGCGTCCTCTACGTCCTCTGAAGACTACTCTACGTCCTCTGAAGACGAATAATGATGGAATGGTTGAATTGTAACCAAATCTTCTTCATTCATATCTCTTTTTATCAAAATTAGTTACCTTCTGTGCCAGTATAGGGAGTGAATATTATCTCCGGTCATTGCTTCGGTTACTACACAGGACCAGCGTTCTTGAGCAGAGTTGGGGGGGGGGGGATGATTGGGATTGATTTTTTGTATATTTTATTAATGTAAGAATTACTGACAAGAAGTGATTGAAAATTTAATCTAATACATGTATGTTTATGTTATTCTACCTCCACAGTGGTTTTTCTTCTGCGCCGGCACGGTAATCAACAGGGAATGGATTTTATCAGCCGGTCATTGCTTCGGATACGATGAAGATATCACAAGACTTCAAGTCAAATTAGGTAAACATGATTACAAATGTTATTGTTAATGAAATAATTTCCGTGTTTACATGGAGATTTTCTAAGATTCTTACAAAGTTTGCTGTCCACAGAGCGTGAGATTTTTGCTTCGGATAGTCAAGCAAAGAAACATTTTAGTGCAATGTGTGGGATGCAACACCGCATTTCCGAGCCGCCGCGAATGTCTCACACCGTTTGGACAGCAAGTTCAATCCTAATCAAGCTACATATCAGAGATCTGTTTTAAGCTTACGCTTTGATTCACCCCAAATCATACAGTTCATTGCGATATAACTGTGAGATGATATTCGATATTCTGTGACGGCTTACGCTTTGATTCACCCAAATCATACAATTCATTGCGATGTAAATTTTAAATGATATTCGATATTCTGTGACGTCACTGAGGTAGATCTAAAGTTATTATACCGCCCGCTCATGGCCAAATTTTATTGTGGAAAGGTTTTTTATGTGATGAGTTTCATGTTTGTTGTTTCTTTGCTGTAGTAAATACCTTTCAATAACATCCAAAATGTCACCAAGTATATCGAAAGTTGATCGATCTAACTCTATAATCTAAGTGATAATATTCGTTCTCAAAATTATAGATCGAAAGTTGATCGATCTAACTCTATAATCTAAGTGATAATATTCGTTCTCAAAATTACAGATAATGTATTCCCTGTCATAATTATGATCCTGATGATGGCCACATGTATCTGTTGTCATTGATGGTTGTACATCGTAATTATTTTGTGTATCCAGGTCTAACAGACCGAATCCGAGACCAGGGTACTCCCAGAGAACAGGTCTTCTCGATCAACGGTCTCTACCTTCCCAAGGAACACGACTTCATCGATTTCGACTACGACATCGCCTTGCTGCATCTCTCCCGGCCCGCTGTCCTGGGGCCGTATGTTAGACCCATCTGTCTCCCGCCAGAAATCACAAGTCCCGAGGCAGACCCAGGTAAAAGCTTGGAACCCACAGTGTAAAACTTGAAATGAGACATTGGCGTAAATCCGGGGGGGGGGGGGGGGGAGGTATTGTATCCCCCCCTCTTTTTAGAGAGGGGGGATGGCGTTTACAAAAAACCTCTTATCTTCAAAGAAGAAATGATATTTTAATCAGTCAGTTGTTTCTTATTTTTGTTATAAATCTGTCATAAACGACGGTTATGGTTGTAAAATTTCTGTTTGAAATGCTATTAAAGTCCAGAGATAGGATTAGGAGATACCGATAATTCCGACCTTATTTAGCAAAATCTCCCATCCATATCCATTACGAATGTGTTTTGCATTGGTAAAAATGGAGAGGGAAGGGATCATAGATCACCCCCACTCCTCAAAGAGGATTCACGCCGGTGGATTGAAAGTCTTTTTTTTTTTGTCGTTTTCAAAGCGCATACATACAGTTTGTAGCCGTTTTGATTTGCTAGTATCTTGAAATTTATGACATAAAATCAGATAAATATGACGAATTATTTTGTCGTTTGGGCTATATAGATGGAGAATGCGACGTATACGACAAAAACGAATTATTAAAACAAAATTATCCCCGTAGAAATTCCTGTGTGTGTGTGTATTGTTGTATCGAGGATCAGTCCCATGACTATCCTTGTCCGGTGCGTATGTCATTGGACTTCAGAATTTTTTCGACTCGGGTATTCATTTATCTGTTCATTCATCTGTTCTATTTGGACAAATAGCTGTTCTAAAACTTATAATATATGATTTAGAATCATTGTATGAATTGTATCAATCATCTTGCTGATTCGTCTTGGTTTTTTCCCCCCAGAGCGTTTGGTAGCTATCAACTCTTTTGGTATGGTGATAGGATGGGGGCATAGTAAACCAGTAGCAGTTAATAGCAGTCAGTATACCATTTATGAAGATATTCTTCAACAGCTACAGGTAAGTTGACAAGGGAAAAGGAGAGCAAAGTGTACTGACCTTCAAACTTTTAATCAACATGTGAAAAGTGTCATTAAAAAAAAAGTTTTCACATGTGAATGAACATTTAACTACTGTTTCGTCAAATTGAAGTGTTTCAAGATTCGCTGCTTGAGTGGTTCAAATGTATTTCTCATCACGAAAAATAAGGGGGGGGGGGGTTCCTCCATAATTCTGTTCCTGTTCGTGTACACGCAGTGAGGTGGAATATAACAGATACGTACATTTTACACTTGGCAATTTCTTGTCATTGTATTGATATTTTGGTGCTGAAAGGGGTGGGATGGTGGTGTAAAGTGCGTTCAATCGATATCAAAGTGGCTGTCTGTTAGGCTGCACCGACTTTCTGAGAACCAAAGTTAAATTTTCAAAAGGTTAATGAAAATGGTGTTTTATCCAGGGGGGGGGGGGGGGGGATTGGGAGGTGTTGCTTATTCCATCTGCCGTATCTTTGTTTCTCATTGTATTCAATGGTGATCTGAACAAAAATCTGATTCATTCCTGCTGTACTAATCAGGGCCTTCGTGGGGTTTTTTTTCTGTAGATTCCCGTTCGTCCACGTCAAGCCTGCGTCAACAGCCTCCGTGATGTAGGCGAAGACGAAACGCAATTTACCATCAACATGTTTTGCGCCGGTTACAACCGGAAACCGCTGGATACCTGTTTCGGTGACTCCGGCGGACCGCTGATGCGCCACATATTTCACTCGGTGGTCGGGCGAGACGGGATCCAGCGAATGCAAAAGCGCTGGGTCCAGGTCGGGATCGTGAGCGCGGGAAAAGGCTGCGCAGTAGAGGGACAATTTGCATTTTATACGCATGTACCTCGGCTTGTGAACTGGGTATATTCCGTGATCAGAGCAAACCTCACACACACAGGGACTGAGATCGTTCAGTTATAAGAACGGACTCTTCGATACTTCGATACAGGACACTGGTACTCTAAATTTGACGGAAAGATCTTAGAACATTATTCAATAAATTAATCTCTCTCTTCTTATGGACAATATATCTACGGATATCCTATTTAGAATCTTTTCTTTAGCAATGGAAACTCTCTGGTAATAGAACACATTGTACTGCTGCTTTCATTGAGTGAAAGTATTTACTTTGCTACGAGTGGAATCATGAACAAGAGCTGTTTAAGACTTTGCTGAACAGTAACCAACAAGAAAACATTCGCACGGGACTACAAAATGCATGTACCAGAAAATGGACTAGCTTCATAAGAATTACCCGATGTCTGATGTGAAATGACTGAATGAGCACAAGAGCTCGAAGATGAAATACAGATTTATTACAACCACTCTTTCTCCTTTAAAATCGTGTGGATCGAACGGACAACATTTGCCATGAAAAGCTGTCATAAGGACCATCGCATCGTTTGGACGATGTCAGCTCCCACACAAGATTTACGCCACATAAAGTGCAGGATTGTGAGATTTGAGATGCTTTTTGAGGGTGAATGTCATATTCACATGAGGTTAGGAATAAATTTCAGTCATCAAACAAAACATTAATCAAAATAAAAAAGTTTGAGGGGTGAGTTTTAAAGTCCTGAGCTAAGGTAAATTTATTTGAATGTTGTGAATATTATATATTTACAAAATATTGTTTTTATATTTGTTATTTATGAATCGTAACAAATTAAATGTGTACCAATGATAGATTGACGGTTAGTAATGGTATAGCATATGTATATAACTAAAGTTGTACAAATCTTCAAATATTCTTTAACTGTTCGTAATTCCGTGCTGTGATCATGGTTATGACTGAATATTGAATGCAGTATGACGAAGTTTAGTTTAGAACAATTTCTTTATTTTTACCATTCTTACATTCTAATTCATTTCATTTTGGTTGTCAAGTGAATCCATATAATACCTCACTTTCCTTTTGTATTTGGGCAGATACTTAGCGGCATATGACATAAAAATACAAACCCACCCCACCTCCTCCTCACAAATGAAAGGAGCCCGTTGTGGCTTAGTGTTAGAACTCTTTGAAAGCAAAGTTTTATGAAATGCTGAAAAGATTACTTTGGACAAATGGCTACCTATAATATTGGAAAGATCATTTAAAAGTACATATGTCATTCACGCCATTTCATCTCCTTTGTCACTAAATCCCAAATATATGCAATGTTTATAAACTATGGGCGGATCCAAGCGGGGAGGGGGCGCACAAAATAAAATCTGGACTGGTTGTAGTGTGCATTAGGTACATAAAATAAACATGTCCCCTTGTGTGATAACCCCTAGGATTTTTTTTTATAAAAAAACCCTTAAAATGGAATATGTTCTAATGGGGTATAGAGGGAGACGCCCCTACTGTGGCCGCCCCTTTGCTTGGATACGCCCTCCGTGAGTTGCCCTGTTCAGTCCTGTATTACTCCAGTTGATTACGTTACGCAGGGAAGGAGTTGTATGTCACTATCTGCTACCTCTTTACTCTCCTTACCCGATGACAAAACAGTGCTACTACATTGCAATACTGAGAGTACATTTATGATTATACTCTGCACGAAAAAATGTTGGAATATAATCTCACTTTGTATTATAGAGTGTCAGCGAATCACTGCCAATGCCGACGAAAATAAACAATATTAGACATGACACTGAGTAAAATTGGGAAAACAATTTGTTTGTATTCTTTGTATTGTTTTGACTTAGTTTAACAGAAATAAGTTTCCCTTTTTTCAACTGATACTGCTGTTTCCCGTTAAATTTGATTAAAAAAAAAAAACTTTTATTAGGATTTCATCTCATTTCTTGTTATATTGTTGTTTTATGGACAGGGTAATATCACCCTGGAGCAGTCTTGAAAATTTATTTGAAACTCGTTATCATTGCATTGTATGTACTGTAAAAAATAAAACTGTAAAAATACCAAGTCGTTCTGCACGTCTTATAAATACAGGCTTTCACCACAGAGATTCTAGAAGGTAGGAACAACGAACCATGAGAAGGACAATGGGTGGGGAGGGGGCAGAGTACTGTTCGCTTACAGTGCTCTGCCTCTCCCCCCCCCCCTCCTCCTCCCCTCAATCCTTTGTCCTCTCTCAGCGTTCCTGCGTTTATGCTAGAAGGGGTTTAATATACTGATTGGAAGGGTGAAGGTGGCGATCATGGTAGTGGTAATGATGGTGATTGTGATGATGAGGATGTTAGCGATGGTGGCGATGACGATGATGTTGTTGATGATGATTATGATGTTAGCGATGATAAAGATAGTGATAATGATAATCGTGGTGATGAAATGATGGTGATCATGATGTTAGCAATGACAACGTTGGTGGTGATGATGATGACGACGATAATGATGATGATCTGATAGCGATGGTAATAATGATGATGTTGGTGATGAAAAAATGATGATTTTGCTGATTTTGATGATGGTGATCAAGATGATGATGAAGATGATGAGGAAGAGGACGAGAAAAAGAGAAGGGGTTGGGAGGAGGGGGAGGAGAAGGAGGAGGAGAATAAGGTAAAACAAGAGGCTCATAGCCGCATCTTTTGTGTTTGTCAAGTAAAAATAAAAATAAAAAAAATACAACACAGAAAGCATGGAAAATAACCACTCCAAAATCTATCAAGGTTGTGTATTAAAAATGCGTTAAAAGTATATTTGCATAAATCAGTTACATCACCATCCGGGTACTCATTCTTGAACGATTCAATTTACACAGCTTTCAGTCAAACAATAAATATTTTACACATTAATATACCATAGCACATTTCACCTCATTTTTACAAGCAATAGCGGTCGAGATACTAAACGTCTCAAATGTAGTTTTACACTTGTACAAGCACTTCTTAGAGGGCGTATTAGCCACTTAATCATTGTATTCTTCGAACAGTGTCTTTTAGCTAAATTACACTGAATCTTAAAAATGGAAAAATTTAAGTTCTGGTCCACATTTTCACTGAGTTGCAACGGATGATTGTAAAATATTATTTTGCTGAGTTACATCTTATTCTGATGTTAATGACATAAGAACGGGGAACAGAAGGTTAGAAATTATCAAATTATCGAAATAAAACCAATCTTACGATTAATATCAACCGTAAGCCTATGGTAAACCATGTACGAAAGAGTTACAATTGATCTTAAGACTTATTGTTTCTCTTTGTGTTACACCCCCAGATCTCAAATACTAATCTCACGATCAATTAATACACATTTTGATACAGGGCCCAGAATAGCATTCATTACAGGGGATTCACTGTACACTTTTGTAGGTAACGAAGAACAAAATAAAAATAGAATTCTGTTTGATGTATTACCGAAACACTTGTTTTTCTCACATTTATTCCTATTATAGATTAAACAAACACAGAAAGCATAATTTAGACAAAAATACAAATGAAATTCATACAATTCAAAGGAGGTTATCCCTGTTAAGAAAACATCTTATCAAATGAAATGAATACTGATATAACTGACAATCTTATCCTTTTCTACAAAATACACCTTTTGTGCAAATCGTTATAGTACAAATCAAATATATAATATATAGGAAATGCCATTGTAAATCCCGTCACTATATTACATATATTCTATAACATATTAGAATACCTAATACTAACATAATGATACCTAATCTAACTTAGCACTTTTTTCTTTAATAAGTCTAATATATCATCTACCACCAAATCTAGTCAGATACCCTAAGCCATGGACAGTATTCTAATTTATCGTATCTCGTATTATGAAGCAAGTATGCAATTACATTTATCTAGTATAAATAAGACTTCGTTATATTTAACAAAATAGCACAACATTGATACACTGACATGATTCAATACCATATTGGACGACTCCATCTGTGGAAAAACTTCAACATAAACATCAAATACAATAATGGAAGAAGGACATTGTTACATAATACAAATTAAAATTACACTGTGGAAATATCAGATAAATTGATTGTTATCGATGTTTCCAAAATGAATTCAGTCAATCATCTTGTGTTTCTTGTGCTGTAATTTGATAAACGTTTATGTCTTTATTTACTCACTGCTACCGAAATTTGCTGGCATCTTTTGCATTCTTTGTTGTATGATCGATAAACAAATTGACCTTTAATAAATTGATAGCATGTAGACCAGTAAACTGATGCATTGAAACTGAGCATGTGATCATTTAAAAAATTCCTCCTCCAACCCGAAAGCTGATGAGAAATGCCCGACATAGCAACAAAACTACAAGGTAGAATAATACTCCCAGAAATCATGAGTTGGAACATGTGTGTTTACGTTCCAGTACGTAAGTAGAGTGGTCTGTTTTTCTATGAAGAACACACACGATATCCATCGTTACTTCTAGAGAAACAAATAAATGTGACACTTGTATAAGAAAGTCCTTCTCCAGTGCGAACAACTTCCAACTCTTGCTGATATTACGATATTACACGGTCGGTATTCCTACAGATGCTTCAGATTCTGTAACATTTTCAACAGGAAAGCTCTTCGGTTCCGATACAACCACTACTGCTGCGTGACTGCATGCTTCAGAAAAAAAATGTCTCCCTCTGCGATACAGTGATAGCGTCACTTGCACAGACAGGGTTCCACGACGTCTTGCTATCAAGACTTTGATCAAAGCGCAGAATAATTTGCATAGGATGGTGTCCGTAAAAAGTTCAACTAACATATGAAGTCTGTTCATAGCAGCATATGGATATTGGAAGCACCCTTCTCGCTTATCTCAGGCCTTTGTTGCGTCTACGGCATGAACCTGTATTACAAGGTGAGAAGAGAAGAGAAGGGAAGAGAAGGGAAGAGAGAGAGAGCGTGTGTATGTGTGTGTGAGAGAGAGAAAGAGAGAGAGAGAGAGAGAGAGAGAGAGAGAGAGAGAGAGAGAGAGAGAGAGAGAGAGAGAGAGAGAGACTGATATGTCTATGCAAGGATAAAGCCCTAAAATCTTGTATTAAGCAAATATTTTGTGATGGGGTAGGCCTGAATATCGATTTTAAATTGTAAAATGCAATGTTTCAAATTGTAAGAAATAAAGGATATATCATCACAGATTTTGCACTGAGTAGAGTAGTTTATTAGCAAAGCTTTCTTTAAACAACAAACTTCAGTCATTCATACGATTTTAAGTGTAGAAAATTGCATATAAATCTAATGTTTAATATTCTACATGTACTACGAAAAAATAAAATAATAGAAACGGAGGAGGAAGTCATTTTGTAGCTTTACTTACAATCTGCTAATCTCTCTTCAAGCATGGATATTTGTTCACTAAGTGATTCTACTCTTTGCATCTGTGCTATATACTGATCATTGGGTACTGGCAGAGCGCTGATTGCCTGAGGTTGCCGAGGTAATGGGGGCGGCGGCTGGTGAGCAGCAGCATGGGCGGACTGATTCTGTCGTAGTTGGGCGACATCCTAGAGATGGCAAGAATAGCAAAGGTAGGAGATTAAGAGAAGTTGATTTAACATTTAATGGGTTGTTGAAATAAAGACAGGTCCAACAGCGTGCAGATATAATGCAAAACGAAACGAGTGCTCACATCAAGATAAACTGAAAGGGTGACAGGTTAAACGCACTTAGATTGGTGATAAGACTCAGGACAATTCAAAGAAGGTTAGTGAGAGAAAAGGCAACGGCATTAAAACACATTTGGGTGGATGGTCAGATTATATTAAGAGAAGTTAGACTTCTGCTGAAAATTTGATGTTTTGACAAAATGGGTGATAAAATTAATACAAGTAGAAAT
This sequence comes from Echinometra lucunter, assembly GCA_029962745.1. Taxonomy (NCBI): domain Eukaryota; kingdom Metazoa; phylum Echinodermata; class Echinoidea; order Camarodonta; family Echinometridae; genus Echinometra; species Echinometra lucunter. Next base: position 14,657,034 of record CM057165.1, on the reverse strand, counting down.
TGGTGACGAGATTAATACAAGATGATATAGGTGACGAAATTAAGACAAGTTAAGATGAGTTAGAGATTAGACAAGTTAAAATGGGTGACGAGGTTAAGACAAGGTGAGATGAGTTACAGATTTAGAAAGTTAAAATAGGTGACGAGGTTAAGACAAGTTGAGATGAGTTAGAGATTTAAACAATTCAAAATGGGTGGCGAGATAAAGACAAGTTAAAATGGGTGACGAGGTTAAGACAAGCTGAGGGATGACGAGATAAAGACAAGTGAAATTGATAACGAGATTTAGACAAGATGAAATTAGTGACGAGATTATGAAAAGCTGAAAATGGGTAGTGAGATAAAAACAAGTAAGAATGGGTGACGAGATAATGACAAGTTGAAAGGGTGACGAGATTAAGACAAGTTGCAATGGGTGACGAGATAATGACAAGTTGAAATGGGCGATGATATAAAAACAAGAAGGAATCGGTGACGAAATTAAGAAAAGTTGAAATGGGTGACGAGATTATGACAAGTTAAATGAGTGAAGAGATTATGACAAGTTGAAATGGGTGACGAGATTATGGCAAGTTGAAAAGGGTGACGAGTTTTAGACAAGATGAAATGGGTGACGAGATTAAGACAAATTGAGATAGTGAAGATGTTCAGATAATTTGAAATGGGTGACGAGATGAAGAAAAATTGAGATGAGTGACGTAATGATGAAAAGAAGAAATGGGTGATGATATTAAGGGAAGGTGGAATGGGTGACCCGATTAAGACTAGTTGCAATGGGTGACGAGATTAAGACAAGTTGAAATGGGTGACGAGATTAAGACCAGTTGAAAAGGGTGACGAGATTAAGACAAGTTAAAATGGGTGACTAGATTAAGACAAGTTGAAATGGGTACGAGATTAAGACAAGTTAAAATGGGTGACTACATAAAGACAAGTTAAAATGGGTGACGAGATTAAGACAAGTTAAAATGGGTGACGAGATTAAGACAAGTTAAAATGGGTGACGAGAATAAGACAAGTTAAAATGGGTGACTAGATAAAGACAAGTTGAAATGGGTACGAGATTAAGACAAGTTGAAATGGTTGATGAGATTAAGACAAGTTAAAATGGGTGACGAGAATAAGACAAGTTAAAATGGGTGACGAGATTAAGACAAGTTAAAATGGGTGACTAGATAAAGACAAGTTGAAATGGGTACGAGATTAAGACAAGTTGAAATGGTTGAAGAGATTAAGACAAGTTGAAATGGGCGACTTTATGAAAACAAGAGGAAATGGGTGACAAGATTAAGGCAAGTTGAAATGGGTACGAGATTAAGACAAGTTGAAATGGTTGATGAGATTAAGACAAGTTGAAATGGGCGACTTTATGAAAACAAGAGGAAATGGGTGACAAGATTAAGGCAAGTTGAAATGGGTGACTAGATAAAGACAAGTTGAAATGGATACAAGATTAAGACAAGTTGAAATAGGTACGAGATTAAGACAAGTTAAAATGGGTGACTAGATAAAGACAAGTTAAAATGGGTGACGAGATTAAGACAAGTTAAAATGGGTGACGAGAATAAGACAAGTTAAAATGGGTGACTAGATAAAGACAAGTTGAAATGGATACAAGATTAAGACAAGTTGAAATAGGTACGAGATTAAGACAAGTTAAAATGGGTGACTAGATAAAGACAAGTTAAAATGGGTGACGAGAATAAGACAAGTTAAAATGGGTGACTAGATAAAGACAAGTTGAAATGGGTACGAGATTAAGACAAGTTGAAATGGTTGATGAGATTAAGACAAGTTGAAATGGGCGACTTTATGAAAACAAGAGGAAATGGGTGACAAGATTAAGGCAAGTTGAAATGGGTACGAGATAAAGACAAGTTAAAATGGGTGACGAGAATAAGACAAGTTAAAATGGGTGACTAGATAAAGACAAGTTGAAATGGGTACGAGATTAAGACAAGTTGAAATGGTTGATGAGATTAAGACAAGTTGAAATGGGCGACTTTATGAAAACAAGAGGAAATGGGTGACAGCATTAAGGCAAGTTGAAATGGGTGATGAGATTAAGACAAGTTGAGATGGGTGACGAGATCGCAAAATTGGTGGTGTCCATTGATTCCTGCCTCATATAATAGGAATGTCTCCCTCTTTTGTTGAACTGAAACCCGACATGATTTCTGTCTGTGAAGTGTAAGCCTGTCGAATGATTAGTAAACTAGTCTGAAAAGTAGTTTCTTGTTCTGCATTTTGTTTTCTCACTATATGTTTTGTTCCAGGAAAGCAAAATGTCACCCCTAGGAATGGAAGTCTCTATTACAGGATTCTCCAGCAGTTTAAATAATATTCTTTATCAATACGTGTTCAGTTATGGTATTTGGATTTACGTATAGACCTACATAATATATGGCAGCAAAATTTGGATACTTCTGGGGAGCGTTTCATGAAAGGACTTGTCAGATGTTTTATCCGACAAAGTCTGTTTTATCTGACAGTTGCCATAGTAACGATGCTTCTCAGCCAATTAAAATCAAGGAAAGATGTCAGATCTGACAGCTTGTCAGACGACAAATGTTGATGAAACGCCCCCCTGGCCACCAGTACTTCAGACAACATGGATCAGTAATGAAAATTTGTTACCGCTAGACCAGCAGGAGTTGGTCTAGCGGTAACCTCAATGGTCAGTTCTTTGTCTTCGCCTACAAACTGACCCAGATCAGACCCAGGTTGGTGTCCAGTCACATCTTTCGGACGGTGACGTTAAAGGTCGGTCCCAGACGTAAATAATCATATCTGATTGATACGCGTCTGTAAAAACCCAATTACGCACACACACTAATGAAAATAATTACTTACCCTTTCTAATAAATTTACTCGTGCTAGGAGGAAGTCAAATTCTGGAGTGCAGGTTAAACAAACTGAAAGTAAAAACAAGAGAAAAAAAATCATTCCCCATATCCTTGCAATACCTGAATACCATGTATAACAATAAAACTCACTTCCTACAAATTATCACTATAAATTAATCAATTAACCAACAGAGGATTCTATAGCTCCCGTTGAGATACCGAGCTTGATTGGATGTGGGCCATAATGGTCAATAAATGCAGTGAATGAAAAATGAATGAATGAATGAATATATCGCAAAAAGATGAGTTTAATTAATAAAAATCGATGGCAAGTCCTAAAGACAATCCACAACTTACTATAGTTCATATGTTTGGTAAGGAGGGGAAATATGGCATTAAAGTCCATTTTTGTAAGACGAGACAAATAACTGAATGCAAATGTTGCGATTGTATATAATTATGTTTTTACTCTGTAAATGATTTCACAATGCGGCCGCGATGGAATTATATTAATAAACCACTTCAAAAAAAAAAAAAAAACATTTTCGAGTGACAGGATTAATTCTTTCTCCTTACAGAGTCAGGGCCCCGTTTCATAAAACTTGTTATCATTAACAACTACCACATTTCTATGACAAATTTGTTCTCAGCCAATCAGATGTGAGGATTTCAGTAGCTTATAACAGTTATTGCAACTTGTTATTGATAATAGGTTTTATGAAAAGGGGCCCAGACGGCCCATGTGAAAACAACTCACCGGTGCAAGTTTTACCGTCCTCTGCTAGTGTGAACCCGGTTTGGCAATTACACGTATAACTCCCGTCCGTGTTCTCACATCCCTGCTGGCAACCGTGTGTGGCACCTTCACACTCATTTACATCTATTGCAGGAGAAAGACAATAATGAAGATATTTATACTGCGCAACACATCCACCTCAAAGGATGCTCAAGGCGCTTACAATGAATTATCATACATTATTATTACCCCAGCAGTGTCAAGTACCCAATTATACACCTGGGAAGAGTGCAGGAAAGGTGAACTACATAATATGTCCAATATCTATGATAAAAAATATCATAAGTTTATGTTCACACTTCACTGTAGCAAGCTACTCAGTTTTTGCTTCTATTTGATATGTCTGAAGACAGTCTTTAAAATTCTCTGGCTTCTTATTTTATTCCTTTTTTTTCGAGCAACCGTCATGTTTCTCTCAGTGTGGAAAACTTATTACACTCGTTCTTTCGTTAATGTGGTTGCAATTTTTTTCTATTAAGATCGGCCACACTGACATGGTGGTTAAGAGCTAGTTCACTGTGTCATCAGTGAGTTCTTTTAGGCCTCCAGAGTCATGAGGAGTCTTGTAAATGTTACAGCTGGAGATAGTATGTTCTATGGTCGAGTTTCACCACATTCACAGGTGTCAGATGGTTCAACCAGGGACCTGGTTCAACTCTTATTTTGTGGAGGTAGTGGTTTGTGCAGTCTACGCCGGTCCCGAGTCTGTTCAGATTGAGCCAGGGCCTGCGAGGGAGGTCACAGCCAAGTGGTTAACAGTTAGCAGTGATGTCAGATGACAGATACACCTTGGACATAACTTCTATGATTTGCTTTGGAAGAAACAAAGGTTAATCAAGGGCGGTGCTACAGGGGGGGGGGGCAGGGGGCGAATGCCCCCCATGATTTTTCAAGTCATAACAAAAAAAAAAAAGGAAAAAAAAAAAGAAGAAAAAAGGAGGAAGAAGAAAGAAGAGGGTGGGAAAAGAGAGGTCTGGGGCTTTCAACTATATAATACCCCCATTTGTTCATTTAAAACGTCAATAAATTCACCTATGTGTCATCTTTCCCCCTCCCCTATCGAAATACCCTGGCGCCGCCCCTGAGGTTAACAACATAAAGTACTTACCAACTTCACAATATTGACCAGTCCAGCCGGCCGGACATGCGCAGGTATTCGGCCTCAAACATCTCCCACCATTTTGGCATTCTTGTGCGCAGATTGCTGCGTAGAGAAGGAAGATAGCAGAATTAGACGTTGCTGTGCCCTTACAAAGGAATTAATCAGTATTGTGAAGAATAAATTGTTTGATTATTACTATATAAAGAGTTTAGCTTCATAATTAATCATCAAATTAATGTCGCATGTATTTTAAGGCATGGCGTAAGACTGAACTATTCAACGTATTACAATTTTAGAATTCATTGTATTCTATTCATCATTCTTGTCACATGGTTCAGCAATGATCGTCGAAGTGCCAGTTAAAAAGGTACAATTTTACCTTCAAAAAGTAGTGTCAATTTCATTGGCAATGTTTAATGACTGCATAAACAACGTCAATGTAGGAAAATAAGAAGCCTTTATTATGAAAAAGAACATGAATATAATGATTTATGTGCGAGTACAAGGCAACATGCTAAATCCCATAGGAAATTATAAGCGTCACGGTCATTCAAGCACTCGAAGGAGCATAACGTGTCAAACTTATTATACAAAAACATATAAAATATGATATAATTATTTGTACTGAGTTTTGTGTTAAGGGCAGGCGATTCATCTAAGGCCTCAAAAGAACCTTGGCGAAACAACTACCTAGGGGCTGTTTTTCCCTATTTTTCCTTTCCTTCCTTCTTTCTGTTGTGTGTGTATGTGTGTGTGTGTATGGGGGGGGTGGGGTGGGGTAGGGGTAGGGAGCGATGCACAACTGGTCTATGCTCCTTTTAAACTCAAATTAACATAATGAAAGTTCACATAAAAAGTGCTCCTTCATTTTGCGTTCCCCTTCATGTCTTTCAAGTTATAGACCCCAAATGAAGCACATGAAAATCTCTTTATGTTTGCTTGTCAGTGGTGTTTAGAGTGAGTAATACGTTTCACTGAGATGAGTTTTCTTTTTATCGTCATATTTTTGTATACAAGAACTTTCTCACTCCTTGCAGAAGACTTCTCGCAAAAAGGATCCAATGAAAGTAAAGGGAACTAAAAACACTTCAAACTCATCGGCGTATCTGTGCTACTTCCCATACCATGAACGAAGCTATAAGCCAATATATATATATATATATATATATATATATATATATATATATATATATACACATATATATACATATATATATACATAAAATACGAGTTGCATTTGTAGATTACATTTATTCCGTTGGTAAATGCTTCGATGCACAAGCAATTTTTCAGGCAATTGAACATCGTACAATCAAAGTATTCAAATGCTTCTTCCTACTTTTACTTCGAACAGGGGCTATACATAATAGATGAAAATTTTCTAATACATGCCGAAACGTTTTGAAAAAAAAAAAAGATCATTTTCCCAATAAATTATGAGAAAAAGTGTGGTTTTCTGTAATACTGAGATAATATATGATTCGGTGTGCCACGCATTTATTTTGAATTGGTTGCTATATACATCTCGCAGTAGTTTATACGATAAAGTACTATTTTCAGCAATTCAAATTCTCATACGATATATACGTCCTGAAAACATAAAAATTTAGTAGTCTGTGATAGGCTTTTACAGCTACATCGACGCATAGGTCTACACCTGTATAGCTATACATGTAGATTGATTTAAGAGAGATCTATGTAAACTTGGTGAACCTAACCTCTCGTGATAAAATGAATTCATTCGAGGTCCCCTCTTGTCATGTCTATCAAAAATGTCTAATTTATGACCCTAGCAATGCACATTTTATATTCTCTTACATTATTGAGCAAGGTTTCTCTGCATTAAAAGGGGCAGATGCGTTGGGGGGGGGGTATCGGGTTGACAGTTGCAAAACTGCAACAGCTCCTGGCTTCAGTATTCTACTTCTGAAATTCGTCTGGCTTGAATAGAAATAGCATCATGGAGGAGCAAAATCATGTTGCTTTTCATAATACAAGAACTTTACAAATGCATATCAGCACAATATCAGTGTAGAAATTTTCACTGTAAAGCAAGGTGGCCATTCTGACTGAAGCCCGTAATTGTATCAAGTTAAATGGAAAAGGACGATTATGTACCAGTTGTTTTTTTTACCCAAAGAGGCTATGGTATAGCTCATCCCTCTCCTTCCTCCATCAGTGTCCATAGATTGTACGATTTGGGCGTGGAGTAGATGACGAACAAGAAACAGAAAGGGGAGACACAACTACTCCTTCAAGCTTTCGCTCATGTCAAGGGGCTCATTCGAGGTCAAATGCAATGTTATTCTACGCATTCCTCGGGGATTAAACGACAATCCAAGCAGCTTTTAGGATACATCTATTTACCCCCTTAGAGTGTTTTGGAGAAACAAAGACACAACTGAACTTGAGAGGTTGGTAGTTGGGAATAGGAGGAACTGGAAGACGAGCTAAGTGGGTTGGATTGGAACGAATCTCCCCCGATATCCAATGATTCCACTAAGTGCTAGAATCCTGGATCTGTTTACGGTATGACTCTCTTTCGCTCTACACACCCCTCTCCCATATCACTTTCATTTGCTCTGGTATTGGTAAGCTTTCGGAGCTTTAGAAGATCAGTCTTGGAGTATTTCTCAGTTACAATGTTGTCACCGCAAACTTTCTTTTAGTTAAGGGGTTGGGAGATCATGGGTATATGAGCTGAGGAAAACGAGTTTGCAAACAATGTATTATTAGTCGACATCTTTCAGAGCAAGAGCGCGCAGGTGGGAATGTTTGCTGGAAACCTGTGGTATGAAGTTTTTGATATGGATCGAAAGCTGTATGTGAAAAGCATCAAAATCTTGTAAACCATTTCATTCCCAAATAATGCCTTTCATAATCCAGAGATTTCGTTTTTAGGAAGTTCATGGTTTTTGCACGTTTAGACAACATCTTTAAGGACGTGCAGGTGGAAAATTGACAGAAACTATTGCATGGAATTTTGGACATTACATCAAAAGTTAGCAAACCATTCCATTCACAAATAAAATCTTTGAAATCCCTCAACAAATGTTTCCCTTATTAGCCAGCTCGCAGGTGGAAATGTTGACGGGAAAATGTTTTATGAAGTTTCATATATGATAACACGATCTAGCAGACCATTTTTATTTGCAAACAACATGGTTTATAATCCTGCTTAATCTCTCCCCAGGGACATTTTCATTTTTCACAGAAAAAAACTAGAACATGTAGAATGAGTAAGAAAAATAACGAGAAAGAAAAAAAGCACGGAATTTTAGAAGGATATTTTCGGGCTCTAATAAAAAAAGGGCAGTCCTGTGCTCACAGCACACCAAATCCATCAGTTGGGTTGTTCTACTGAAACTAAGCTCCGTCGGTATTGAAACATCCACTCAAACGGGTTTTTCGTCTGAATCGGATTATAAATTATTTGAGACTATGAACTTTATCAAATGTCTGCGAAGTAGGGCAACAGATTTCGAGTTTGATATACTTGTTATGAACAAAAGAATATTGTCATGATTTTAGAGTTCATGTGAGCTACCAAATATTAAAAAGGTAAGGTAGTTCACCCTTACCTGTGTGTTATCATCAAACACGTAAAAGTTGAAGGAATAGGTCTAAAATCAAAATCTTTTTCTTTTTAAGAACATCCTCTTGTACTATACAGGAATCATTCTTTTCTGTTGTCCTTAATCTATCGTACTTACATACTATTATACATAATGTACATGGTGAGCTAACTGACCTCAGTCTGACAAACTGGAAAAGACTGCCCCCTTGAATTATGAAAATATAATCATGAATATCATAAAATTCATATGGTATGTTTGTTTTATCATCACTTCGTTATATCAGGATAAAACTAAATCAACCCCAAACCTGCGATCTTAGAAGCTAGGGCGGCTCTGTGGGAAGGGGCAAACTAAACCTGACTTGGATTTTCCCCAAAACATGATTTTCCGATTTTTCCTGAGTATTAATTCCAAGAATTATTTTCGCCTGAGAATCTCCCGTCAGCCCTTGCAGTATCCGAAAGGGATTGTCGGGGAACATGTTTGTCCTACAAGGAGCCTCTTTAAATTATTATTATTATTATTATTATTATTATTATTGTTATTATCATTATTATTATTATCATTTCATGATAGTTATTTTTCATCCTGTCTTAGTTCAATGAAGTCAAAGTTATGAATCAAAATCATTCTGCCGCCTGACGATGATGGACGTATCCCACCGAAACGTAGCGGAGATTTATCTATCGTAAGTTTCGGTTTTTTATTCATAATTTTCACTTCATTATCATTATTTGTTTGGCGTCACCTGTGCTTGGTAGGCGAATTTTCTCCGCCAGGGGCTTACCTTCTGTGCATCCTTTTGCATATTTATGAGCTTGTCTCCATCCGGGGCAGCATTCATACCTCTCTACAGAGGGTGAGGGAGGCACATATCTTCTACGATAGGCGATGTGGTACATGGTTCTAAAAGAAAAAGGAAGTGATCAATCTGTGATTATCATTTAAAAAAAAACTTGAGTTACTTACGCTGGTATCATATACTTTTAAGTTCAGTGCTTTACATGCTCCTGACAATGGAAATTTAAAACATTATGGTGCATGGGAAGGATATCAGCTGGTATTTGAAGGCATTTTCGTAATCTACTCGACAGCTCGAGAAGAAAAAGAAAAAAGGGAGAAATATGCAGAAACTTTCCGTTTTATTGACATTTTAGTGTATAAACAGAATCTTACGCTGACAGAATCACGAACTAACACAAATATAAAACTTTAACAGAACATAAAAGCATGTTAATGCAAGGCGGAACGATCTTATCCAAGTTATGTATTCTTCCGGTCAGGCTCGCGGGATCGTTGAAAGCAGAGAATGCAAGGAGGGGGGGGGGGGGGGGGGGGGCAAAGCATGGAACTCTTAATATGTCAGCGGCGTAACCAAACGGCGCTCCTGTTACCAGTTCGATCTGAAATTCGATTTCATTTGAAAGTCAGAGAAACACGATTGCTCTTTCCTTTTTTATTAAAAATGAGAGAAAAAGTGAAATTCTTGGGTGATCACATAGCACGACCCGAGAGCACAACAAGCACACTGAAAGCTCTGGAACGCGTATCAACTAGGACGTGTGATAAAAATGGCGCATACATGAAGTCATGATGGCACGCCGCCCATGAATTTGCGGGTGTCACGTGGTTCTACGAGATAAGCCAATAGCGCTTCGCCTTATCGGCAAAGCAAGGCGAATTAGTGCACGCATCATAATGCATAATGCGTAGCTGTCTTTAAAAGACTAGTATTCTTTTATTCTTTATGAGAGCATTTGATCGGAATGTCTTACGTGTATCTGCTGCATAGTCTGAATTCACCATTTGGAGCGGCACATCGGGCGAAATAATGTTTGAAGGTTGGTTGACAGTAACTCTCAACTTGCATCACATTCTGCTGAATCTGGTTAGACTGTTGATCCCTACATACGTGCAATCTGAAAAAAAAAATTAAAATGAAGAAAATAAAATAATAAAGACATATTAGTTACATGTATATCAAAATAAGTGTACAAATTTTGTATGCCTGTTGATAAATCATATTGGCAACCAAAATGACAAAATAATCCATCTGAAAAGTTACGCGAGGGTTAATCAAATATCGACGGCCTACGAGAACGACAACTCATGTGAACAGAATTTTAGTCTCGCGGGCCTTCTATCAGCTTTTTGGGGTTTCACTTGACTAAATTTTTGGTCTCGTGCGCTGTCAACCTCGTGGACCGTCAGGCTCAAGAAACATCAGAAAACCTTTCAGAAGGACCTCATGATTGAGATCATCAGTTTCGTGGTCGGCAGCGGTTTCGTGGGTTGCTATTTGATGGTCATCATCTTCGCGGACATTTTTTTGCTTTGTCATCAGCAGTCACATTTCAAAATTAACATTGCCACAGACAAACAGAAGAACTTTTTAACCAGTTGACAACCGAACTCTCAAAGTCCCATAACCAGTACAGAGGTCAGCTGGTTCCCGTGCCAAATGGTTAATGAACGGTCACTGTCAAAAATCTTCTGACATTTATCAGAGGGTTGCACTACGGGTGTCAAGGGGTGCACTGCAGAGTGTCAAGGGGTGCTGATTTGTTACCCCTGGTCAAGGGGCAGGAGCCTTACTTGGCGCCAGATTCATCCGCCCAGTAATCCGCTAAAAACACCAAGAAATTGTCTTATTACGTGAGAGTGGGGTATCCCGTGGCAATTTCTGTAGCCCAGTCACACGGGCGAGACCACATCGAAATTTAATCGAACGAAAGATTACATTACACGAGAAATTCATCTTTGGGGATTGGAGGGGAGATTTAAGTGAGATGGGGAAATGGGGGGCATAGCTTATGGTTTTTCTCTTTTTTGTTATTTTTATCCTGTTTTATATGTTATCAATATTAGGTTGTAAAACTAAAAGCATGTTGTGTTTTTTTTTTATCGGATTAAATTAAATATTCATATTACTGAAATTAGTCTGTAGAAAGTATAACTCTCTTTTGTTTTTGTTACTGTTATATGATCATGACTTTGTGTAATTTTGCTCATTAAATGAGAAATATAAAATAATTCTTGAAACCGAACAAACAAAATACTCCGAATGACCAAGATCTTTGTCTTTACCATTAAAACAGCCCCCACTATTTTTTCATTCAAACGCAAACTTAAAAAAGTTCCTTTTAGATAGATATGACTGTTAGTTGTCAGCATGAATAGGGAATGCATATTTTCAACACATACTTGCTAATGAAAATAACACTATGATATCATCAAAAGCTCTGCAAAAGTAATCGTAATGTAAAATTCTCCTTCCTCCATCTCTCATCTTTCATCTATCATCCTTCATCTTACATCCCTCCGTTTCTCTTTCTCTCTGTCTTTCTGTCTCTCTCTCTGTCTCTCTCTCTCTCTCTCTGAATATTTCTCTGCTAGTAAAATCGTCACTCGTCGTTCTTTCCCCCTTTTTTTTCATTATCATTTTACATGCATTAACTAATGTAAGTCACATCACTCTTTCTTTTGTATGGGCAGGGCCCGGGGTGGGGGGGGGGGTGGGGGTGGAATAACATAAAAGTACATACATTTGTATTACATTATTATTGTATCATTATTTTTGTAAGCCACATATGGGTCTGCTTCTGCTTCTGCTTCTTTAAATAGACTCCTCCACTGATTTATTCTTCTTAATTTAAGTTAATACTTACAGATATATGTAAAATGTATTATTTCTCATATGCAAATTTGTTTATATTTTGTTATTCCAGAATAAGTATATCTATATTTGTTGATCTGTGTTATTTGCATTATGTTGTGGAAATAAAGAAACTTCAAACTTCAAACTTCAAACTTCGATAAGTGGTCGTTTTAAAGTCGGTGATAACATGGATAATGTCCAAACTGGGATATAGTGTATGTGAAGTATGTATTATTACAGGTCCGCGACACCGGAGCGACAAGTAGGCCAAACAACAAATGACATCACCCCAAATGGCCAAGATTCTTTCCAATGGTGTCGGTGTGTCGGTGTGAATGAGGGTGATATCATATCTCCTCGTGTCTGTAAGGCTACGTAAAGGATGATGACTCAGAAGTACTTAGGTTTTCCTCGTTTTCGATCCTCGAACCCATGAGACAGGTTGTTCTTGTATTGTAGCAATGGATTATTAAAGAATATTATTCAATTACCGACCCTTGTGGTAGTGCGATGATACGCTGTGAATATAATATATTCGTATATGTTAAAATGCATATCTGTTTTTGATAAACGTTGCTGTAGATGAAAGATGAAAATGAAATAAGTTTTGCCAATTCAATTTGAAATCTGTTTTCAACTCACTCCTATGCGATGTGTCCTTGATTTTATTAGCATAAAATACACAATTTCAGATGAATATGCATATCTATGTATAATCACGTGCACAGATTGAAATTGTAAACACTGTGTTAAGACGACAAGGACCATCATGTAGCACAGTTCTTAAACCGATCTGACATATGAGAATATGCTATTCCTCATTGATATTTGAAGTCCTTAAGTCCTTAAGTCCTGCCCAATTTCATGTAGAACAAGAAAAGAATGTCAAAAGTAGAGCACAAAAGTATCCATGTAAATGAAAGCAGAATATACATTTACTCTCATTGCCTCTTGACAACGAGTGGCATTGAAGAAAAAAATTACCAGGGGCCACATATTCGTACCCTCGACCCGATAATGCGCTTTGGTCCGAGGATAACATTATCAAGGCGTTCATTTCAAGAATACTACCACTGCTTTTCCTTGAAGTATTGTAATAAGACACAATGAGATGACCCTTATAGTTTTTCCCGACTATAGCGAGGCCGACTGTCAATTAGTGTAGCCGGGAAGGGGAGGGGGGGGGGGTGGAACGGCGTGGGAGGGATGCCCTCTCTAAAGATAGTTGCTGAGATGTTCTGTCAGCATAGGCATTAGGGCCTGATATTCTTTTGACAAATGTCAGTTTCTTAATCCGAATCCTCTTCACTGTTTTTTTTTTTTCGAAACATTCACTAAACATGCTGTCCCCTAGTCTCTCTTGAAAAAAAAAGAATTAAACTACGCAAATGAGATCAAATGGATGCATAAAATCTCATCATTGTGTACTCATAAAAGAACATATAATAGGTAAGGCCAAGAACAACTGATTCTTATAGTTTCTCGTCCGGATATTTTCAAATTGAGGAGGAGGTGGTTCAATATCTTTTGATATTTATTTTGGACATGGAATGCTATTCGAACAATTCTAATACAAAATTCCTCTCTTTCCCCTTATATATATATATATCTTTTTGATATTCCATTGATATAAGCACTAAAGAGGCTCAAAACAATGTGGAAATGAATGGTATTAGTGATTTTTTTTGTAACCTCATTGTCTAGATGTACTCTGATTAAAATCTATTTTATTTCAGAACAAAAATAACAAAATATAACAAAAATTTTGAGGCTCACCGGAAAAAAAAAGGAAGGAGGAGGGGACGAGAAACGAAGATTTATTTTTGTTTGGCCTAAAGAGAGAGAGAGCCCCTACTACAAGACAAATGAAGATACTATTGTCGGAATTCTTCAATAATAATAATAATAACTTTCGATTTATTTAGCGCATAATAATTAACCTTAATTCTCTATGCGCTTTACACTAGAAAGAAAAAGTATGGCTACATAATTATCTAAGAGGACAAGCACAAACAATAAATTACATTACACTATTGCTGGAAAAGATATGTTTTTAAAACTCTTTTAAAGGAGATAACATACAGGTCGTCCTTGGGTCAAAGGTCACACCCATATATCTCATGCATTTCTAATTTCACTTATGGGAGCAATTCCCCTTAGTACTAAATAGTAACCTATACCCTTTCATCCCAGTTTATTCAACCTCGTCTTCTAACAATCTAACATCTCATTGCGAGGTTATACCTCTATTTTGATGTCATAGACAAATAAATCAAGCCATACAGCAAACGAAACTGAACAAAATTCTGCTGAGTAGGTGAAATGGTTGGGTTAACCACTCCGAATATTAATGAAGGTCACGTGGTCATCTGTCTCTCGGGTGAATGTACTCTTAACATTTGGCGCCAGGGCCATGGTCTGTACATACATCAGATTCGATCGCCTGAAATCGTCTGATATCTCAAGGCTTAGAATAGTCCATATTAATTCCTTTTGAAAGGTCCTTCAATAAATGTCTATGAAAATAAGGAATGTTTGTGGATAATAGATGTGGTGGCAGGTTATGAATTCATGAAAATATTCTAATTCGATGACAGAAGGTACACAATGCATCACCCCCTACGTTACCATGACAACCCATCATTCCCATGCCTAAATAACAAAACAAGCAAAATAACTCTCTCAAGGAAGAAAGTTATCTGAGGACGTTATAGTTCGTGAATTCCTGCCATCAACTTCGTCCATAAAACAGTAGAGACTTGTCATCTAAGGTTCAAGAGTCTGGTCAACGACTTCACTCTCAACAATTTAAGTAGAATCCCCCTGAAGACGTCATAGTCTGTAGATTTTTCCTATAAACTTCGTCCACAAACAAATATTTTGGCCAAGAGTTCAGGGACCTGACCAAGCCTAAATTTCCACTTCTCAGAGGAAGAACAAGCTTTCATTAAAGGAACAAACTTTAGAATAAAAGGAGAGGTTGGGGGAAGTATCGGTGCAGACCAAGCAGCCAAGCGAGACCGTTGTCTCATCTCCATGTAAACCATGTTTGACAACGATCAGCAGGTGACTCATTTA
This sequence comes from Echinometra lucunter, assembly GCA_029962745.1. NCBI lineage: Eukaryota > Metazoa > Echinodermata > Echinoidea > Camarodonta > Echinometridae > Echinometra > Echinometra lucunter. The sequence continues at coordinate 14,641,977 of CM057165.1, read as the reverse complement.
CTACGAGTCCATCCTAGTGGCGTAGCTACAAGGAGGGACTGGTGGGGGGGGGGGGAGGAGGCACGTGCCCCAAGTGAATGGCAAAATAAGGGGCGTGAGAGACAAAGATAAAGACAGGGACAACGTAAAAAAGAGAACCCGACATTTTGCTCCAAAATCCGTCGCTCTGGTTCTCATCTCTTCAAAGATATGGTTAATTTTAGGACAAGCCGTTGTCATGATTAGTTAAATGGTTGGTTATTTTACGTGAATGCTAAGAAAGCATGTGTATGCTTGTTAGTAAACAAGCAGGGGACCTCCGAAGGACTTGGTAATGAGGATTAATACCTTACCAAAGGGGTTTAGCGCATCCACTTGGTTTCGAACTCAGGTACTCCGTTACGAGACCACTGCGCTACTTCTGAGCCACAGCGCCTCCTCAGGACTAAAATAAGAATATACTAGTGGACCGTGTTACAATAGTCTCCGGAGCATGGGTCCTAAAACCAGAAAAGAAGTAGGGTATGACCCCTCTTTTACTGTTCTCTTTAATCAATGAGTAAGACGGATGCCCCCCCCCCCCGTGACACCGGTATCCCCTTCACGCTACGCCACTGATTCTTCGTCCCAATCAATGAAACTACCCGAGACACGTCAGGCAAACAGACCATCCTCAATCGAAATGTTATCTTATCCCGGCATCGTTTCTGCCAATTTACGGAAAGAGGTCTCCCCCTCGCTCGTACAAGATGCTTCGCAGGCACATTCTGCAGATTTCTACTTTCATCCATCAAATGCAACATTCTACACATCTTTAATTTGATATTTATCAAGGACAATCTTTCCAAGTCATTCAGAAGCTATGACTGATGAACGCAGGACCGAATGCATTATATTCGTAATATATTTGTTTGAATGGCAAATTGATGCATGAAGTGTATAATCCAAATTCGAAAATCCACATCGGAACGAAATCTAGGGTTAAGCGAGTCATCAAAACACATTGGCTGAATGAAACAAGTTAGAGAAAGGAGAACAGTGAAGATTTTGATAACAATAATGGAGTATAGAAGCGCAGTAACATGACAAGAGTTTACGCCGGGGGAGGGGGGGGGGGGGGGGAGTTAATCATTGAGGCCTGTACATCATCAGGCCTCAATGAGACATACCCCCCCGGGGGGGGGGGGAAAGTTTGCGTTATTAAAACATAGCAACGCAATCAAAATTTTAATGATTATGACGAATTCGAAGATGGAAATCTGAGGTGTGAACTTTTTGGCTGACGTGAAAGGTAAAAGATATCATTTACTTAATTTTCAGAAATGAGGAAAGAAAACTAGACGAGGTGTGAGTAATAGCCAAAACGCAGTCTCCGTTTTCATCCCAACCCACACCTTTCTCGTGAATATCTACTTTGTTGCATAGCAACGCCAACCTAATTTCCCTCATTTCAATGTCAGACTACATGAAATGCAGGAAGTTAATGATGAATTAAATGGTTTTAAATAAACATTACATAGCGAAGGAATTTTATCTGAGAGGAGCATATTTCAATATTTATCATATAGATTGTCGTTACCCATAAACAGAGTAATTCATTATGAGTAAGCTAACATAAGGCAGCAAAAATTTAAACAAAGAAAAAAGAAAACAAAAAAACAAAAAAAAAAACAAGCAAACAGGAAATTGAAAAATTACTGAAACATGTTCTCTCTTCTCCTCTCTCTGTCTCACTCTCCCTCTGTTTATGTCTTTCTCTCTGTCCGCCCCTAGCCCCACCTCCCCCCCCCCATCAGTTCTGTGCATCTCTATGCTCCCTCCTTCTTCTTCCGGCTTTCTCTGCCTGATTGCCTCTCCTGTCCCCCTCACTCTCCGTCTCTTCCCAACTTACTGACCCCTTCTAGTGGAAGTGTTTTCGTTCTTCATCAACAATCTTCCTCTATATTCCTTCCACCTTTCTTTTACCCGACCTCATTCAGCCAATATGAATTTAATCCATCGTTGTCAACTAGATAAGAGATGTCAATCACTTGCTGCGCGGTGATAGCGGAATTCAAGTGGCGATTTCCCCGGATGATGACCCGTGGCGTCACCCCGTGCATCCTCGCTGCGCACACCCGGCGCCGGATAACACACGAACATGCTTTCAGACGATGGGGGGAGTGATGACGTCACATTTTGTGCCAAAAATGTTGACCGCCCGCCCGTCTGCTCTGTGTCATCTCGAAATGCGCATTTCCACATTATAATGGATGGTAAACAAAAGCCGTGCCATCTTCCGATTTTAAATGAGCATCATATTTTCTTTCCATTTTCTTCGCATCCTGATACCCTACACGCATGCTCAGACTTTGTTATGGTCCAGCCTTGCTCGGACATTGAACATGTTAGAAGTTCACCACACAACGTTTTAAGTGACATCTCCGTGACACTTTTGAATATACAAGAAGGATCGAATTCATATAAGAAATATTCTAGAGCAAATATAAAAGGTTAAAACGTAGATAGGGAGGACTGACTATCGAGGATGATGAAAATGGTTGTGAATTTGATGATACCGATGAAACGCATTAGACAGACTCAAAGGGCAATTCCATGATTAGTAACGTTACATTTAAAGAAATTTTCATACCTATTTATACAGTTAATTCAATATCTATTTCATTTCAAGTCCTAATCTTATTACAACATATTCACCCACCCTAGGTCTACAATACATAAAATAAAATGAAAAGCAATTGAATAATGTCGGAGCTGTAATGGGAACTTTTAACCTTGGTTCGTAACGTTACAAAAAAGGACACAATAAAAAAAATCAATGTTTTTGAAAAAAATCCCTCCTTCTGTGGCGTAGCTCAAACTCAGCGCCATATCAGTTTTACTTCTTATATGATGACAAAATGTTTACCCACAAAGTTAAAAAGTTTACCTCTCTATTTTTTTAAAAGTAGACCTCAAAATCTTATAGTCACGTAACGCTTAGTCATGTCACATCTTGTCAAGCACAACGTATTTCAGATTTCTATACCTTTTCCGCAACTTATTTCTTAATATTTTCTTTTAATTCGGTGTGACATAATGATCTTCAGATTATCCAACTGAAAAATATACCAAAAAAAAAAAAAACAACCCCCCCCCCAAAAAAAAAACAATAGATAACTTCTATATGAATTTCAACCCCCCCAAACTGACCTGAATTTGAGAAAGACCGAAAATAAAGTTTAGGGCCATGTCCACTTAATCACGGAATTGCCCCAAATAATGCTGCTGTTTATATCTTCAGATAACAGGGGAAAGTTGCTGTGAACTTTTATTTCATACAAAATCATATCTCAAGCCTTTTCCGCCTTCTCTGTAACAACAGTGCTTTACGATAAATGCACAAAAAACTCGAAAAAAAAAACCCCAGACAAGCATGGGCGTAATCGCTTAAGCTTCAATAAAACAAATTGACTGAGAAAGTGCGCCACGTTGTACTTCGCAAGTTTTTGTTTAACGATACATAAATAAATTCAAGTGGTCTTTACGTCTTTCTTAGCCAAGCTCGAAGACAAAATTAATTATTTTATCAAACATGTCAAAGTTAGATGCGTGTAAACATGATACCGATATTGATAGACCATACATCATGACTTTTGTAGAAAATTTCGGGATATGATCTTTTTCGGGATATGATTTTTTCCAAATACCGAAACCATAATCTACACGGAGATATGCAAGATTAGGTGTAGACGGTGACTGGGGACATCGTCTGATAACTATTAAAATCAGTTGTGCTTATTGCAGACATAGGATTCGGGGGGGGGGGGGCAGGGGGATAAGTCTCCCCCCTCCAAAAAAAAATAAGGGTGGGGGAGACAATCTGGTTTGCCTTCAAAAAATAATTGTGGAAGTTGTTTTTTTTTTATTTCGTGTAATAGCTTGTCAGCGAATTTCTCGGGTAAAATGAGACACAAACCTGAAAAAGACTCTTTTGGAAAATTTCTCATGTCCCCCCCCCCCGAAAAAATATAAAGCAATGGATTGACATCCAGCGGCTTGGAAGTCGAATAAAATTACCTTTAAGAAAAGGGGGACTCTGGAAAGGGAAAAAATAATTTGTAAGTTTTTTTTTTTTTATTCTGTTGAATGAAGCAATTCCCTTAAAGGATGAACTGCGGTCGTATTTCTACGAAGACTAGAAATAAAGTTGACAACTTAATCGTAGACAAAATTTCAGGGTTATACCATTGTATTCTATCAAAGAAATGAGAGCCCTGAAGAGGGCTGGTGAGCTGAGCTCTTGGTTCTCAACGTTTCGATCAGTAAACCCTGATCTTCTTCACGAGAATGTCTAGATCTAGAACATTGGCCAGTGGGGCTTCTCCATCATGAAAAGCATCGCAGATAAACCACGCTCATTATTTAAGCTGACAATTCTGAAGGCAGTAACTTTTGTGTAGTCCCAACATTTTCCCCTTGACGGAATTTCAGCGTTTGTGATTTTTTTCCTTCTATTTACACCAAAACCTCACTGTTGTTCCGACGAAATTTGTTTCGCGCTTTATCACAGTCGTTAAGATTTAGGTTCAGGGGGTAGTTGCAATGAGGTTGTAGGGTCTTTAGGAATGGGAATAGTGTCGGGTTCTTGGTCGAAGTTAGAAACTTGATGAGAGCAAGAAAGAAATGGACAGCTCGGGAAACAGTCTCCAGAGCACGTGTTGAACAATCTGACTCCTGCCTGTTCATAATCAAAATCATTTTTTTAAAGAATGTCTGTATCATTTTCCATGTCCGTCTTTCAACGAGTATGCGCACGTGCATGTCTGTGTCATGAGGCTACGAAGAGCCGAGGACAAACCCACGATTCTGGGCTATTCGGTGTAGCGCCAAACTTTGTTCGGTTCTATTGGGTTGTTGTATGGTGGCCCTGAAGCACGCTCGACAACAGGTCATGTGCGACGTGAATTTCGCATCCCAGGTCCTGAATTTCGCGTCCCGGGTCCTGAAATTCGCATCCCAGGTCATGAAATTCATGACCCGTGGTGCGAAATTCACGACCTGCGCTGCGAAATTCATGACCCGTGGCGCGAACTTTGCAACCCAGTCGTGAAATTCACGACCCGCGATGCGAAATTCATGACCCGCGGCGCGAACTTTGCATCCCAAGTCGTGAAATTCACGACCCGCGATGCAAAATTCATGACCCGCGATGCGAAATTCATGACCCGCGATGCGAAATTCATGACCCGCGGCGCGAACTTTGCATCCCAAGTCGTGAAATTCACGACCCGCGATGCGAAATTCATGACCCGCCGTGCGAACGTTGCAACCCAGTCGTGAAATTCACGACCCGCGATGCGAAATTCATGACCCGCGGCGCGAACTTTGCATCCCAAGTCGTGTAATTCACGACCCGCGATGATGCGAAGTTCAGGACCCGGGACGCGAAATTCAGGACCTGGGATGCGAAATTCACGTCGCACGTGACCTGTTGTCGAGCGTACTTCAGGGCCACCATATTGTTGCGAATCTCGTTCGTTTGACTACTGACCATGCTGACGGGCTAATATATCAGGCACACAGACATAGCCTACCAATGCCAGACCGACTGATTCTGGGCTATTCGGTGAAGTACCAAACTTTGTTTGGTCTTCTGTCAGATTGCTTTAAATCTCGAGTTCGACTGCGGGCTATACCTCATTGCAGGAATACCGGGGGGGGGGGGGGGGGGGGGAAGAGTTTAATTTCGAAAACCAAAATATCCCTTTTGTCACTACGAGATATTTGCAATTGAAGTTTGCCTAAAATACAAAGAAAATAACAAGTACTATACTTAAGGTCATAATCCAAACCTTTTCCTTGGTTTGAACTGTCAAAATTAATGGAAGGCATTTTAGTTTCATATATTGGTGGTGTTACTTTAAAAATGTATTTAAAAAAAAAGAAGAAGAAGGAAAAAAAAAGGCCTTTATCATCGGTTTTGGCAGTTGAAACTCTTCAGTCGTTTGTTTCGGTATAGTGCCAAACTTTGTTCCGTCGGAATGTTGCAAATCTTGTCAGTTTGATTATGGACTAATACCTCAGGTACACCGACAAACCGATTCACAGCCATTCCGTGTATTTGTGAAACTGTCGTCTGTCTGCTGTCCGGTCGGTTTGGTCTTGGTCTTCTTGGTGTAACTTGGGCGTGGGTCACCGGACGGACAGCAAACCGACAAGTGATTTAAAAAAAAAAAACGACCGGTTCTCGGCCATTCTGTGAATTGGTGAATCTTTCTTTTGTCTGCTGTCCGGTCGGTTTGGTGTTGGTCTCATGGTGTAACTTCGCATCGGTTAGGTACGGACAGATATTACACCGACGAGTGATTAAAAAAAACGACCGGTTCTCGACCATTCCGTGTATTGCACAGAAATAGAAGTTCTGTGGTGTATTGGTGAATCTTTCCTCTATCTGCAGTCAGTTTGGTGTCGATCACCCTGGTGTAACCTGCGCATCGGTTACCCGACAGACATCAAACCGACAAGCGATTCCAAAAACGTCAGGTTTTGGGCCATGCATCCTGGGTAATGTAAGATTTTGTTCGATGCATTTTGTCGCTCTGTTGTCAGTCTTATTAATAATTAGATGTCATAGTATAGTTATACAAGTACCTCCGAATCAAATCCAAATCGACTAGGCCTAATGCTTAGCCGTTTTGGCATGTTAGGTGTATTGCGTTTTGTTGTTGTTGATGCTGCTGCTGCTGGTGCCGGTCTCTCTACGGTGAAAACGCCATGAATCATGTTACCGTCTGTCTCGTCTAATGAGAGCATTTTCTGTCACTCGCATTTCCCGCCTCCAGAATTGACTCCGACAAGCAGCCCGCTCGGGAACCTCCCCCAGGGGTCCCCGCAGGATATTAGGCTATCAGGGGTAATTCAATCAAACGTTTACGCACAATTCTGCTGGTTGTTGTACAAATCAAATAAAGGGAAGATACGAAACTTGTGCGAAACGACGGAGTCTAACACGCTTAAACAAATTTTGTATTCGTCATAACGTGGTTCCAAAACCCCCCAAAACGAAGCGGAAACAAACAAAATACTACTCACAAAAGTTGGTGACATGGCATGACTGCTTTTTATCCAGAAGGGACCAAAATGGGAGGAGACGAATGCAACACTTTCAAACACATGTGATTGTAATTTTTGAGGAAAGGGGTAGCTTACAAACTCCCGCCTTTTGTCCTATGGGGTTTTGCTTCATCGCTCACCAAAGTGTGACATCTTTCGCATAGTGATCTGTACGATGTGCTGCTCCATGTTATGATTATGAATGCATCTGTAAGAGTTTAGATGTGAGTATGTTATGGCATTCGTCAAAGGTTAAACAAGGTGAAGAAAAATGATATATTCGTTAGATCAGCTGGGAGAGCGGCAACGAAGAAACACGTGTTGTTGTGGTTTCCTACATTTATCCATGTTCACCGAAAACAGGCCGGGAGGGGGGGGGGGGGAGCAAAGGGAGGACGGTATAAAATATCAAATATCTTGCGTTAATATTGGATCTTTTGTTTGACTGAATTAATTTAAGTACGAGTCTTGCCTCGGCTGTGCTGTAAAGTGGGCAGGTAGACAGTTTTCGGGGAAATACATTTTAGAAAATAAAACAATCTCCCAAAATCAAACCCATAAAAATGAATGCTCTCATTACTTCCAAGTAAGTCGTGAGAAATTTCTAATCGTCTCCTACATTTATACTTAATTTCGTCACGTAATCAAAATATCGCCCTCTATAAAGACACTGCGAAGTTCTAAAAGCGTCGCTATTTTGCATGGCGGTTTAATAAATTGAAAAACGCAAGCGGTCACTTCTGAAGTATGCATAAGTCAGGAAAAAAAACCCCACCATGTTCAAATCAAATTCATATTAAACACAAAACTAAATAAAACAGCTATTTTCTTCGCAGTTCATCTGTCCATGGACTTTGTAAATTGAAAGAAAGTAGTAGCTACGGATCCTTCACCATAATTCCCCCAGAAAAAAATACCTTTGGCTGAAAGCATACATGAATATCCTCAAGTTTCCTCGTTCGAATACATGTTCAGTTTCGAAAGATGATTTCATCCAGCATAAATTTTCAAGAGCCATGAAAATTTGCGGTCACAAACTCTACAAGGATTCGGTTGTGAACTCTTGAACTATTTCACAGACAGACATCTCCCAAACATTC
>CM057165.1:14603324-14633303 GCA_029962745.1 Echinometra lucunter | reverse complement strand
TCTCCATGTTAACCATGTTTGACAACGATCAGCAGGTGACTCATTTACTACGAGTCCATCCTAGTGGCCGTAGCTACAAGGAGGGACTGGTGGGGGGGGGGGGGCACGTGCCCCAAGTGAATGGCAAAATAAGGGGCGTGAGAGACAAAAGATAAAGACAGGGACAACGTAAAAAAGAGAACCCGACATTTTGCTCCAAAATCCGTCGCTCTGGTTCTCATCTCTTCAAAGATATGGTTAATTTTAGGACAAGCCGTTGTCATGATTAGTTAAATGGTTAAATGGTATATTTACCTGAATGCTAAGAAAGCATGTGTATGCTTGTTAGTAAACAAGCAGGGGACCGACGGCTTTAAGTTCCTCCGACAGGATGGTAATGAGGATTAATACCTTACCAAAGGGGTTTAGCGCATCCACTGGTTTCGAACTCAGGTACTCCGTTACGAGACCACTGCGCTACTTCTGAGCCACAGCGCCTCCTCAGGACTAAAATAAGAATATACCAGTGGACCGTGTTACAATAGTCTCCGGAGCATGGGTCCTAAAACCAGAAAAGAAGTAGGTATGACCCCTCTTTTACTGCTCTCTTTAATCAATGAGTAAGACGGATGCCCCCCCCCCCCGTGACACCGGTATCCCCTTCACGCTACGCCACTGATTCTTCGTCCCAATCAATGAAACTACCCGAGACACGTCAGGCAAACAGACCATCCTCAATCGAAATGTTATCTTATCCCGGCATCGTTTCTGCCAATTTACGGAAAGAGGTCTCCCCCTCGCTCGTACAAGATGCTTCGCAGGCACATTCTGCAGATTTCTACTTTCATCCATCAAATGCAACATTCTACACATCTTTAATTTGATATTTATCAAGGACAATCTTTCCAAGTCATTCAGAAGCTATGACTGATGAACGCAGGACCGAATGCATTATATTCGTAATATATTTGTTTGAATGGCAAATTGATGCATGAAGTGTATAATCCAAATTCGAAAATCCACATCGGAACGAAATCTAGGGTTAAGCGAGTCATCAAAACACATTGGCTGAATGAAACAAGTTAGAGAAAGGAGAACAGTGAAGATTTTGATAACAATAATGGAGGTATAGAAGCGCAGTAACATGACAAGAGTTTACGCCGGGGGAGGGGGGGGGGGGGGAGTTAATCATTGAGGCCTGTAACATCATCAGCCTCAATGAGACATACCCCCCCCCCGGGGGGGGAGAGTTTGCGTATTAAAACATAGCAACGCAATCAAATTTTAATGATTATGACGAATTCGAAGATGGAAATCTGAGGTGGAACTTTTTGGCGGACGTGAAAGGTAAAAGATATCATTTACTTAATTTTCAGAAATGAGGAAAGAAAACTAGACGAGGTGTGAGTAATAGCCAAAACGCAGTCTCCGTTTTCATCCAACCACACCTTTCTCGTGAATATCTACTTTGTTGCATGCAACGCCAACCTAATTCCCCTCATTTCAATGTCAGACTACATGAAATGCAGGAAGTTAATGATGAATTAAATGGTTTTAAATAAACATTACATAGCGAAGGAATTTTATCTGAGAGGAGCATATTTCAATATTTATCATATAGGATTGTCGTTACCCATAAACAGAGTAATTCATTATGAGTAAGCTAACATAAGGCAGCAAAAATTTAAACAAAGAAAAAAGAAAAAAAAAACAAAAAAACAAAAACAAGCAAACAGGGAATTGAAAAATTACTGAAACATGTTCTCTCTTCTCCTCTCTCTGTCTCACTCTCCCTCTGTTTATGTCTTTCTCTCTGTCCGCCCTAGCCCCACCTCCCCCCCCCCCATCAGTTCTGTGCCTCTCTATGCTCCTCTCCTTCTTCTTCCGGCTTTCTCTGCCTGATTGCCTCTCCTGTCCCCCTCACTCTCCGTCTCTTCCCAACTTACTGACCCCTTCTAGTGGAAGTGTTTCGTTCTTCATCAACAATCTTCCTCCATATTCCTTCCACCTTTCTTTTACCCGACCTCATTCAGCCAATATGAATTTAATCCATCGTTGTCAACTAGATAAGAGATGTCAATCACTTGCTGCGCGGTGATAGCGGAATTCAAGTGGCGATTTCCCCGGATGATGACCCGTGGCGTCACCCGTGCATCCTCGCTGCGCACACCCGGCGCCGGATAACACACGAACATGCTTTCAGACGATGGGGGGAGTGATGGACGTCACATTTTGTGCCAAAAATGTTGACCGCCCGCCCGTCTGCTCTGTGTCATCTCGAAATGCGCATTTCCACATTATAATGGATGGTAAACAAAAGCCGTGCCATCTTCCGATTTTAAATGAGCATCATATTTTCTTTCCATTTTCTTCGCATCCTGATACCCTACACGCATGCTCAGACTTTGTTATGGTCCAGCCTTGCTCGGACATTGAACATGTTAGAAGTTCACCACACAACGTTTTAAGTGACATCTCCGTGACACTTTTGAATATACAAGAAGGATCGAATTCATATAAGAAATATTCTAGAGCAAATATAAAAGGTTAAAACGTAGATAGGGAGGACTGACTATCGAGGATGATGAAAATGGTTGTGAATTTGATGATACCGATGAAACGCATTAGACAGACTCAAAGGGCAATTCCATGATTAGTAACGTTACATTTAAAGAAATTTTCATACCTATTGATACAGTTAATTCAATATCTATTCATTTCAAGTCCTAATCTTATTACAACATATTCACCCACCCTAGGTCTACAATACATAAATAAAATGAAAAGCAATTGAATAATGTCGGAGCTGTAATGGGAACTTTTAACCTTGGTTCGTAACGTTACAAAAAAGGACACAATAAAAAAATCAATGTTTTTGAAAAAAATCCCTCCTTCTGTGGCGTAGCTCAAACTCAGCGCCATATCAGTTTTACTTCTTATATGATGACAAAATGTTTACCCACAAAGTTAAAAAGTTTACCTCTCTATTTTTTAAAAGTAGACCTCAAAATCTTATAGTCACGTAACGCTTAGTCATGTCACATCTTGTCAAGCACAACGTATTTCAGATTTCTATACCTTTTCCGCAACTTATTTCTTAATATTTTCTTTTAATTCGGTGTGACATAATGATCTTCAGATTATCCAACTGAAAAATATACCAAAAAAAAAAAAAAAAAAACAACCCCCCCCCCAAAAAAAACAATAGATAACTTCTATATGAATTTTCAACCCCCCCCCCCCAAACTGACCTGAATTTGAGAAAGACCGAAAATAAAGTTTAGGGCCATGTCCACTTAATCACGGAATTGCCCCAAATAATGCTGCTGTTTATATCTTCAGATAACAGGGGAAAGTTGCTGTGAACTTTTATTTCATACAAAATCATATCTCAAGCCTTTTCCGCCTTCTCTGTAACAACAGTGCTTTACGATAAATGCACAAAAAACTCGAAAAAAAAAACCCCAGACAAGCATGGGCGTAATCGCTTAAGCTTCAATAAAACAAATTGACTGAGAAAGTGCGCCACGTTGTACTTCGCAAGTTTTGTTTAACGATACATAAATAAATTCAAGTGGTCTTTACGTCTTTCTTAGCCAAGCTCGAAGACAAAATTAATTATTTTATCAAACATGTCAAAGTTAGATGCGTGTAAACATGATACCGATATTGATAGACCATACATCATGACTTTTGTAGAAATTTCGGGATATGATCTTTTTCGGGATATGATTTTTTCCAAATACCGAAACCATAATCTACACGGAGATATGCAAGATTAGGTGTAGACGGTGACTGGGGACATCGTCTGATAACTATTAAATCAGTTGTGCTTATTGCAGACATAGGATTCGGGGGGGGGGGGGCAGGGGGATAAGTCTCCCCCCTCCAAAAAAAAATAAGGGTGGGGGAGACAATCTGGTTTGCCTTCAAAAAATAATTGTGGAAGTTGTTTTTTTTTTTATTTCGTGTAATAGCTTGTCAGCGAATTTCTCGGGTTAAAATGAGACACAAACCTGAAAAAGACTCTTTTGGAAAATTTCTCATGTCCCCCCCCCCCGAAAAAAATATAAAGCAATGGATTGACATCCAGCGGCTTGGAAGTCGAATAAAAATTACCTTTAAGAAAAGGGGGACTCTGGGAAAGGGAAAAATTAATTTGTAAGTTTTTTTTTTTTATTCTGTTGAATGAAGCAATTCCCTTAAAGGATGAACTGCGGTCGTATTTCTACGAAGACTAGAAATAAAGTTGACAACTTAATCGTAGACAAAATTTCAGGGTTATACCATTGTATTCTATCAAGAAATGAGAGCCCTGAAGAGGGCTGGTGAGCTGAGCTCTTGGTTCTCAACGTTTCGATCAGTAAACCCTGATCTTCTTCACGAGAATGTCTAGATCTAGAACATTGGCCAGTGGGGCTTCTCCATCATGAAAAGCATCGCAGATAAACCACGCTCATTATTTAAGCTGACAATTCTGAAGGCAGTAACTTTTGTGTAGTCCCAACATTTTCCCCTTGACGGAATTTCAGCGTTTGTGATTTTTTTCCTTCTATTTACACCAAAACCTCACTGTTGTTCCGACGAAATTTGTTTCGCGCTTTATCACAGTCGTTAAAGATTTAGGTTCAGGGGTAGTTTGCAATGAGGTTGTAGGGTCTTTAGGAATGGGAATAGTGTCGGGTTCTTGGTCGAAGTTAGAACTTGATGAGAGCAAGAAAGAAATGGACAGCTCGGGGAACAGTCTCCAGAGCACGTGTTGAACAATCTGACTCCTGCCTGTTCATAATCAAAATCATTTTTTTAAAGAATGTCTGTATCATTTTCCATGTCCGTCTTTCAACGAGTATGCGCACGTGCATGTCTGTGTCATGAGGCTACGAAGAGCCGAGGACAAACCCACGATTCTGGGCTATTCGGTGTAGCGCCAAACTTTGTTCGGTTCTATTGGGTTGTTGTATGGTGGCCCTGAAGCACGCTCGACAACAGGTCATGTGCGACGTGAATTTCGCATCCCAGGTCCTGAATTTCGCGTCCCGGGTCCTGAAATTCGCATCCCAGGTCATGAAATTCATGACCCGTGGTGCGAAATTCACGACCTGCGCTGCGAAATCATGACCCGTGGCGCGAACTTTGCAACCCAGTCGTGAAATTCACGACCCGCGATGCGAAATTCATGACCCGCGGCGCGAACTTTGCATCCCAAGTCGTGAAATTCACGACCCGCGATGCAAAATTCATGACCCGCGATGCGAAATTCATGACCCGCGGCGCGAACTTTGCATCCCAAGTCGTGAAATTCACGACCCGCGATGCGAAATTCATGACCCGCCGTGCGAACGTTGCAACCCAGTCGTGAAATTCACGACCCGCGATGCGAAATTCATGACCCGCGGCGCGAACTTTGCATCCCAAGTCGTGTAATTCACGACCCGCGATGCAAAATTCATGACCTGGGATGCGAAGTTCAGGACCCGGGACGCGAAATTCAGGACCTGGGATGCGAAATTCACGTCGCACGTGACCTGTTGTCGAGCGTACTTCAGGGCCACCATATTGTTGCGAATCTCGTTCGTTTGACTACTGACCATGCTGACGGGCTATATATCAGGCACACAGACATAGCCTACCAATGCCAGACCGACTGATTCTGGGCTATTCGGTGAAGTACCAAACTTTGTTTGGTCTTCTGTCAGATTGCTTTAAATCTCGAGTTCGACTGCGGGCTATACCTCATTGCAGGAATACCGGGGGGGGGGGGGGGAAGAGTTTAATTTCGAAAACCAAAATATCCCTTTTGTCACTACGAGATATTTGCAATTGAAGTTGCTAAATACAAAGAAAATAACAAGTACTATACTTAAGGTCATAATTCCAAACCTTTTCCTTGGTTGAACTGTCAAAATTAATGGAAGGCATTTTAGTTTCATATATTGGTGGTGTTACTTTAAAAATGTATTTAAAAAAAAAGAAGAAGAAGGAAAAAAAAGGCCTTTATCATCGGTTTTGGCAGTGAAACTCTTCAGTCGTTTGTTTCGGTATAGTGCCAAACTTTGTTCCGTCGGAATGTTGCAAATCTTGTCAGTTTGATTATGGACTAATACCTCAGGTACACCGACAAACCGATTCACAGCCATTCCGTGTATTTGTGAAACTGTCGTCTGTCTGCTGTCCGGTCGGTTTGGTCTTGGTCTTCTTGGTGTAACTTGGGCGTGGGTCACCGGACGGACAGCAAACCGACAAGTGATTTAAAAAAAAAAACGACCGGTTCTCGGCCATTCTGTGAATTGGTGAATCTTTCTTTTGTCTGCTGTCCGGTCGGTTTGGTGTTGGTCTCATGGTTGTAACTTCGCATCGGTTAGGTACGGACAGATATTAAACCGACGAGTGATTATAAAAAAACGACCGCTTTTCGACCATTCCGTGTATTGCACAGAAATAGAAGTTCTGTGGTGTATTGGTGAATCTTTCCTCTATCTGCAGTCAGTTTGGTGTCGATCACCTTGGTGTAATCTGCGCATCGGTTACCCAACAGACATCAAACTGACAAGCGATTCCAAAAACGTCAAGTTTTGGCCATGCATCATGGGTAATGTAAGATTTTGTTCGATGTATTTTGTCGCTCTGTTGTCAGTCTTATTAATAATCAGATGTCGTAGTATAGATATACAAGTACCTCCGAATCAAATCCAAATCGACTAGGCCTAATGCTTAGCCGTTTTGGCATGTTTGGTGTATTGCGTTTTGTTGTTGTTGTTGGTGCTGCTGCTGCTGGTGCCGGTCTCTCTACGGTGAAAACGCCATGAATCATGTTACCGTCTGTCTCGTCTAATGAGAGCATTTTCTGTCACTCGCATTTCCCGCCTCCAGAATTGACTCCGACAAGCAGCCCGCTCGGGAACCTCCCCCAGGGGTCCCCGCAGGATATTAGGCTATCAGGGGTAATTCAATCAAACGTTTACGCACAATTCTGCTGGTTGTTGTACAAATCAATAAAGGGAAGATACGAAACTTGTGCGAAAGACTGAGTCTAACACGCTTAAACAAATTTTGTATTCGTCATAAGGTGGTTCCAAAACCCCCCAAAACCAAGCGGAAACAAACAAAATACTACTCACAAAAGTTCGTGACATGGCATGACTGCCTTTTATCCAGAAGGGACCAAAATGGGAGGAGACGAATGCAACACTTTCAAACACATGTGATTGTAATTTTTGAGGAAAGGGGAAGCTTACAAACTCCCGCCTTTTATCCTATGGGGTTTTGCTTCATCGCTCACAAAGTGTGACATCTTTCGCATAGTGATCTGTACGATGTGCTGCTCCATGTTATGATTATGAATGCATCTGTAAGAGTTTAGATGTGAGTATGTTATGGCATTCGTCAAAGGTTAAACAAGGTGAAGAAAAATGATATATTCGTTAGATCAGCTGGGAGAGCGGCAACGAAGAAACACGTGTTGTTGTGGTTTCCTAGCATTTCATCCATGTTCATCCTGAAAACGGCGGGAGGGGGGGGGGGGGGAGCAAAGGGAGGACGGTTATAACATATCAAATATCTTGCGTTAATATTGGATCTTTTGTTTGAGCTGAATTATTTATCAAGTACGAGTCGTTGCCTCGGCTGTACTGTAAAGTGGGCAGGTAGACAGTTTTCGGGGAAATACATTTTAGAAAATAAACAAGTCTCACAAAATCAAAGCCTCGTAAATGAAATGCTCTCATTACTTCCAAGTAAGTCGTGAATTTCTAATCGTCTCCTACATTTATACTTAATTTCGTCACGTAATCAAAATATCGCCCTCTATAAGACACTGCTGAAGTTCTAAACGCATCGCTATTTTGCATGTCGGTTTAATAAATTGAAAAACGCAAGCGGTCACTTCTGAAGTATGCACAAGTCAGGAAAAAAAAAACCCACCATGTTAAAATCAAATTCATATTAAACACAAAGGTAAACAAAAGCTATTTTCTTCGCAATTCATCTGTCCATGGACTTTGTAAATTGAAAGAAAGTAATAGCTACGGATCCTTCACCATAATTCCCCCAGATAAAAATACCTTTGGCTGAAAGCATACATGAAGATCCTCAAGTTTCCTCGTTCGAATACATGTTCAGTTTCGAAAGATGATTTCATCCAGCATAAATTTTCAAGAGCCATGAAAATTTGCAGTCACAAACTCTACAAGGATTCGGTTGTGAACTCTTGAACTATTTCACAGACAGACATCTCCCAAACATTCCGCCTCTCTCCTCCTCTTCTTCTTTTTCTTCTTCTCCCTCTTCTTCTTCTTCTTCTTCTTCTTCTTCTTCTTCTTCTTCTTCTTCTTCTTCTTCTTCTTCTTCTTCTCCTTCTTCTTCTTCTTCTCCCCTTTCTTCTCCCAGTCTCCCTCTCGCACTCCCTCTTTCTATCTCTCCCTCTCTCACTGTCTTTCCTCTGCTCCCCCTCATTCTCTTTTTCTTTTTTCCCCCGACTTTCCTTTCAGCATGCTTTTACAAGCCTGGTCTTTTCACTCTGCGTCACTGTTTTCCCTAACCATTCATATTAACATCCCCTTTATCCATTTTTCCTTCTATCTCCTTTCTTCCTCTCTCTCTCTCTCTCTCTCTCTCTCTCTCCTCTCTCTCTCTCTCTCACTCTCTATCCCTTTATCTCTCCCCTTTATCATACCAAAATTCATATAAAAATTCCAGTGGAATCCCTCAGGAATCCAGAGGGTCAAGTAATGATGGGAGATGTTGTTGTTCCAGTTGGAATAATTCCGAACTGTCGGATATATCATTGGTGATCGATTGTGCTTGACTTGTACTTCACCTGACGGCAGTTTGTCAATAAAATAATGTACAGTATTCTTAATTCTCTGCGGATATTGCCCTATTGACAGTAGCGTATGTCCAGTAAAGATTATGCGTGATATTACATAATCCTCTCATATTAAGGGTTTGAGGATTTTGAAATAACTTTTAATGTTATTCATGCAAGAGAGAAAACCAAAATAGCTGGAAGCGAAAAACAAAACTGATTAAAAAAAAAAAACCCGAGATAGTGGTAGCAACGTTTTGAAAAGGATCGTAAAAAGTTACGCAGTTCGATCACTTACAGTATAACTATGATGAATTTGTAGAACATTAGAACTTGCCAACCGTATGTCTTTTTAAAAATAGAATATTGTAAAAACAGAGAGAGAGAGAGGGGAGAGAGAGAGAGAGAGAGAGAGAGAGAGGGGGGGGGGGAGGTAGAGAGGGGATGGGAGGGGAAGGGGCGGAGAGGAATGTGAGGTATGATGGTAATTTTTTGCGAGGGATGAAAAAGAAATTACTTTTAAAATGAACGAATTAATACGGGTTAATACCCTTCAAAATATCTCAATCCTCGTCCATTTTTCATTTTTTAATCGACCCTAGACAGCTAGAGTGAACAAAAGGATATTTAGAGCATATTGTTATATCGTACTCCCTAATGTTAAATCCAAGAAAAACATCCAAAACCGCTCGATAAATCATAGTGGCAGGAGAGATTATATAGATTTAGACTGCGAAGAGTGATCGGCATCGCAAATGGTAGAAAAATTCAATAAACAACAACGAGAAATAATGAAAAAAAAAAGAAAAACATACATATCTAGCATTCATTCTTTCGAAAACAAATTCTTCAACCGACACCATCATAAAACCGAAAGAATCTCACGAAACCAAAATAGGAGTACAAGGGCAACGACACATTGAAAAATACACCACCGTTCTGTTATTTTTCATCCGTGTAACAGTTCCACTCAAATGTCAGAAGTTCTTCCCAGAGTCAAAAGTTTCACCAAATGTCAAAAGTCGTTTCACGTTCATGAATTATAAGCGTACAATGGGGTTACTTTACTGCCGTACATTACACCACAAGAAATGTGGGAAAACACCCAAGGGAGGTTTATAATGGCCGGTATTCTCGAAAGCTTACTAACTTTAGTAGCCCTACTAAGTCGATATTTAGTAGGGGTTGCTATTCTCGAAGGGTAACTAACTTCAAAATGACGTCATCAGCTCACTAACTTTAGTCACAGCTCACTAACTTTAGTCACCCCTCACTAAGTTAATCACCCTCACTAAGTTAATCCCCTTCTCCATAGAACTGTGTACTAAAGTAATTTTAGTTTGCTATTCACGAAGGGTGACTAAAGTTAGTGAGCTGTCACTTAACTACGTCATCAAGGGCAGATTAGGCCCAAAAGTTAGTCAGCTCAGGGGCATGTTTAAACTCTTCGCTAGACGGCGACCAACCAAAATTTCGTGCTGAAACGGAGTGGAATTGGGTCTACTTATGCTGCATTTTCACCTTTTCTGTAAGTATCATGTATCTGTTGGTTTGCTCATTTGTATTTTCATGATCAAGTCGTATTACCACGCTATGACGACATAAGTTATTTGCAATAAAATGAATTATAATCAGTCAAAGTCAATTTGACCGCGTTTGAAACCTGAATTATTGCAGGCGCTCTGTCCCCTCACAGTCCCATACGACCAGATTTACGTATGGCGCTGTGAACGACCTGGTGCATGTAATGTACATGCTGTATGGAACGACCAAGTCCGACTCCAAGTTAGGCCTACAATCTACTGACTTTTCTACGGAGATCCGAAACAAACAAATGCATAGGCCTTATGTCTTTTCGTGATGTCTTAAATAATTGCAAATTGCAGAAGGAAGCTTTCCACAAAACTTAATATTGTGGCACTGTTTGTGTTGGCACAACCTGGCTCTGTATGGTCGATCTTGAATCCGATTCCGAGCACTCAGTCTCAGGAGGGCCAAACTAACTGTTTTAGACCAAAAATTTTGTCTCAAAATTTCGCCGTTACTACCTCTTAAGTGGTAGGGTCGGCACTTCTCCTTTTAGTTTTAACAGTTAGGAGTGCCGACCCTACCAGTATAAGAGACTAACGAAATTTTGAGACCGAACTTTTGGTCTATCATGTCTACCGCCTAGGCCAGGACAAACGTAGGTCTACCTCGGACTGTGTGGTGAATGCCGAACATTCACTTGGAGTTGCAGCACCAGCAGTCCAAAACAGACAACAAAATTGCCTTTTTAAAAGCAAGATTTATTTTTTTCAATTTACTAGAAATCTCAAATTTTGATTCAGGAACTTTTTCAAGTTTAACTCTTGATATTCCACAAATTTGTGGATTCAGAGTTGAAAATGGAAGTTGAACTGCCTTTCATGTGTGGCCAAGCCCCAAAGCCTGGGAATAAATACACACAAAAGGCTTTTCCACTGCAAAGACTAAAGTAGCTTGTACATGCTATTAAGTGGAATCCTAGCAGGCTAGCATCTTGCAGTTAATTCACTATGTTGGGCTTTATGAATGCGCAGTTCCGAAAGACCAAAGTCAAGACAAAGCCATGTTATGACATTGTGGGTCTAACAACTGTTACGATCTAACTTAGATCTAGACCTACTCACCTAGTCTGTCTCACAATCCAACTTTGTCTTACCAAAGTTGTTTCAATACAAAATGTTTTTTTGTTTTTTGTTGTTTTTTTTTTTTTTGGGGGGGGGGAGAAATTCCCAAATGTAATAATTTTGGCATTATCGCTGGGACACCCGCATAGCCAAGGGGGATGGTGGGGGCGGTCACTCTCCCCCCCCCCCCCCCCCCAAAAAAAAAAAATGCCAACAAAAAAAGAAAGAAAGAAAAAAACGAAACATGTGAGCGAGAAAAGAAAAAGGTATAGGAAAACATAAGAAAAGAAGGAGCAGACAAGGAACAATTCAAAGAAACGGAACTGCCTCTCTACACCCCCCCCCCCCCCCGGAGCGGACTTCGCTTACTCTGTAAGTGGCTCACACGCTTTGCATGCTCATTACTGCCCCATCCAAATGAAATCCTAGCTACGCCACTGTGCTGGGACCCTGGGCTGGGTTAGGCCCAGGTTACAAAAAAGAGGTAAAACAAAGAATGTTGAAGAAATCTCAAAACCAATATCAATACAAGCCAATAAGATGTCAGTTTTCCTACAAAATTTTTTATGAACATCACATAGACCAAATAAGCTTCATTTCTAAAGTGTTTTGGAACAAAAAGTTTCAAGCTGAGAATATATTCTATTTTTGTAATCAATTGATGCATTTGGGAGATAATAAAACCTGCCGATACAGTAAATACTAAATTATTGAAATTATTATTCCAATCATGGCAATACACAGCAGAGTGGGGGAGGGAAATTGAAAAGTTAAAGTTTTTCCTGAAAAATTTTAGGAAATTCAACAAAAGTGTTCACCAAAGCCTTCTGTTTCACTTTAACAAAAGCAAAAGCACCCCATGACAAGTTTGTTCCCTCGCTTTTAAGTTAAAAAAAAAAATTGTATGCATCTTGCCCCCCCCCCCCCCCCCCACTTGAAAAATTTATGCTTTTGGCCCTGATTCTGATGTGCAGTATGTTGGACAAGTTGTACTTACCTGTGAGGAAGAAAATTATTGCCCTTACCAAATGCTTTATTTCTTGTATTTTTCTCTTTTCCTAGGTTCAGAAGATTTCAAAAAGAAAATGCAATTTCGCTGAGATGTGAAATGGTGAGGCTAACTCTATGATCAAGGACACTAACTGCCCCCACACATAGGCCTATGACTTCTTACTGCACGAAGGTAAAGGAGACAAAAGAAGAAAAAGACTGGACTAAGATTTAATGCTTTTGGTAAGTTTGTGTTTTTATACGGAATGATGACAAAAAGACAGCTGCTGGTCTACCAGCAGCTGGTCTAATTATCTGATTGTCTAATACCACATAGGCTAAACCCATTTGGTCTACTATAAATTTGGTCTAACTTGGTCTAACTCTCATTTGGTGTAATGACCACTTGGCCTAATTGCCAGTTCGTCTAATAACCAACTTGTCTAATTGTCTTTTCGTCTAATTCTCACATGCATGTTTGATTTATTACTGGTTTATTACAGGTAATAGACTAAGTGGTGTTAGACCAAGTGGACATTAGAAGAAATGGTCATAAGACAAAATGAGAATTATACACAAAGGTAAATAGGCGAAATGGCTACTAGACCAAAAGGTCATAAGACGAACTGGTAACTTGTAGACAAAGTGGAATTAGACCATGTGGGGCGAGACCAAACAGGTAGTAGACAAAGTGGGAATAGACTAAGTGGGAATTTACCAATTAAACAGCATATCACTGTGTGAAATGGCACGACAACTGCCAGTAATGTAAAAATTCATAACTGTGACAAATTTGTGGCCTGTTAGGGGAAATGAGAGAGGTTGGTTGATTATTTTACCATTTGCACTAGTAGTGCAGGGCAAACCATTTATTTAGAATACAAGTGTGTAGCATCTCACTTCTTGGCACTATGACTAAACAATAGTAAGATTCATTGAAAGGTTGGACTATACAAGTATAGTTTTAAGAAAAAATAATTGGTAACCATGTCATAGTGTAATTACTGAAACATATTTTGTTCAGATATCCAGAATGTATTTTTAGATTTTTTTTGTTTTATCCTTAGTGCTTATTATTATGAAAGCCCTTAGGCTGAATTACATTTTACAATAAAAAGTTGGAAATGGAACATAGTCAAAAAAAAAAAACCTGATATATAAGTTATTTTGATAACTGTGAGCTGGTAAAACATACCATAAAGCAACTGTTGATTAAGATGAATCGTTTAGTAACATTGGGACATGTTACTCATATGGACTTCAAGTTATCCTACTCTTTTCTCATATTTTTTTTTTCTGTTTTTGCAGGAAGCTTTCAAATAATGCACAGGGTGAGGCTAACCTTTCCAAGTCAACCCTATCCAGAATGGTATCCCACTGCATCGCTGCAAGAAGGAACCAATACATCAATTCCCTACTAGAAAGGAAGTTGATTGGGGTTTTCAAATATGGCAAGTCCCATGTGCAGCCCAAGAGGACCCAGTGCTCTACAGAGAAAATAGATACTCGCCTGATGTTCAGGTATATTTTATTCAATCTTACAACTACATGAAGGTGGAAAACAACAGAGTTTTTGACTAATGAAACCATCCAGATAATCCAAGTTGAAACAGACTGTGAACAAAACTGGTTACTTATGAGAAGTTCATGATTTAGAAAATGGTTAAAATCTTCTGCCAATTTGAGCCGCAATAATACATACTGTTTAAGCGTATTGATTTTGCTATTTAAATAGCACATGTATTACCTTGAATATGGGGCTTCTTTCTTGAATAATATGACACGGTTGTTTCTTTGATTAAAGTGAAATAACATGTGAGTACAAGAGTAAATGAAAACTGCATGTAAGGCAATTAGGTGGCCTTAAATATTTTTTTCAAAAGTAACAAACTTAAACTCCACTTAACTAATTTCTAAATTGCTTCTTCTTTTTCAGTTCATCTCATTGAATACCTGATGATTTCTCCCAAGTTTTCTGGATTTGCCAGTTTTCCCTGGATTCAGGAGACTGCAGGTGGTATAGATCTAGCTGGGAGTGGAGTCAATGAACTGGCTCTTCTTGTTCTTTCTTGGAGCAATCCGAGGTCTCTCAATGACATTTTTTATTATTGGAGAAAAAATTGTCAAGATCACCTCAGTTTTGAACCAATGACCTGATCTGTATCCTAAGCCATTCTTTCCCAAAAATTTAGTAAGTTGTTGAACTAGGCCTTTTGTTTCGTTTTATTAGTTTATCCTCTACTCGTGTATTTTGTGTCTGAAATATTCTTTGGAATATAATTGGCCTGTATGCCATTAAATTGATAAGAAGGATAACTTGTATATTCCTCAAAGGGTATTTACATGATTCATGTCATTATCTAAATTCAATACCATCCACAATTGTAGTGTGGCATTGATTGATTGATCTAATCTATTGTAAGATCTTGTTGCTGTGATGTAATTATTGGAAAAAATCATTTATATGGACCATTAAGTCACTAGGATGTTGGACGGGCATTGTAGCATTGCTATCTTAACCCCAAACAAACTTACAGTGTAGGTTTTTTATTTGATTGCAAATGATTGAATAACAAGCAATAACAAATGGTGCTTCATGTAAGGGTTTAGGTTACCAGTTATGCTCTTAAGTAATTGATGATACTTAGTTGATTTTTTTTTTTATTCAAATCATCTCTTTCATTAATGCTTGAACCATTTCACAAGGCAGACGTGAGAATGAATAATATGTCAAATTTATATTAGAAAATACAGATATCTCGCCATGACTTCTATACACACCTGGCCTGAGGGTAGTTGAGACTTCCCCATCAGTGTTGTAATACAGTGTTGTAAGATGTCTGCATGATTTTCATGGAATATTAGAGTTCAAAGAAATAATGCATGCACTCTTCGTATATTTAATGCCCCCTTACAGAGGGCAATTCCATAATGATGTCTGGTACCCTTTATGTACAACTTTGCTGAAATGATTCGTATCAGCTTTGTACTTCATAATGTGAAAAAATGTAACATTCTCAAATTGTCATGGCTTGAGTAGTTCACAAAATTAAATGAAAGTGGAGAATAGTAGGGGTGGGACGTACAGAAAGATTGATCATTTTGTGGCACTGCCCCAGATTGATAATGACATTTTGAAACATTTTTTCTCTTTCTTCAGGGGGGGGGGGGGGGGGGGGGGGGGATAAGGGGAGGTTTATTAATACAGATTAATAAAATCATCTGAAATAAAAGGTACCCTGCTGCATATAATATTATGTCTGTGATGATGGAATTCTTTATTTTGTATTACTGCATATCATACATATATTTTTTTATTATACATGCAGTATAATGATTCTTGTTTCCTTTAATTGTTAAAGATTTTTGTTAAATGTCTCACAGAAAATTTATGCTGGTGCTCATTGAATTGCTTAGTTTTGTATTACTTGAATATTTAGGATGATATAATCATGATTGGCTTTATTTTTGATCTTCATTCATCATCACACAGTTTAACACTCTTCCCGACTCTTTCTCCAATTTAAATGTTTTCATATTTCTTGGTAGGTTTCTGAGTTGTATAGAGCTTGTTGATGGGAAGTGAAACACAGTACACAACAATACTGTCATGATTTTTTTTAATGATTTTATACCCGTGTACTATTAGCACAAAACCAGAGATGTGGTATTTTGGTTATTAGTAAGTGCAGCCTTTTCTCTTCCTGGTGTTCATTTATTGCATTTTGTATAATGCTGTAGTCCTTTTTACAAGCCTAAGAATTATGAGTTTTTCCAAAAATAAAGGAAGAAAATTACATTGCTATATTGTATAAAAGTGGATCTAAGAAAGTATTTGTTTCCCGTTGTTCGCAGATCATCAGTGTCATAGCTAGGATTTTATGGGGGGGGGGGGGGGGGTGGAATGTGGGACAGTAGTGACCACTCGAACATATGAATCACATGAGCTAACCTAGGCGAAGCTTGAAAGCTGTGACATTTCTTTGTCAGTTCTTCCTTGTCTGTTTCCGCTCCTCATACGTTCTCTTACATTTTTTCCCTCTTTTCTCACTTTTTAAAAAATTCTTTTTTTCCCCTCTTTTAGCCTTTCTCTTTTTTTCGGAGGGGGGGGGGGGCAAACACCCCACTGACCTCTGGCTAATCATGTGATATTTATTTGAATTTGTACATGACTTTAAAAGGAATCAGGGATCTAATTCACCAAAATCTCAAATAAGAACGAATTCTTCAAGCATATTAGAGTTAGGTGAGCAATTGACCCCCCCCCCCCAAAAAAAAAAAAAAATAAATAAATGAATAAAATAAGAATGATATGATCAGTGATTCTCCCCATCCCCTCCCCTATGATGGCAGATATATCGGGTAAAAAAAAAAAACAGGACCAAAAAGTAATTTGGGGGTAAAAAAAAATAGAGCGGAGGGGGGGGGGGGGGGGGGGGCTGTCAATTCACAAAATGTGATGGTCCGACTACTTACTGGTGTTCGGCCTACCATTAATTTAAAATAAAAATAAAAAATCACAAACTCTCATACCTTCCAACAAATGGTGGGAGGGAGGGGGATACTCCAGTTATGGAACTTACAAAGGGGCACCCCCTCCCATCGCGCCGCCTCATCCGCGGCTGCGGACAATATTTTTTTTAGCCTTACATCCCATCCACCCCATCCAGCCCCCTTAAAATGAATATTTTTGTCGATTTCTCATACAAAAAGTGTACAGAAAGGGTCTGCCTACGAGGCTTGCAAACAAGGACTTGTATGGTGGTACGGGGATGTGCAGCTGCTCTTATGGGTCGCCGATTCCGAGTACCCCTCCCCGAGAGAGAGAGAGAGAGAGAGAGAGAGAGAGAGAGAGGGGGGGGGGGGGGGGGAGAGAAGAGGGAATCCAAACTTTGATTGGTTGTGGAGGTCCCATGAATGAACGGTCAGACAGGGTGTAGAATGAGGGAATTATTTCGTCAAATTAGTCATTAACATGAGAACACACACTTTGAATTATTCCTTAGCCATTAATCCTTAATTTTTTATTTTTTTTTTAAAAGGGGGGGGGGGGGGGGCGCAGATATGAATGTCCCTTCTTTAAATAGTCTAGACCCCCTATCATTTCGCGCAAAGATTCACAATCCGCCCTCATTTTGATTCAATTGTGACGTCACTGGCCTCCAGCTGGGTGCTAGGAAGCGCACGCTGACAGTGATGCGTAATATGAACTGAGCATGCTCAGTGCGCGCTCCTAATCCCATGATTAACTTAGTGAGCTCACTAACTTTAGTGAGGGTCACTAACTAATATGCTTTCGTGAATAGCTCACTAACTTAGTGAGCTCACTAAGTTAGTGAGCTCACTAATTAGTGAGGGTACTAAGTTAGTGAGGGTACTAAGTTAGTGACCTTTCGAGAATACCGGCCAATTTCTCGATTTTTGTGAACATTATTTTTGTAGAACTATTGCAATTATGGTGAGCGCCCCTGCGGGATCAAAAAGAGTTTCTGAATAATAACTGGAAAGAAAAAACGAGAGACGCATTCGCATAGATTTTCTCTTTGAAGTCCCTCCGCCCAAATATTTCATGTTTCGTTTCTCCTTCCCTTTGAGTCTCAGCTGTGTATTGCAATTGTAGTCATGTCCCTAGATGAGGAGCGAAAATGAATAGGTCTGGTTGTGATATATCTTGGTGAGTGGTAATTTTGAAGGCCGTGATAACAGTAGGCATTGTGTTGAAACGGAATCGGAAATGAATATTTATTTTTATTGCACATGTGAAACCTTCACGGATTATTTGACATTGACATCATATTCATTCATAATAATCAGAATGATACGCAAATACGACTAGAGACAGTGAGGGTTGGGGTGGGGGTAGTATGTACGTGACCTCCTATTCGAAAATAGTCAAAGTGAGAGAGAGTCCTCTTTCTCGATTAACTTCATTGCTTCCCATTAATTCTGTCGTAAAATTTCAGAATCACTTTTTGAAAAAGATGGAATAATTCTGCGAAAATACTCTCGAATTTGGTACAACATCCCCGATTTGAATGGTCTAGTGACGCCCCTATTTCAGACGCCAAACAGACTCGAGATCGACTACAAACCAACTCCAAACCGACCTTACACCGATTCGAAAAAGACTCCAGACCAATCACAGACCAATCCCAGACCGACTCCAGACCGACTCCACACCAACTCCAAACGACTCCAGAACGACTCCATATACTGAATCTAAAACGAATCCAGAGCAACTCCAAAACGACTCCAGACCGACCCCAGACCGACTCCAAACCGACTTTATAACGACTCTAAAACAACTCCAGACCGACTCCAGACCAACTCCAAAACAACTCCAGACCGACTCCAGACTGACTCCAAACCAACTCCTAAAAGGCTCAAGACCGACCACAGACCGACTCCAAAAAGGCCCCAAGAGTCCAAACCGACTCCAGACCGACCCTAGACCAACTCTAGACCGACTCCAAAAGGATTCCAAATCGACTCGAAACCGACTCGAGACCGACTCAAAAGAGACTCCAGACCGACTTCAAATCGACTCCAAACCCATGGCACCGATTCTTGGTCATTGTGGTAATGTAATTTTTTCATCGATCTGGCGTTGGCCTCGGAGGTGTGACTGGGGCATTTCGTTCCAAACCGGACCCAAACTGTTCCGGTCGGTTAAATCAACTACTGAATTCATGATAATTCTATCAAAGATCCAAGGTTTTCAATATAAGCTACTTATAAACGTATACAGGTATACTGGGCTTATTGAATCAAAGACAGTGAGAACTCTGCCCTAGGGAGATTTAAGCATCACACATTTCATTAATTGAACAATAGCTTCCAGAACATGAAGACTAGGATACTGCCTGTAAACCTAGATAATACAAGGGGAAAAATCAATTTATGTAAGAATTATGGCGTCTCAAATTGAAGGTGAAAAGGTGATTATAAGAGAAGTACTGTACAATTAGTTTTACTGGGATGCTATATTGGAATATGATGTGTATGTATATAAGAATGAATGTATGAAATAGTGTTTACAAATCTTCAAAGAAATGCATTATAAACACAGCAATTTAAAGGAAGGTAAACAGCCAGAAATCATTAGAGACTTCATTACAATTTTACATTGAAAAATGGGACTAAAAATGACCAATACTATCCTTGATTGATCCCTTTTAAAAAAAAATGGAAGTGTTTGTCTTCAAAAGTATATTCCATCGGGACCTTGAACCTCCCAGTGGGATGAAATTCACACCGTTTGGATTCCTAGTTCAAAAAATACACATACTCTGGCCACATGCCGATTTGTGAGCTACTTGCAGGAGGTATACCCGCTGAGTTTTGCACAAGAAAGACAAATTCTGGACAAGTTCATGTTGATTTTTGTCCAGCTGTAGAATTTGACATGTGTCAGGTTAGAAATACCACGGGGTCCATGGAAATACAAAGAGAAGGAAACTGGAGAGGGGTAGTTATTTAGAGATACGAGGCGTCCAAAAGATGTTCTGAAAGGAAACAGAAGAAGAACCTTCGAAATGAACTGTCCTGGTAAATGACTAAGGATTTTTAAAGCCACAGAGCGCCGTTCCTTAAACCAAACAGGGAAACGTGAGTTTACTTGCGAAATGTAAACCTTATGTTATTTTACCTGGTCAAACATTAATGACATGAAATGACACGGAACAGAATTTTAGGTATGAATAGAACTAATGATGCAGTAAGACTTTGTTCCGTTGCCTCCAAGAATTGACAAGAATCGTAAGACAACTGCATTTGGGTTTTGTGATGGCAGAGATGGAGAAGTAAAATCCTCTTGCAGTTCACCTCAGATGACCTCACGATGACCTCCCCCATCCTTTCAAGTTATTGGATTAAAGGAAGGGTTCTTCTTCGCCCCTTTCTCCTTCTTCCAAGCCTCTTCCGACATTACATGAAAGGGTCCTGCCGACACCTGATTGGATTAAAGCCTCGACGTAATCCACTGTTACTCGTCTTGACAAACCACATGCTGGAATTAATGTCATCTTTAAACCGCCTCTTCACCGGGCGAGATGATACTTCGTTTGACTTGCGTGAGGTAGGCTACATGGAAGGAACCTGGTTTGAAATGCATGTGCCACGGAAAGAACATGAATCTGCGTGGTTGCATTGCAACGAAAAAGAAGAAGTACAATGCTATGAACTTATCCTGAACTTGGAAGACCCCTTGAGTACCGATAGATATTAATAAGATACATGGTTATAATTTAATCACTTATGTTGTCGGGGGAGAGAGAAGAGAAGAGAAGAGAGGGGAAAAGAGAAGAAGAATGAGAGAGAGAGAGAGAGAGAGAGAGAGAGAGAGAGAGAGAGAGAGAGAGGAGAGATTGATGTAATTTATTAGAGGGGAATAGAGAAATGGGTATGGAGAATTGGATTACGTTTTACATCAAATGTATCGCCTCTTCCATTATTGCATAAAAGATTTTTCAGCAAAAATAATCAATAAAGATTGTATGTTATTACGATATTCACTATTATATAACTTATGTCGTGATTCTATGCCTCTGATTGGTCAAATCTGCAAGCATGAAATTCACTTCTGACTTCCGGGCAGTAAAAAAACCCCAAACGAATACTAACTGCTCATTTTTCGGGTAACGGTTACAAATATAGCTCCTCGGCGATCTCGACACTGCACTATGCCCCTCGACTTCGTCTCAAGGCACAGTACAGTCTTCGAGATCACCTTGGGTTTTAGTTTCAACCAGGGATAGTGTCCTGTTTCAACCATGCCCCTCAAAGCAGTCAGTATTTGTATACTATATGCATTTCGTAATGAAAGGCAAGAGCAAACATAGAATGTAAATATATAAGCGAGTAATTTATTATATATATTCAAAAGCTTGTTTTCGGGGGGAGGGGGTGTTTTGTTTTTGTGGGTTTTTTCCCCCATACCAAATCTACGTCTACCTCACGCTTTTCATGATTGCTTTTCAGGACATTGTCTGAAAAAGCCTGTAGAAAACAAAACTTCCATGCCACAGAATATCATCAAATTGTAAACATGGACTTGAAGTCATAAGTTACAAAAATTTCCACTTGGCCGAATAATAACTCAATCTTGACAGATTAACAACCATGTTTATGACGCCTCAATCTTTCACTCAAAAATCCAACGTTTTACCCCATTTTTCAGAGATTTTAGGTGAGAGATCTTCGACTTTATAATGAATATAGCTTCCCATGCATGCCTTATGATCCAATAGAAAGAAAACCTCACACATAGAACAGTAAGCTCAGCTTGCTTATTTTCAAAAAAAATGTGAACTGAGACGGGCCACAGCGGAACAATAAATATTGCAATCGGAGAAGGGATTGAGAAAGAAAGAAGGAAAATAGAATTCTAGCAAATATCCCGGGTCAAGAAATGTCTAAAGACGTTGTTTATTTGCAAGTCTTTCATGTCCCCAACAGAAAAACATGGTTTTTGAGTCGGATTTGGACGCCCTAAACTGAAAGCGACTCCTTTTCATCATGATTTCGCTTTCCAGCCGCGACCTTTCCTTTCAATCTTGTGTTCACTCTGATATGTGGAAAATGTTGACCACTATACTTCAATTAAAAAAGAATGGAGGTTGGAAAGGGGTCACAGGCAGGGAAAGCGAAAAAACAAGAAAATAATAAAGAGAAAGAGAGAGAGAGAGAGAGAGAGAGAGAGAGAGAGAGAGAGGGGGGGAGGGGAGGGGACATCCAAAAGAAAATGAGGAAATGAGAAAGATGGAAAAGACTCTAGATTGAGAGGGAGTGAAAGAGAGAGAGAGAGAGAGGGAGAGAGAGATAATTAGAACAGTAATAGAAATCAAGACGAATGACGAGTGTGGGAGCATTGTGGCCTAGTGGTGAAGGCTCTTGCCTCTCATACGAGAGGTCCTGGGTTCCATCCTCACTCGGGGCTTACATCTTGAGCCAAAGTGTTTTGTCCATGATTATTTTCCTCTCGATCCAGGTGCATTAGAGAAAGAGAGAGAGAGAGAGTGTGTGAGGGAGAAAGGGGGGGGGGGGGGTGAGAAGGAGGGAAGAGAACAACAAGAGATGGACATGACAGCGTATAGAGAAATATCGAAATATATACATATTGAAGAGCAAACAAATTCTTGCATCAGAAGAGGGACACTGGATGTCATGACAATCAAATCAATATTTCTGGGCAGCAGCCTCATGATGTTTCGTTATAACAAAACTTTGGAAGTAATTTCAAAACAAATAGATACACTAGTGATATCATTCACAACTATAGGCTCAATGGCATACATCAAACTAGATGAATCTTCGACCACGCGTGGTCGAACTTTATGCCTCCGCCATTACCAGATCAGAAATAAATGGCACTTCATGTTGCTTTATTTTCATTTATACAATGACATCTTTGACCTTGACCTTTGCCCTTGTGACCCCCAAATCTAACGAGTATTGCCCTTTCCATATGCATAAATGAGCCAAGTTTGTTCAACCATCAAATGGTTACTGAGTTATCACAAGAACGAACCATTTCTATGTACATAATGACCTCTATGACCTTTGACCTTGAGACCCAAAAATCTAATCAGATCATTGTCCCTTCCATATGCATACCTGTGCCACGTTTGAGGTTGATCGGTCAAATGGTTATTGAGTTATGGTGAAAACGAACCATTTCTATGTACATAATGACCTCTATGACCTTGTACCTTTGACCTTGTGACCCCAAAATCTAATCAGATCATTGTCCCTTCCATGTGCATACATGAGCCAAGTTTGAAGCCAATCTGTCAAATGGTTCTTAAGTTATCGCAAGAACGAGCCATTTTTAAGTGTATTATTACCTCTATGACCTTGACCTTTGACCTTGAGACTCCAAAATCTAATCAGATAATTGTCCCTCCCATATGCATACCTGTGCCAAGTTTGAGGTTGATCGGTCAAATGGTTGTTGAGTTATGGTGAAAACAAACCATTTCTATGTACATAATGACCTCTATGACCTTGGACCTTTGACCTTGTGACCCCAAAATCTAATCAGATCATTGTCCCTTCCATGTGCATACATGAGCCAAGTTTGAAGCCAATCTGTGAAATGGTTCTTAAGTTATCGCGAGAACGAGCCATTTTTATGTGTATTATTAGCTCTATGACCTTGACCTTTGACCTTGAGACTCCAAAATCTAATCAGATCATTGTCCCTCCCATATGCATACACCAGCCAAGTTTGAAGTTGATCCGTCATACGGTTCTTAAGTTATCGCGAGAACGAAAACGGGACGGACGGACGGACGGACGGACGGACGGACGGACGGACAGCCGTACGGACGGACGGACGGACGGACGGACGACCCGAAAACATAATGCCTCCGGCAACCACCTACGGTGGGCGGAGGCATAAAAAAATTAGGGACACTCATACAACGGACTGCCCATGAAATGTGAATACCTGGCTTGATGTCAAATTGATTGAATACATTGCTCATACGCGTTCCAGGAAAGTGAGAGTCTGTTTGATATGACGGAAATGGGGAAAAATGCCAATCATTTTGACAACCCTCACCCTCCATTCGCCCATACACTGTACTTTCATTCCCTTTCCCTTTTGCCTGTGAGCAATTTTCATACCGAATGCTAATATGGGTTGTAAAAACATCTTGAAATCAAAAGAGAGCGAACGAACTACACACACCATGATTGGGATTTCTCGCAGTTGAATGCCAGGCCATCGGACAATATAGTATAATTTGAACACTCTAACCATCCTCATGATATTTGAAATATCTTTAAAAGACGCGATTTATTGAAATTTACATGATAATTTTGTTGACCTTTTATTTTGGAAGTTGCTAACTTTTTCATAAAATACACATTTCTAAAAAGTTGTCTAATTATAAAATACATTTCGGATGGCATGACATCAAGAGATCAGCAGCCGATCGAAGATGGTGGAGAAAGCCTGCTGTCGAATGTCTTCAGCACCAAAGGAAGAACTAATAATACGAACCTTAAGTCTAAGTCTAAAGTTACGGTTAAGATACATTCAGTTCCTTTCTAGGGTGGGGGGGGGGGGTGGATGTACTCACATGTCCCCGCCCCGATCTGTCATTACTTACTAATAATTTTCTTGTCTTTTTTTTCCTCTCCTTTTGTGATAGTGCTGTTTGTTTTCTTCACTGTATTCATTGTTTATTAATTTTGACGAAACAAACCTAAGGGTTCACGAAAAAAGCACCTGTGCCCTAAAGCGTGAGCTTAATACCGGATCCACCGCGAGGTATGTCTCTTCCACGCGACATCCTCTCTCCATAAAGCCATGGGGACGGAGGATAGGATCTTATCCCCCATATACAAAAATGCTCACCTGGGACTACACAGTAGAGGAAATATCAATTTTATTAAAATACCGGGCCTTTCAACTTGTCCATCATCGTTTCCACGTCAACCGAGAAGGTCATTGACACAAAAGGTCAATGCAACGTCATAATAGGGTGTGAGGATGGTCATGGTGGACGTTTCTGGAATGCAATAAAATTTTGGTTCATTATTCACACTCAAGAATGCATACACCCATATCAATCCATGGTAACTTGAACAGAAAACTGTTTTGGGAGCTAGCTTTGTTGCTTTGATATCTTTTTAAAAATCGCTATGTTCCGCTGCCGTTTTCTGTTTTAAGTATTCGCCCCCCCCCCCATCATTTCTCCCCTTCGTCTTTCTAAACATGCCACAAAAACCTGCAATGAAAGAGAGGAAAATTCAGTCCCCATGCAGAGAAATCAATCCTTATCGGGATTACATTTAGTTATTCAAAAGTACCGGACTTTGATGCCCTTTCCCAACACACACCTTAAAAAAGAATTGCTAAGTTTAAAAAAAAAAGAATTTCTGCTTGCATACAGATTCATAAGAAGCAAAACAAACAAACAAACAAACAAGCAAACAAAAATATGTGTTATTCAAGTGTGCATAAAACATATTTTTATGATTTGTTGAGTTTTTGAAAATTTGCGCTTGCGTATTGCATGAGAAATGAAGAGGTAAAGAGAAAAAGCTATTCACAAGACGATATAAAAACATAGCTTTGCGCGTTATATTGGGAAAAACATCCACAAAATTATTGGATATAATTTTGGTGATTCACTGGCTGCTTCCAACATACCGGGTATTGTTGCGTCTAGCTTTGTACGTGAAGGTGTCAGGGATGTATATGTGAAAATATAGTGCTGCAAAGGCGTTTCCAAAGAAAAAGGTTATGATTAACAGTTTTACAAGTACCTAACAGCGAATATTTGATTTTCCATGTTGACTGAACATGCTGAAGGGGAAGCCACACAAGTAGCGAGGAGGGATAGATCACATTTTCTTGACAATCAAGCTCCGTTTTTTGTCAATGGAGAGGCATTTTCCACCTCGTCCCGTTCGAAACTACTCGAGGAGGCGTGCTGGAGCATCAAAACATGCATCGATGTACGAGTCAAACACAATTATCATCAAACTGATAATCCAATATCTGGCATGCTTCGTATATTAGAAAAATGTCTCATCATCTTCAGACCCCCCCCCCCCCCCCCCACCGTCGTCTCCTCTCTCTCTCTCTCTCTCTCTCTCTCTCTCTCTTAAATGTCCTTGTGCTTCTCCAATGTACATACTTGTCATGAATACATGAATAGCCTACAGTGCCACATTTCCAGGTACGCCAAATTATCATGTCGTACACACTGGTTATTTTACCTGACTGCTAAGAAAGCATGTGTATGCTTGTAAGTAAGCAACCAGGGGACCGACGGCTTTAGGTCTCCTCCGAAGGACTTGGTAAGGATCAATACCTTACCAAAGGGCATTAGTCTGACGACAATCACAGTATAAGTGGTATGTTTGGTTTTTACAGTATAACTAATCAGTATAACTAATCACCAATCACGAAACAAATCTCCATTAAAACAAACAAACAACAACAACAACAACAACAACAACAAACATTTTCTAGTCACATGAAACCCGTCGATCTCTGCATTACATGTAATCTTCTCACTTCTTATTGACATCAATGTTAATCGGAAAACATCTATTTCCTTTGAGTCATGATCATATTCATGTTTGGAGCCAAAAACATTCCCAGGTCCCTGCCGAAAGTGCATGACTTGTATTTCAGAAGATGCTTCACACGTTTCATCCACATTTCTGTAAAAAGGGTCTTCTCTGTTTATTTGTTTGTCTTTTTGCTTCTGTTTTTGCTTGTTTGTTGTTGTTGTGTTTTGGTTTTGCCTCGCAACACTGATCGCATAAACACCGACACTGATAAAGGCGCTGATATTTTGGTTTATCTGAATGCTACGCCAGAACATGTATATTTCAAATCAACAACAAGTCGACCTAGCACTAAAACTAAACTAAATGACTGAGAATTCATGCCTTACCAAACGGCAACATAAAGCATCGACTTGGCTTCGAACCCGGAACCTTCAGACTGTGATACCATTGCTCTACCACTTGGCCACCATGCCACGCCATGTATTGTATACAAATACGTTATATCCTTGGCTCTCCATGGTCACCTCCCAATGAAATTCCTTAAGGCCGCATGTGAGAAGACAAATCCCCGCAACAAATCCCCGCAACATTTTAGTGTACAATTCAATGGGGTATGAGGCGACCAAAAAAAAAAAAGGTCGCCGAGGCAGGAGACATTTTGTGTGTGTGTCGCCTGGCAGCAAAAAGCTGTTGATCAATCAAATTATTAAAAAAGTTAGCGCAAAATATGTTGTCATGAGTTTGTCTGCGCAAATTTTTGACAGAAAAGTTGGGTGGTTCGTCGCGCCAAATCTGAGCACTATGAATGTTGTGGGGATTTGTCGCCTCAAATCTGAACAAGCCTTTATCCTAGCTAAATTGTTCATTCCGTACCCCACCCTTTATTGTTCTCTCTCCCCTCTATACCACACTCCATCATCTTCATTTCTTTCTTCGTCGTCAAGCAATTTTCCCGTCCCACAATTTCCACAAATCGCTCCGAAAATAAACATCATGAATTCGTCTGTCACAACACGACACCATAGTCCACGGGTGGTATTCCGTCTCAAACTCCGAGCTGGACAAGAATTATCTTCCTAAGCTTCATAAATTAAGAGCAATTACCCATCAGTTCAAAACAAACCGAGATTTGTATACACCATTCCTCACATCCTAAATCGTAAATCTGCCATCTTTTCTATCTCTTTTAGCATTGTGTCTACATGATTTAGCATGTACTGCGGCAGTAGCATCTACCCACATTGGAGATGAAGGGGGGGGGGGGAAGGCGTGGGGGATTCAAAATTTAAAGTAGGCCTATACTTTTCATCGGACATAATGGCTTATTAAAGCTATTAAGTAACTATTAAAAATCTGAGCTGCATAGCCCTACATGCTATCAGTTTAGTAATATTTTGTAAATACGAAGCCCTGGAAAATGTACTTCAAAAGCATCATCATGTGCTTCACAGAAAGTGAAAATATACAAGTGACCGGAAATGCCAGATCTTTTTTATCCCATAGACTGCAGTGTTACACAAAAGCATACTCAGGTACGGTTTTGCAAGTGGCGGAATTCCGCAGTGATAGATATCCTGATAACAACATCTTATATTTCAAAACCTTTTTAT
Source organism: Echinometra lucunter (assembly GCA_029962745.1). Classification (NCBI taxonomy): domain Eukaryota; kingdom Metazoa; phylum Echinodermata; class Echinoidea; order Camarodonta; family Echinometridae; genus Echinometra; species Echinometra lucunter. The sequence goes on along the minus strand of CM057165.1, from coordinate 14,605,236 downwards.
TGCTGGATTTTTATTTATCCTTATTAAAAACACAGACATCAAAATTCAACAATTCATTAAATAAAGCGTCCACAAAGTATGGGCTCGGCCTTAAAGTATACTCTTTAGGACACGCAGCTAATTAATTGGCGACTTGAGTGGGGCAGTTGCCCCAATGTCGCCGGGACGACGTCCCGGTGCCGAAATAGCCTGTTCCTCTCCATTTTGGCTGGAGCTGAAAAAGTAATATACGATTCTGTTGATTTACTGAAGGTATTTTATCAAAGCCGGGTAATAATTCGCACGATACATTCGAGACCAAGTGAAATACAGTGCTTTCGAAAGCTCAACAACTTTATATCTGAATCTTCAACACACCTGATGGAACTATATCAAGGTACAGAAAACTTTTGAGAGTTTCGGATTCGGACCAACTCGTGGTATTTGTTTTTGAAGATGTATTTTAATGGTTTGATAAAAGGATTTTATAGATACGATGTGTCTCTAATCATGTTAAAGCATTCATTATTGCTCCGAAAAGAACAAAAGAAAGGTAAAAAGAAAGAAAGAAAGAAAGAAAACAAACATGCCGACCTTCTTTTAACTTAACTATCTACAAATAGACAGTTGGAATGTAATGCAGATCATTATCATTTGTTCGGCATTTTCTTTAGTCTTTTTTCTGTTCTATTTTCATTTTTTCTAAAAAAAGTGCTTGCAATTGTACATTCAGGGAACTTTGAAACAATTTTGATTTGCTTGATTGTATGCAATAAGTATTCTTCTTCTTCCAGTCTCCCAAAACCAACGCCATGACATCATAGCCCCCCTCCCTCCTTCATGTCTCCTCCAAGAAACATGAATGTTTGGCAGATCGTATTAGAAATATACATGAATATCTTGGATGCGTCATAGCCTTATCTTATGCATGTTATGTGAGTCATCATTGTTAAAAAATTCCGGGGATATGCAAGCAGTATTTCCAACGTCATGTTTCGCCTCTGTTCCTCCCTCCATACTTTGAGTTCCATATTATAAAAAGCGTTTTATTATTCGATAATTATGGGCGTTGCTGCAAGGTGTTTTAGAAAGTTATGATCAGGGCATTATTCAAAAGACATCATGATTATCTTACTGACGGAAGTATAATGATAATTGGCATCATAGATAGCTTCCGGTTCATCAGGTCATGCTAATGTATGATCAGTGAATATTAAAAGTGGAAGGATGCTATTTCTTATCACAGGATGAGCGGATGTTAGTCAGGGCGAAGGAAGGCAATTTTTCATTTTTTGCCAGTTTTATAAACAAACTGTACGACTTTTGGTAACTTCTATGAACCTGTGATTTTATTCCAACCATGACGGAATAAGAAAACCCATAAAACATCTTCAATATTTCGTCTGCTTCCAAGATCTGAGAATATGCTGGTAGAGGTAAGAGAAAATGTTCAAAACGTTTAATCGCTTTTTGAACTATAATTATACATGTCTTTAAAAACTTGGATTTTGTTCAAATAGGGAAGCCCCCCCCCCCCCCCCACACACACACATACAGACACAACCTCGGACTGACTTCTCATGTAAAATCTGATTGTGATGGGTTCTCAAGAGGAATTTGACATCATTCAGGTATTCCTTGCGATCCTGGATGACACAGACCATCGAAAATGTACTTCATTTTTAAGACCGACGGGTCTCACTTAAATGCATATACCTTCACACCGCCGCGCAAGAGACATTGATCAGTACAGCTTTTTCTTAACCCGAACCAAACCGAACGCTTTCCGATCTTTTGTACGTCGTGCATCGAGTGATTCCGAATGGAAAATGGATGTCCTAGGATGGTTTTCGCCGAGTGCGAAATTTGTACACAGGCTGCGGGAATTCCAACGACAGTCTACCTTTAAGCTTGAGAAAGTAGCAGGCTGGGG
>CM057165.1:14455699-14602824 GCA_029962745.1 Echinometra lucunter | reverse complement strand
AGATCGACTACAAACCAACTCCAAACCGACCCTACACCGATTCGAAAAAGACTCCAGACCAATCACAGACCAATCCCAGACCGACTCCAGACCGACTCCAGGCCGACTCCAGACCAATTCCAAACGACTCCAGAACGACTCCATATACTGAATCTAAAACGACTCCAGAGCAACTCCAAAACGACTCCAGACCGACCCCAGACCGACTCCAAACCGACTTTATAACGACTCTAAAACAACTCCAGACCGACTCCAGACCAAGTCCAAAACAACTCCAGACCGACTCCAGACTGACTCCAAACCAACTCCAAAAAGGCTCAAGACCGACCACAGACCGACTCCAAAAAGGCCCCAAGAGTCCAAACCGACTCCAGACCGACCCTAGACCAACTCTAGACCGACTCCAAAAAGATTCCTAATCGACTCGAGACCGAATCGAGACCGACTCAAAAGAGACTCCAGACCGACTTCAAATCGACTCCAAACCCATGGCATCGATTCTTGGTCATTGTGGTAATGTATTTTGTCATCGTTCTGGCGTTGGCCTCGGAGGTGTGACTGGAGCGTTTCGTTTAGGAGCTCCAAACCGGACTCAAACTGTTCCGGTCGGTTAAATCAACTACTGAATTCATGATAATTCTATCAAAGATCCAAGGTTTTCAATATAAGCTACTTATAAACGTATACAGGTATACTGGGCTTATTGAATCAAAGACAGTGAGAACTCTGCCCTAGGGAGATTTAAGCATCACACATTTCATTAATTGAACAATAGCTTCCAGAACATGAAGACTAGGATACTGCCTGTAAACCTAGATAATACAAGGGGAAAAATCAATTTATGTAAGAATTATGGCGTCTCAAGTTGAAGGTGAAAAGGTGATTATAAGAGAAGTACTGTACAATTAGTTTTACTGGGATGCTATATTGGAATATGATGTGCATGTATATAAGAATGAATGTATGAAATAGCGCTTACAAATCTTCAAAGAAATGCATTATAAACACAGCAATTTAAAGGAAGGTAAACGGCCAGAAATCATTAGAGACTTCATTACAATTTTACATTGAAAAATGGGACTAAAAATGACCAATACTATCCTTGATTGATCCCTTTTTAAAAAAAAATGGAAGTGTTTGTCTTCAAAAGTATATTCCATCGGGACCTTGAACCTCCCAGTGGGATGAAATTCACACCGTTTGGATTCCTAGTTCAAAAAATACACATACTCTGGCCACATGCCGATTTGTGAGCTACTTGCAGGAGGTACCCGCTGAGTTTTGCACAAGAAAGACAAATTCTGGACAAGTTCATGTTGATTTTTGTCCAGCTGTAGAATTTGACATGTGTCAGGTTAGAAATACCACGGGGTCCATGGAAATACAAAGAGAAGGAAACTGGAGAGGGGTAGTTATTTAGAGATACGAGGCGTCCAAAAGATGTTCTGAAAGGAAACAGAAGAAGAACCTTCGAAATGAACTGTCCTGGTAAATGACTTAGGATTTTTAAAGCCACAGAGCGCCGTTCCTTAAACCAAACAGGGAACTGTGAGTTTACTTGCGAAAGGTAAACCTTATGTTCTTTTACCTGGTCAAACATTAATGACATGAAATGACACGGAACAGAATTTTAGGTATGAATAGAACTAATGATGCAGTAAGACTTTGTTCCGTTGCCTCCAAGAATTGGCAAGAATCGTAAGACAACTACATTTGGGTTTTGTGAGGCAGAAATGGAGAAGTAAAATCCTCTTGCAGCTCACCTCAGATGACCTCACGATGACCTACCCCATCCTTTCAAGTTATTGGATTAAAGGAAGGGTTCTTCTTTGCACCTTTCTCCTTTTTCCAAACCTCTTCCGACATTACATGAAAGGGTCCTGCCGACACCTGATTGGATTAAAGCCTTGACGTAATCCACTGTTACTCGTCTTTACAAACCACATGCTGGAATTAATGTCATCTTTAAACCGCCTCTTCACCGGGTGAGATGATGCTTCGTTTGACTTGCGTGAGGTAGGCTACATGGAAGGAACCTGGTTTGAAATGCATGTGCCACGGAAAGAACATGAATCTGCGTGGTTTCATTGCAACGAAAAAGAAGAAGTACAATGCTATGAACTTATCTTGAACTTGGAAGACCCCTTGAGTACCGATAGATATTAATAAGATACATGGTTATAATTTAATCACTTATGTTGTCGGGGGAGAGAGAAGAGAAGAGAAGAGAGGGGAAAAGAGGAGAAGAATGAGAGAGAGAGAGAAGAGAGATTGATGTAATTTATTAGAGGGGAATAGAGAAATGGGTATGGAGAATTGGATTACGTTTTGCATCACATGTATCGCCTCTTCCATTATTGCATAAAAGATTTTTCAGCAAAAATAATCAATAAAGATTGTATGTTATTACGATATTCACTGTTATATAACTTATGTCGAGATTCTATGCCTCTGATTGGTCAAATCTGCAAGCATGAAATTCGCTTCTGACTTCCAGGCAGTGAAAAAAACCCAAACGAATACTAACTGCTCATTTTTCGGGTCACGGTTACAAATATAGCTCCTCGGCGATCTCGACATTGCACTATGCTCCTCGACTTCGTCTCAAGGCACAGTACAGTCTTCGAGATCACCTTGGGTTTTAGTTTCAACCAGGGATAGTGTCCTGTTTCAACCATGTCCCTCAAAGCAGTCAGTATTTGTATACTATATGCATTTCGTAATGAAAGGCAAGAGCAAACATAGAATGTAAATATATAAGCGAGTAATTTATTATATATATTCAAAAGCTTGTTTTCGGGGGGGGGGAGGGGGTGTTTTGTTTTTGTGGGGTTTTCCCCCCATACCAAATCTACGTCTACCTTACGCTTTTCATGATTGCTTTTCAGGACATTGTCTGAAAAGGCCTATAGAAAACAAAACTTCCATGCCACAGAATATCATCAAATTGTAAACATGGACTTGAAGTCATAAGTTACAAAAATTTCCACTTCGCCGAATAATATAACTCAATCTTGACAGATTGACAACCATGTTTATGACGCCTCAATCTTTCACTCAAAAATCCAACGTTTTACCCCATTTTCCAGAGATTTTAGGTGAGAGATCTTCGACTTTATAATGAACATAGCTTCCAATGCATGCCTTATGATCCAATAGAAAGAAAACCTCACACATAGAACAGTAAGCTCAGCTTGCTTATTTTCCAAAAAAATGTGAACTGAGACGGGCCACAGCGGAACAATAAATATTGCAATCGGAGAAGGGATTGAGAAAGAAAGAAGGAAAATAGAATTCTAGCAAATATCCCGGGTCAAGAAATGTCTAAAGACGTTGTTTATTTGCAAGTCTTTCATGTCCCCAACAGAAAAACATGGTTTTTGAGTCGGATTTGGACGCCCTAAACTGAAAGCGACTCCTTTTCATCATGATTTCGCGTTCCAGCCGCGACCTTTCCTTTCAATCTCGTGTTCACTCTGATATGTGGAAAATGTTGACCACTATACTTCGATTAAAAAAGAATGGAGGTTGGAAAGAGGTCACAGGCAGGGAAAGCGAAAAAACAAGAGAAAAACAGAGACAGAGAGAGAGAGAGAGAGAGAGAGAGAGAGAGGGGGGGGGGAGGGGACATCCAAAAGAAAATGAGGAAATGAGAAAGATGGAAAAGACTCTAGATTGAGAGGGAGTGAAAGAGAGAGAGAGAGAGGGGGAGAGAGAGAGAGAGAGAGATAATTAGAACAGTAATAGAAATCAAGACGAATGACGAGTGTGGGAGCATTGTGGCCTAGTGGTGAAGGCTCTTGCCTCTCATACGAGAGGTCCTGGGTTCCATCCTCACTCGGGGCTTACATCTTGAGCCAAAGTGTTTTGTCCATGATTATTTTCCTCTCGATCCAGGTGCATTAGAGAAAGAGAGAGAGAGAGAGTGAGAGAAAAAAGGGGGGGGGGGGGGGTGAGAAGGAGGGAAGAGAACAACAAGAGATGGACATGACAGTGTATAGAGAAATATCGAAATATATACATATTGAAGAGCAAACAAACTCTTGCATCAGAAGAGGGACACTGGATGTCATGACCATCAAATCAATATTTCTGGGCAGCAGCCTCATGATGTTTCGTTATAACAAAACTTTGGAAGTAATTTCAAATCAAATAGATACACTAGTGATATCATTCACAACTATAGGCTCAATGGTATACATAAAAAATTAGGGACACTCATACAACGGACTGCCCATGAAATGTGAATACCTGGCTTAATGTCAAATTGATTGAATACATTGCTCATACGCGTTCCAGGAAAGTGAGAGTCTGTTTGATATGACGGAAAAATATGACGGGAAAAATGCCAATCATTTTGACAACCCTCACCCTCCATTCGTCCATACACTGTACTTTCATTCCCTTTCACTTTTGCCTGTGAGCAATTTTCATACCGAATGCTAATATGGGTTGTAAAAACACCTTGAAATCAAAAGAGAGCGAACGAACTAGACACACCATGATTGGGATTTCTCGCAGTTGAATGCCAGACAATATAGTATAATTTGAACACTCTAACCATCTTCATAATATTTGAAATATCTTTAAAAGACGCGATTTATTGAAAGTTAGATGATAATTTTGTTGATCTTTTATTTTGGAAGTTGCTAATTTTTTCATAAAATACACATTTCTAAAAAGTTGTCTAGTTGTAAAATAAATTTCGGATGGCATGACATCAAGAGATCAGCAGCCGATCGAAGATGGTGGAGAAAGCCTGCTGTCGAATGTCTTCAGCACCAAAGGAAGAACTAATAATAAGAACCTTAAGTCTAATGGGGTGTTGCAAGAAGGTTGCAATCAATTGCAAATAATTGCTAATTTTGAAACAACCATTCTGATTGGCTCTGGGTCTGCCCTTTTAAGAAGACATGCATGCAACAATGATTTTGATTGGCCAGTGACAATTAGTTGCAACTTGCAATCGATTGCAACTTTCTTGCAACACCCGTTTAGTCTAAAGTTACGGTTAAGATACATTCAGTTCCTTTCTAGGGTGGGGGGGGGGGGGGGGGACGGGGTGGATGTACTCAACATGTCCCCTCCCCGATCTGTCATTACTTACTAATAATTTTCTTGTCTTTTCTTTCCTTTCCTTTTGTGATAGTGCTGTTTGTTTTCTTCACTGTATTCATTTCACGTTGTTTATTAATTTTGACAAAACAAACCCAAGGGTTCACGAAAAAAGCACCTGTGCCCTAAAGCGTGAGCTTAATACCGGATCCACCGCGAGTTATGTCTCTTCCACGCGACATCCCCTCTCCATAAAGCCATGGGGACGGAGGATAGGATCTTATCCCCCATATACAAAAATGGTCACCTGGGACTACACAGTAGAGGAAATATCGATTTTATTAAAATACCGGGCCTTTCAACTTGTCCATCATCGTTTCCACGTCAACCGAGAAGGTCATTGACACGTCAAAAGGTCAATGCAACGTCATAATAGGGTGTGAGGATGGTCATGGTGGACGTTTCTGGAATGCAATAAAATTCTGGTTCATTATTCACATTCAAGAATGCATACACCCATATCAATCCATGGTAACTTGAATAGAAAACTGTTTTGGGAGCTAGCTTTGTTGCTTTGATATCTTTTTAAAAATCGCTATGTTCAGCTGCCGTTTTCTGTTTAAAGTATTCGCCCCCCCCCAATCATTTCTCCCCTTCGTCTTTCTAAACATGCCAAAAAAATCTGCAATGAAAGAGAGGAAAATTCTGTCCCCATGCAGAGAAATCAATCCTTATCGGAATTACATTTAGTTATTCAAAAGTACCCGACTTTGATGCCCTTTCCCAACACACACCTTAAAAAAGAATTGCTAAGTTTTTTTTAAAGAATTTCTGCTTGCATACAGATTCATAAGAAGCAAAACAAACAAACAAACAAACAAGCAAAAATATGTGTTATTCAAGTGTGCATAAAACATATTTTTATGATTTGTTGAGTTTTTGAAAATTTGCGCTTGCGCATTGCATGAGACATGAAGAGGTAAAAAGAAAAAGCTATTCACAAGACTATATAAAAACATAGCATTGCGCGTTATATTGGGAAAAACATCCACAAAATTATTGGATATAATTTTGGAGATTCACTGGCTGCTTCCAACATACCGGGTATTGTTGCGCCTAGCTTTGTACGTGAAGGTGTCAGGGATGTATATGTGGAAATATAGTGCTGCAAAGGCGTTTCCAAAGAAAAAGGTTATGATTAACAGTTTTACAAGTACCTAACAGCGAATATTTGATTTTCCATGTTGACTGAACATGCTGAAGGGGAAGCCACACAAGTAGCGAGGAGGAATAGATCACATTTTCTTGACAATCAAGCTCCGTCTTTTGTCAATGGAGAGGCATTTTCCACCTCGTCCCGTTCGAAACTACTCGAGGAGGCGTGCTGGAGCATCAAAACATGCATCGATGTACGAGTCAAACACAATTATCATCAAACTGATAATCCAATATCTGGCATGCTTCGTCTATTAGAAAAATGTCTCATCATCTTCATACCCTCCCTACCGTCGTCTCCTCTCTCTCTCTCTCTCTCTCTCTCTCTCTCTTTCAAATGTCCTTGTGCTTCTCCAATGTCCATACTTGTCATGAATACATGAATAGCCTACAGTGCCACATTTCCAGGTACGCCAAATTATCATGTCATACACCTTGGTTATTTTACCTAACTGCTAAGAAAGCATGTGTGTGCTTGTAAGTAAGCAACCAGGGGACCGACGGCTTTAGGTCTCCTCCGAAGGACTTGGTAAGGATCAATACCTTACCAAAGGGCATTAGTCTGACGACGATCACAGTATAAGTGGTATGTTTGGTTTTTACAGTATAACTAATCAGTATAACTAATCACCAATCACGAAACAAATCTCCATTAAAACAAACAACAACAACAAACATGTTCTAGTCACATGAAACCCGTCGATCTCTGCATTACATGTAATCTTCTCACTTCTTATTGACATCAGTGTTAATCGGAAAACATCTATTTCCTTTGAGTCATGATCATATTCATGTTTGGAGCCAAAAACATTCCCAGGTCCCTGCCGAAAGTGCATGACTTGTATTTCAGAAGATGCTTCACACGCTCCATCCACATTTCTGTAAAAAGGGTCTTCTCTGTTTATTTGTTTGTGTTTTTGCTTCTGTTTTTGCTTGTTTGTTGTTGTGTTTTGGTTTTGCCTCACAACACTGATCGCATAAACACCGACACTGATAAAGGCGCTGATATTTTGGTTTATCTGATGCTACGCCAGAACATGTATATTTCAAATCAACAACAAGTCGACCTAGCACTTTAAGTTCTGTACGAGAAACATAAATGACTGAGCATTCATGCCTTACCAAACGGCAACATAAAGCATCGACTTGACTTCGAACCCGGAACCTTCAGACTGTGATACCATTGCTCTACCACTGAGCCACCATGCCACGCCATGCATTCTATACAAATACGTTATATACTTGGCTCTCCATGGTCACCTCCCAAATCCCCGCAACAAATCCCGGCAACACTTTAAATGTACAATTCAATGGGGTATGAGGCGACCAAAAAAAAAAAAAAAAAAAAAAAAAAGGTCGCCGAGGCAGGAGACATTTTTTTTGTGTGTGTCGCCTGGCAGCAAAAAGCTGTTGATCAATCAAATTCTTAAAAAGTTAGCGCAAAATATGTTGTCATGAGTTTGTCTGCGCAAATTTTTGACAGAAAAGTTGGGTGGTTAATCTGAGCACTATGAATGTTGTGGGGATTTGTCGCCTCAAATCTGAACAAGCCTTTATCCTTACTGAATTGTTCATTCCGTACCCCACCCTTTATTGTTCTCTCTCCTCTTATACCACACTCCATCTTCATTTCTTTCTTCGTCGTCAAGCAATTTTCCCGTTCCACGATTTCCACAAATCGCTCCGAAAATAAACATCATGAATTCGTCTGTCACAACACGACACCCTGTCCACGGGTGGTATTCCGTCTCAAACTCCGAGCTGGACGAGAATTATCTTCCTGAGCTTCATAAATTAAGAGCAATTACCCATCAGTTCAAAACAAACCGAGATTTGTATACACCATTCCTCACATCCTAAATCGTAAATCTGCCATCTTTTCTATCTCTTTTAGCATTGTGTCTACATGGTCTAGGCTCATGATTTAGCATGTACTGCGGCAGGAGCATCAATCCACCTTCGAGATGAAGGGGGGGGGGGGGGGAGGCGTGGGGGATTCAAAATTTAAAGTAGGCCTATACTTTTCATAGGACATAATGGCTTATTAAAACCATTAAGTAACTATTACAAATCTGAGCTGCATAGCCCTACATGCTATCAGTTTAGTAATATTTTGTAAATACGAAGCCCTGGAAAATGTACTTCAAAAGCATCATCATGTGCTTCACAGAAAGTGAAAATATACAAGTGACCGGAAATGCCAGATCTTTTTTATCCCATAGACTGCAGTGTTACACAAAAGCATACTCAGGTACGGTTTTGCAAATGGCGGAATTCCGCAGTGATAGATATCTTGATAATAACATCTTATATTTCAAAACCTTTTTATTGCTGGATTTTTATTTATCCTTATTAAAAACACAGACGTCAAAATTCAACAATTCATTAAATAAAGCGTCCACAAAGTATGGGCTCGGCCTTAAAGTATACTCTTTAGGACACGCAGCTAATTAATTGGCGACTTGAGTGGGGCAGTTGCCCCAATGTCGCCGGGACGACGTCCCGGTGCCGAAATAGCCTGTACCTCTCCATTTTGGCTGGAGCTGAAAAAGTAATATACGATTCTGTTGATTTACTGAAGGTATTTTATCAGAGCCGGGTAATAATTCGCACGATACATTCGAGACCAAGTGAAATACAGTGCTTTCGAAAGCTCAACAACTTTATATCTGAATCTTCAACACACCTGATGGCACTATATCAAGGTACAGAAAACTTTTGAGAGTTTCGGATTCGGACCAACTCGTGGTATTTGTTTTTGAAGATGTATTTTAATGGTTTGATAAAAGGATTTTATAGATACGATGTGTCTCTAATCATGTTAAAGCATTCATTATTGCTCGGAAAAAAAACAAAAGAAAGGTAAAAAGAAAGAAAGAACGAAAACAAACATGCCGACCTTCTTTTATCTTAAGTATCTACAAATAGACAGTTGGAATGTAATGCAGATCATTCATATCATTTGTTCGGCATTTTCTTTAGTCTTTTTTCTTTTCTATTTTTCATTTTTTCTAAAAAAAAAGTGCTTGCAATTGTACATTCAGGGACACTTTGAAACAATTTTGATTTGCTTAATTGTATGCAATAAGTATTATTCTTCTTCCAGTCTCCCAAAACCAACGCCATGACATTATAGCCCCCCTCCCTAGCTCCTTCATGCTTCATCCAAGAAACATGAATGTTTGGCAGATCGTATTAGAAATATACATGAATATCTTGGATGCGTCATAGCCTTATCTTAAGCATGTTATGTGAGTCATCATTGTTAAACATTCCGGGGATATGCAAGCAGTGTTTCCAACGTCATGTTTCGCCTCTGTTCCTCCTTCCATACTTTGAGTTCCATTATAAAAAAGCGTTTTTTTATTCGATAATTATGGGCGTTGCTGCAAGGTGTTTTAGAAAGTTATGATCAGGGCATTATTCAAAAGACATCATGATTATCTTACCGACGGAAGTATAATGATAATTGGTATCATAGATAGCTTCCGGTTCATCAGGTCATGCTAATGTATGATCAGTGAATATTAAAAGTGGAAGGATGCTATTTCTTATCACAGGATGAGCGGATGTTAGTCAGGGCCAAGGAAGGCAATTTTTCATTTTTTGCCAGTTTTATAAACAAACTGTACATCTTTTGGTAACTTCTATGAACCTGTGATTTTATTCCAACCATGATGGAATAAGAAAACACATAAACATCTTCAATATTTCGTCTGCTTCCAAGATCTGAGAATATGCTGGTAGAGGGAAGAGAAAATGTTCAAAACGTTTAATCCCTTTTTGAACTATAATTATACATGTCTTTAAAAACTTGGATTTTGTTCAAATAGGGAAGCCCCCCCCCCCCCCCACACACACACACACATACAGACACAACCTCGGACTAACTTCTCATGTAAAATCTGATTGTGATGGGTTCTCAAGAGGAATTTGACATCATTCAGGTATTCCTTGCGATCCTGGATGACACGGATCATCGAAAATGTACTTCATTTTTAAGACCGACGGGTCTAACTTAAATGCACATACCTTCACACCGCCGCGCAAGAGAAATTGATCAGTACAGCTTTTTCTTAACCCGAACCAAACCGAACGCTTTCCGATCTTTTGTACGTCGTGCATCGAGCGATTCCGAATGGAAAATGGATGTCCTAGGATGGTTTCGCCGAGTGCGAAATTTGTACACAGGCTGCGGGAATTCCAACGAAAGTCTACCTTTAAGTTTGAGAAAGTAGCCGGCTGGGGGAGCCATAACAGCCTATGACTATGCAAAATACATGTTGAAGAGAAGAGCACTTGTACCTCCTTGGTTTGATCAATATAACAGCGAAACATCCCAAGGTTAAGCTTGTTAATACTCATCCAAGAAAGGGGATCATTGATCTAATCTAGGACTTCATTACAAATTGGTTTGGCGATGATTTGCTCTTTAATCATCACTCCGATTAGAAGAGGTTCCTTTGGCACAGGATTACCCGGATCTCATGGCCACATTAACCAGCTGTAATAGCTTTAAAAACCCGTTAAATTTCTTTGTTTCGCAGTGTATCACTTTCTTTTTTCCCCCTTTAATTCTCCCCTTTGCAGGTGAGGCATTTTGTAGGCGAACCCTGTGCCCTATTCAATCTTCAAAAGCCAGTCATTATACAGTAGGCCTATTTATTAGCTTTGTCTAGAAGAGAAGGAAAATTTTAACAGTATATTTTCCTCTTTAATATTCATTTAAATTTCGAGTGCGTATAATGGTAAATGAAAATGCGCAAAGCTATAGGATTCAGCAAACATTCAGCCCCCATTAATCATCACAAAAATTAAGCGGGGACAAAAACTAATGGGGTGTTGCAAGAAAGTTGCAATCGATTGCAAGTTGCAACTGATTGTCACTGGCCAATCAAAATCATTGTTGCAAGCATGTCTTCTTAAAAGGGCAGACCCTGAGCCAATCAGAATGGTTGTTTCAAAATTAGCAATTATTTGCAATCGATTGCAACTTTCTTGCAACACCCCACAAAACAAAACAAAAAATAAGTGTCACTGATAATGAGGCATACCGTCCATTTTGATCGTTTTTTATCATAGCTTTTCACAGGCTGCCAACTTTTATCTTCCATATTTTGTGTTCATGTATCTAATCTGCCTTCAGAGGTGAAAGATTTTATGAGCTCCCGACATGTATTATAACTCTGCCGAAGACAAGACCCCCCCCCCCCCACTCCCCCAACTTATCATAAACGTCCCATTTCATAAATCATAGCAATATCAAATTTCAGTTGTTGGCGGATAGAATGAACCCTCTCATCCCCCTTCCTTTCATTTTCTTTTTTTTTCTATCTTATTCATTCATTTATCTATTTATTTGTTCATGTATTTCATTCATTCATTTATTTATTCATCTACGTTATCTGCCTATTTATTTATTTATATTTTGATTAATTTATTTACTTTACTATTTAATCTATCATGAGTCTATTGTTATCATTTGGGGATAGCTATCGCAATTACCCCTTTACTCGAGAAACAATGGCAATGTAGTGGAATTTCTGTTAAAACCTAAAAATTAAACTTGATATAATCCACATCAAAGTTAGGGGGTTTTGGCCAAGTCACCAGAATAGACACTGGGTCTTATTTCATTTTATTACTTGCTACTTTTCCTTTACCTAGCTTTTTGTTTTGTTTTTATTTGCTACTACGAAACATGTGAAAAGAGACAAATTACAATTTTCACACGTATTTCCCACAAAAGAATAACGATACTCGTTAAATAGCTAAACGAGGTAAGTGGTGTAAGCATTTCGAAATTTAACGACTCGAAAAAGTCGCTCAAAATCACGAATTTGACATTAATTTTATAGTCTTGAGGTCTTAGTGATGTACTCGAAGGATCACTATATTTCATATCAAGGAATGTCTTTAGAAGAACGATAAGGGAAGCCTAGATTAATTTTGCCTTAAATCATTTTGATTGACGTAGTAAAAGAACGTGACAAAGTTTTTACAACTTTTTGTTCCTTATAACTGGATTCGCGTCTCTCCCTCGTGTGTAGTATGTTTAAAATGGTCATATTTCTTTCTCCAGCTACGTGTGAACTTAGGCAATACAAGGGAAATAAATCTTCAGTACTGTTTTTGTATAAATATAAATCTATGCCGCTTTGAATATCTTCCTTGCAACTGAACCATTTCTCATTATAGACTAACTTACAAAGTGATTTCTGACACCTCTGACAAAATCAGCTTTACATTGTGCAATGAAATATTTCATGTACATGTACCACACCGCGAAAATTAAAGGCATTGGTTAACATTGTCAATTTTAAAAAAAATCTTGTTTTGTTACTTGAAAATGGGATAAACCTAAGGGTTATAGTGTAAAAATACCAGTCTGAAAGCTTCAAAGTATAATATCCACAGGAAGTATTTTTAAATATTAAAAATGTGAGCCAATGTTTGAAAAATATACGAGGGTCGGTTGCCCAGAATAGACCAACGGAGTGCGCATGCGCGTATGACTCGCCTTACCGTACTGTGTGTATTGGCGTATCACGCTGCGGGAGGCACATAACGGCATTTTCAAATTCAAGCAAAGTGGTCCTCTTAGTGATTGTCTCGTGAGACGAAGGATAATAAAATCGCCGTTTAACTTACACTTTTTCATTCCAAATTATGGTTGGTTTCAGGGTTTTTGAGTACAGATACAAGTACTCATACACATGTTTCATCTTAGTTTGAGAATTTTTTTAATCAGCTGCTCACAAAGTTAGCCAATGCCTTTAATTAAGTCCATACCATATGAAAGATGCTCTATTTTCTTATTTTCTTTCCCTTAAGATTGTCGTGTTACAAATGTGAATACAATTTATACATTCCCATTCACGCAGTCGACGTATCAGTCAGTACTGATGATGGTACTCTGTAAATCTTTATGAATACTGTTCAGCTTTGATTTCTAAGGGATCCGTTAATATTGGTTAACAATGTTTTATACAAACTACAGACGAACGGAGTCAACTTTTAAATGTCATTGACAATGGATCGCGTTTCTTCTAAGATTTGTCAATAACTTATCCGAAGAAGATAAAATGGCCGCAAATGTCACATTGTGGCTGCCACCTCAAGAGGGGAAAATCAATGCCATTCCCAAATTCCAAGGAGGATGATAAATTTTCACTTCAAGCGCTTCTTCGTCCCAATTCCTAATAGAACGGACACTGGGGACTAAAACATTATCTTTGTTCTGAATTATATCATTTTCTTGCTTTCTTTCTTTCATTCGTTACCTGTCTTGGTCGGTATTTGAACTTGTGGTATTTTATGGAGCGAGTAATTGCATATACAATGTCCTCTAAAGCCCGCGGCATTTAGCTGTCATAATGGGTTATTACGCCAATCCGTCAGTATTTGACTTCAATCATATGAATAAATACTCTTGAGAATTTTGATTTGCGGAAACCACATATGAATGGGGTTCACCTTTGGCTGCTTATATTTTGATGTTTCTCTGTGGACTACATTTCAACAGCCCCCAATGATGAAACCTTCCGGAGCACTGTTTCATTTGGGGTTTTCCTCTTTTATTTATTAATTTTGCCTGCTTGCTTCACCTGCTAGAGGTCGAAGATGACTTTCTCGACGCACTTCGGGGAATTGTGGCAGGCCATCCCACCTGCGTGCATATTTCATAACAAAATGTGCCATTAATTTTGGAGCAGCCAACCGATTTCCTGTCAATTTTGTTCCTATAACTTGTAATAAATATTGTTCCATATATACATTAAGCGTCTCGGTGTTGACCCTCTCAACTTTTTAGAGAGCAAAATCTCATATGAAAATAACATGCATGTAATGATTCCACGCATGAATTAATTAACAACTTACGCCATCAATGAATAACTGCAAAAATTCGAGAAGTGATTCAAAAAAAGAATACAAATGATAGAAAACAGGAACGAAAGAAATTATGATGTGACAATGATCATTAACAGGGATATAATGAAATGACGTGGAAAAATTGATGAAATGGCATGTGAATCGATTTAAAAATGATAAAAGAGGAAGAAAATACAAGGAAGTACATGATATGAAAAGTGAGGCACGTGACAGGTATTTGATGAGTGTAAAAATGATCTAAGTAAGCAGAAGAAAATAGTGAAGCTTAGACGGATACATGGAATTTATATTTGGAGATATTTGATAATGACGTAGCCCATGAATAAACATTAAAGCCTGGATAACAAATATATGCGACGTCCTAGAGAAAAGCCCGACTTTACATTCGGGTTATCCAAGGTCGAGCCACGACAAGACCTCCCGTCACCGGTATCTTTTTTCACGTCCGTCGTCGCCGTCATGCACCATCTCGTATTTTGTCAGTCAACACGTCACCGTGTGAGTTTCGCTCCTTTGACTAATACACTGAGCCCACTCACATCGAAAAAAAAAACCTTCAACTTGGATTGGATCTGTAGTTTTTGTAATCTGCAGGGATAAACTGTAGATGGTGCGTCGCTATAGCGTGTGCCAATCTTTCAGCAAGAGGTTTCCCAATGGATTTCGCATTTGATAGCTTTTGATTTGGTACAAGAAAATCCCGTCATTCATTGAAGTTAATTGATTGAAAGAAACCCGAATAGCTGGGAATATCATGGCATTCCACTGAATTAAGACTCTATCTCGAGGACTGCTCCCCCCCCCCCCGAAAAAAGGGCGGTCGTTCCATATAGCGGCTATATTTATCAATTTACCCGTCGGTGATGTATAGCGAAAATATATTCGACATGTTTGATATGAGGAGAAGAAGACCTCGGAGGGGCGCTGTGCCAAAAGGGTCTTTGGGTCTCCACCAAACCCTGGTCTCTTGCAAAAAACGATCTGATTTATCGAAAAATTCTGAAATCGAATGCAAGTCAAAATGAGCCTTTAACTTCGTGGTGGTGCTTTAATCGAAACTTGTTAGTCAACTGGAAGAAAAGTATCTCAAAGATCCCACGGTAACCATTTGGCATACAGGTGACTATTTTTGCCAACATGGGCATTTTTCTTAATCCCAGCAGCAAAACAGCACATGTGACCCAGTTTCGACCGGATTAAAGCTGCGTGTGAACAGGGTAGATGAAGTACGCGGTCGATGATAGATTTCAATCCCGAACACCCCTTTCGAATTCGTGTCAGCGCCGGAGGGTGATCAATAAACATGTTACATTAGGGGCGATGTCAAAAAGTGACGGAATTTCGAAAAGAAAAGTTATGAAAATAATAACAGAAGCGAGGGGGTCGGCTTTGACCTTATTATTATTATGTGGTAGCCCCAAGGTAAGAGGGTTTGCTGAACTAACATAGGGGGCTAGGGGCTCCTGCGATGGTTGTAAGGTAGTGAGAGAGGCCCGATTTGAAAGCGGTATCCAACATGTTCATGCAGGCCTATTCATACTGTTTCTTTGCGCTGGAAAAACTGCCATATCTAATTATGCAAATGGTGTAAAGTGTAGTCTGAGTTTGTATTCATTACTTTTTTTCCCCTACTTATGCCAACTACTGAACATCAGTTATCAATTAAATGAAGAAAAGAAACTCCCAAATGAACACTACCTCTTAATTTGCTGGCTGCTCTGTTTGCTATTAGAGCAAGGTTTAGGCTTACATTGCCAAAAGGAACGTACGGTGGCTAAACAATGAACAGATTTCATTCAGTAGGGGCCTACATCAGATTATAATCGTTTATTCAAGAAGGTAGAATTTCAAGAAGTATCTTCATACTCTAGAGGTGTAAAGATGCTGACTGTGACAATCGTAATTGAAGTTCTATTCCAAGAGAAACGCTTTCCATTTAGTTTTATCAAGCTCTCACCGAGTTGCCATAATAAGACGCTCATGCGGAGGAGATGTCAAGGAGATGTACTGCCAAATGATGTGCTGAGAGTGGGATTCGAACCTCATGCCACTTGATTCTCGATTTTTTCACTTTCTAACTTGAGTGACAACCATGACATTCCTGTCATGATGGCAGTGATTGTGATGATCATGAAGAGGAGGGAAGGAGGAGGAGAAAAAGGAGGAGAATCAGGAATAGAAGGAGAAAAAGTAGTAGAAGTAGAAGAAAAAGGAGACGACGAAGAAGAAGATACCAATTGATATGTATTTAAAGATCAGAAATGAATAAATGAATTTAAAAATACTTAAATAAATGAATGAATAAATAAATAGATGAATAACACAAATAAATAAATAAACAAACAAATCAGTAAATAAATAGATGAATGAATAAATGAAGAAGTAGAAGAAGAAGAAGAAGAAGAAGAAGAAGAAGAAGAAGAAGAAGAAGAAGAAGAAGAAGAAGAAAAAGAAGAAGAAGAAGAAGAAGAAGAAGAAGAAGAAGAAGAAGAAGAAAAAGAAGAAGAAGAAGAAAAAGAAGAAGAAGAAGAAGAAGAAGAAGAAGAAGAAAAAGAAGAAAAAGAAGAAGAAGAAGAAGAAGAAAAAGAAGAAGAAGAAGAAGAAGAAGGAAAAAAGAAAAAAAATGTGATGACGACGATAGTGATGTTCAGTGTTGATGATGATGGTGATGATGGTGATGAAGATGATGATGATGATGATGAGGATGATGATGATGATGATGATGATGATGATTATGATGATGATGATGATGATGGCTGGTAACCATGATGATGATGAGGGGAAGGAGGACGACGACGACGACAGCAATGACAGTAGCGCTTCATACCCGAGGTGCTGATATTTTTGTTGATGTTTCGGTCTGGTATGATTTATTTCTTTGTCTCGCATTTTTCTTCCAGCCATCCCACTTGATGCGCTCAAGATGTTGATCTCTCGGCTCTCACTCACCCCAAACTCCAATCTCTCACAATCATCTGTCATGGAGTACCCCTCGACGGGGGAGCTAAAAGGGGTCATTCACCTACCCCTCCTTTCAGAGCTTACCCAGACTTACCGCCTAATCCATTCCCTCCTAGTACCCCAGTCATGCGTACGAGACCGACAGCAGAACGACAACACACCGACAACAGAAAGAAAACAGAGAGACAACAAAACGATAACAGAACGACAACAGGACGACAACAAAACGACAACAGGACAACAGAATGACAACAGAACGATAGCAGAACGACAACAGAACGACAACAAAACGACAACAGGGCAACATAATGACAACAGAACGATAACAGAACGACAACAGAACGACAAAAGAACGACAGCAGAACGGTGACAGAACGACAATAGACCGACAACATGCGGACCAAGCAAAACATTACATTACTCTGAAGGTCTATAGATGGTCACTTTTAGGAAGAATTTGTTTTTTTGTTTTTTGTTTTTTTTTGTCATTGGTCTAATTGAGCACGTGAATTCAATGAACCCATAAATTGGCAAGAAAATCATTTCTGGCAATGTTCATTTTACAATCACTTTTAAAATGAACTCTCCTCACGCAAAGACCGAACCGGTCACTGACGCCAGCAAATGACACGTGCGAGTCGGGCTTTAGGATTAGACTCTGCGATATAAAAAGTATGTTAATCAAGCCTCGAGTTCAATGTCATCTTGAAAATCCTTACATGCACGGCTTAGAAAAAATATAAACGGCATTTGTAGATGAAGAATATCTGAGGAAGGTTGCTGAACTACTTAGGCATCTAAACTGTTACAGGTAAAAACATTTTGGATGTGTCGAAAACTAATTCCTCAGCAATTGGATCACTGACGACTCTTCACTGGCAAACGAATTTCATTATTAGCGTTATGAAGATAACATGATTCAACCCTCTCATCGAAAATTCCACGAACATACCCCTAAAATCATTGCCCTAGTTTTCATTTTGGCGAAAGTAAAAGGTCTCCCCGCAGCGAGTTCTAACGTCTCTGACAGATTAGGCACGCAGTGTCATTATTAGTTTATCATGATCTGTGTCTGACTCCTTCACGAATGTTGACGACCCATGGGGAAATCTGAGGACAAACATCGAAAGAGACATTATTCAATGTTTAACATTCTTTTGTCAGAGGCACTTGCACTGGGGATGGGGATGGGGATGGGGAACGCGATCTGTCCATTTTCTAAGACTCGGCTGACACAAGGCGTCATGTGCCGACGTTAGGACCGCGTCCTGACCGCGTCAGTTCCTCGCGCGTCATATGGATGAGTGATATCGTTTCAAACGTTCAAACAGTAGTACTGATAATTGGCGTAAAGGTTCATTTCTTCAAAATCTTGATTAGTGCAGGTAACGAAGAATGAAAATGACGCATTGTGAGAGCGAGGCATGAGAAAGTTAGGGTACTAACAAGACCAAGTGAAGAGATGTTTACCATCAGCATGGCTTTGGTTGCGACAATGTGTCATCTAATCACGAAGCGTCATTCAGAATGCGTCATTACCTTCGCGCATGAAGGCCACGGAGATAATTAAGTGCAATGTTTACACTATTTATACCGTGCATTCATGTTTTTGTCAGAGTCATTTTCACATGGTGCGACAATAACCATACCAGTCGCTGACGCAGTGCTACATCTAGAAAATAACGTCTTGCGTGCAACAGGCATAATAGGCCACGCAAAATTGATTCTTAGTTTCTCGCAAAAAAGTACAAATGCATGATATGAATAAGTTTTCTTGTTAATTCATTGTCCAGATGTACTCGGATTAATATTTATTTCATTTTGGAACAAAATACAAAAGAAAAAAAAGAAGCAATTTTGAAGCGGGTCGAAAACAGGGCGGAGCGTGGGGGGGGGGGATGAGAAACTATGATTTACTTTTACTTAGCCTAATGGGTGCAAGAAAGAAACCTGAACAAAAACAACAACAACAGTTAAACAGGTTTGTTTGGATAGGTATGATGTAGACAGGCTGGAAGTGGTGAAGGGTTAGGGAAAGATTCACTTTTTTTTGATGTAGGGTAGAGTAAACAATCATCAAGTTTCGATGCTTGTAATGTGTGATAAACAAAGAATAAAACTTGAAAGCATCATGAAACCTAGCATATCTACATCATTTGGGGGTTCGTGAATGAAAGTAATCAAAATTCCACAATGATAAAAGGTGCAATGAGTGATAAATTGTAGTTGTGCAAAGGCAAATTTAAACTTATACGGAGTGTCTTTCAAGGCACATAAGATCAAAGTCGTGAAAGATTTTACCGCATGCTCCAACAATTTAACGCTATGATTCCACAGGTCATTCTTGCACTCATTTTGTGTAAAGCTTTACTCTAACAAATACATCGGAGGTTATAAACTAATTCAGGGGACCCAGGTTCGAGTCTTAGTCACGTCTTTCGGATGGTGACGTGAAAGGTCGGTCCCAGACGTAGATAATCATATTTTATTGATACACGTCTGTAAAAACCCAATTCAACAACAACACAAGCCATTAACTGACGCAATCACACATCAGCGACACGACGAATCTTATGCAACCGTAAGCGGCTTCGCTATCATTTTTGACGCAACTGTAAAGAAAAAGGGGAAAAAACCTAGAAGAATGTAGCTCAGGACTATTTATATGTAGCCAAATGCCTACTACCCCCTTCCCTCAATAGGCCACCCAAAACAGCTGCAAATCCTTCGGAACATTCATGTTTTGTGACGTTAACGACATTGTTGCTTCAACAATCAACAACGCGTGGGGCAAACACCCACCACTTTCTTCGAAGCAAACATTCGTTTGAGTAAATCGTGAAAACGAAATGGCTTGATTTATCCATAGCACATGACAACTGACGACGACATGACAAAAACACTTTAAGTTGATAGGATAGAAAAGTGTTTTCACTGTGATTTTGGACGTAGGCAGTAGATGTACACGTAAAACAAAACAAATGGTCATGTGAGTTTTGGCGTAATCTATCTGGATTTTTCTTATCTTAAAATATCAGTTGTCACCCAAGTAACTTTTCTTCCGTCATGCCTGTGGCAGCTTATACATGTATATTACGGACTGGATTACGTAACGTCCTTCTTTAATAAGCAGTAAACGGGACACCATTTTGCTGACGGAGGGGTACGCTTGCGACTTTCACAGTCTTGAGGCAGTATCATAGATTTTGAATCCTCCACTGGCCCAGGGTTAGAAAGTAAGCAAAGGAACACTAGAGCTTAGGTGATGCATGTCCTTATTTTTATCTGTTGCGTAAGAAGCGCCACTTTGTTTTTGCAAGATTCACTTAAACCCTCGAATATTATTTGCTCCATAGATTTCTTATATTTTATAAGTTGGAAATGCTTTTTTGCTTAGGAATAGATAAGAGATTCTTCTTATCATCTGAGGTTCCGCAAACAACTTTGATTAACTTACTTTGCTCATGATAAGCGTTTAATAGAATTGGGTTAGATTGAAAGGATTGTTGATTAAGAGCATTTCTTATTTAAAAAAAAAAAAAAAAAAAACAATGTTGAGGGTACCTCTGGAAATCAGAAAAAAAAATGCACATCACCAATAAGCTCATTGGCTACTGAAACAAGATGGTCGTGTTTTAAGGCTTTGGAAATGACAGAATTCAATACTCAATGAGTTAACCAATTTTCTTAATGTAACATTATCAGGCCTCGAAGTTTGGCTCGATTTGGAGATGTTTTTGACTCCGTTCCAGGCCTGGATATGGGCTACTTTCAGTCGAGGAAATGTCACAAAATCGAGACATCTTCATTCCATTTCATAATGCACCTTCTACAATTACATGATTTATTTATCTAAAGAAGATATCTCGCCCCGCTTGAGAGAACAATAAATCAGAAACTAAAAATGCTAACATTGTAAAGAGTAAATATCTACAATGTGTTCTACAAAATGATTTGTTAACTACGGCATATATATTTCTGGACATATTCATTATTTCATATCTTTCTAACGAACATATGATATTAGCTGGAAATTTAAAGTAAACCTTACTTCACACATTCCTAAAGCAGATAACCTAGTATTGCATATTAAAAATGGCTAAATAAGGTTCAAGAAATTTCGAAGAAAGGAGAACAGAGGAGAAAGTAAAGAGAGAGAGAGAGAGAGAGAGAGAGAGAAAGAGGGAGGGAGAGGGGAGGGAGGGGGAGAGAGTTTTAAACAGGCAGATATAAAACATTAGTTCAGCATATTTAATCAGTCATCTTATATTAAACCCATTCGGCTATCAGATAATTGATATTAAAAAAACAAAAATTGCGATCGCATGTACAAGTCGCTACGGGAAGGGAAAAGGAAAAAACAAAAACCCGACAAGGTATCAAACTCAAATGGAAAATACAGAAATATAGAAAACTGAAACGCATAGAAACGGAAAGCCAGATAAAGATAGATAGAGAAATAGAGACAGATAGAAAGAGACAGAGAGAGAGACAGACAGACAGACAGACAGACAGAGAGAGAGAGAGAGAGAGAGGGGGGGAGAGGGAGAGGGAGAGAGAGGGAGAGAGAGAGAGAGAGAGAGAGAGAGAGAGAGAGAGAGAGAGAGAG
This sequence comes from Echinometra lucunter, assembly GCA_029962745.1. Taxonomy (NCBI): domain Eukaryota; kingdom Metazoa; phylum Echinodermata; class Echinoidea; order Camarodonta; family Echinometridae; genus Echinometra; species Echinometra lucunter. The sequence continues at coordinate 14,581,091 of CM057165.1, read as the reverse complement.
AGAGAGAGAGAGAGAGAGAAAGAAAGAGACAGACAAACAGATTTAGAAACAAAATTACATTAGACAGATAGGCAAAGGGCATTCCGCGCCGGATGGACGAAAATGACTTGCGTGAAGTTTCACACTATGTCTTGGCCCTGCCAAACTTAACAACAATTAAGGTATAAATCTCAACATGGTGTTAAGAATATCACGCTTTTGGTTATTTCTTTCAATCATTCCTCAGTTTTTTCAAATGATTTTACCTAACCTTTTTTCACTTTTGGCTACAAATACAGTTAGTAGTTCATGAATATTACCACAGAACAGACGCAAATACAGGTCAAAAAGTTAACCGTTCATCTAACTCAGTGGCTTATTGAAAGATATTTTTAATACATGAATCTAATAGTCTGGTAGTATGACGCAAAATGGCATCATTATAAATGCCATGCTAACCTTTGTCTTATATCTTTTTCTGAAAATTTTGTGAAGAATTTCGTGAAGAATTAACCAGAAAAGAACAAATATTAATATTTGAGATTAATTCACCTCGCAGGATGCTGAAATCGCCTACCCATTATAATGCACAGGAAATTTGAAAATAAAAGCACGAAAGCTAAACCAAAATTAAAATCATTTCTGCATCCTATATATTTGTAATGATTTATCTGAAAATATGCAGCATCTGTGGATAAAACGCACATGAAACGTTTTTGACCAAGGCCTTCGCATTCCATAATAAGATCACATTCTGTCTCTAACAACATATGAAATACGAACCGCTCGAACGCTCTTTCCTGATTCAATTTTCAAATTGGCATCAGATCTATACGAGCAGCAAATTTGAAGTTCACATCATCTCGTGGACTGGAAGCGGAATCTGATTTAATTCATTAGGACATGTTAAGAAAAGTTTTCCGTTTTTGTACTTTCTACGCAGCGGGGGTTACGCTGCACTGTCGCATTAGAAGATCCTGTGATGTTTTGCGAGAGTCCCGAATGACTTGGTGAAGTTCATGGAAAGCGATCAGTTTAGAGAACTAGTGAATTCATAACATGCGATACATTTTAGACAAGTTACAAGAGATGTCGAGATTGATTTTTTCCCCTTACCAAGCATATACTTATGGGTCAATAGTGAAACACGGCATGACAAGATTAGTAAAAGGAGAAGGGGGTGGGACAAGTGTCCCCCTCCCCCCCCCAAAAAAAAATGCTGAAGGGAAATTTCGTCGGCAGATCTGAAATTTTGTCAGTAAAAATGAACCACGTTACGTCCAGAATGCATGTGAGACTTACACTTGCAACAGTAGTGAAAAAAAAACAACAATTTTTTAAATGTTAAAGATTTCCAAACTCACTTGCTTCGCTCATTCAATCAAAGCGTATGAATTGTCAGATTCAGATTTCAGATTCATAGCTTTTATTTCATTTTCATTTTTCAACATGTAAATTAATCAATCATAATTCAAATAATATAACCAAAGAATACACAATGATATACTACAGTGAATGTCCATTAAAATGATATTTTACCATAACGTTATGCGCTATGCAGTCCAAGGATGTAGTTTTACATTATAATGGGATTGCTTGAGAAACCACAGTAAGGAATAGTGAATGGATTCTCCGATCAACAGTAGATTTAACAGTATTTCCAACAGTGAACGTTGTTGTTGTTGTTGTTGTTGTTGTTGTTGTTGAATTGGGTTTTTACAGACGTGTATCAATCAGATATGATTATTTACGTCTGGGACCGACCGTTAACGTCGCCATCCGAAAGACGTGACTCAGACTCGAACCTAGGTCCGCTGAATCAGTTTATAACTTCCACTGTTGGCTGGATTACAGGCGCACGCCACAACCAAGGGTATCGAATGGGCTCTTTCATGTGGTCAGTGGCGACAATCCTTCATGGTTAATCCTTTTTGCAAAGTCTCTTTGTCAATCAAATTTTGGTAATCATTAATGAGTCCTAATACCATCTAATCTGTGATAATCCTCAAATATCCTTGATCCGTGTTTATTTTTCACGAGGATGGTCTCAGTAATAGGTGTCCATATCTCTGTTTTGATGGTCGGGACATGAAGTAGGTTTACCTTAATTGCCAGAGTAACAAAATAAAACGAAATGTCTAAGGTAAATATTAAAGTTGCTAAACTCGACGCCCTCCTAACAATTATAATATGGAAAACCATTTCCTCGTATATTATCTGTATGTAACTTTTGTTAATTTCATGGTTTCTTCTCTTTTGTTTTCTATTCTATATATTGTTTTGTTAATTATTCAATTCAATTCAATTTAAATCAATTCAATTTGTATCTATTACATGACGATGTATTGTAAACAGAATATTCATACACGGATGTGAACGATGTTTTCAAATAAATACAAATACAAATACAATCCGTTTATCGAACACAACAAACAACACATGACGAAATGAAAGTTCAATTTGCATTCATTTTCAAAATCATAATATTTATGAAAATTTATAATCCCTACAGGATACCTGGTATGATGATTTTCCTATGATATAGCTGTATTTTGTTTAAAGAATTCATCCCCTAAAACACAAAGAAAGAAACAAACAACCAAAAAAAATAATAAAACCAACCAAACAAACAAAGAAAAAGCACTAGTGGCATTTTATAAAGGAAGATTTAAAAACAGTATCGCCTGGTCAAAGAGATAGCCCCGATCTACGACACTCGTGGCTTTTAATCGGGTTGGTGGAATTCCGTTTGAGTGCACAAAGAAAATTAATTTCAACAAACTCCATGACATAGCAAACAGCATGAACTAATAATTTCAAAATCTAAGAATTTACAAATCTTTTGTGAACGCCCCAACAATATTTTGTGCCTCAACTATATCGTCAATGCCTTTAAATTTCGGCTATACTTTGGGCAAATATGATGGGAAACTGATATGTTTGCAGAGCACACAATCAGGCTACATATTGTTATCCATGCATATTGACAAATCTGAAGGAGCGGCACATACAGCATATAATATTCGTATATACTATGAGTTCCCTGTTGGTCCACCATGGTTTCATAAACCAATTCGTGACAGGAATTATTTAAAGCCTAATTTGATCAGCTTTTATTCTTCAAATTGGCAACACCAACATTTTTATTTCATTGCTACATTTTATTTATAAAACGTCATGTATCAGAAATGAATATAAATTGACAGAAATTATGATGATAAGTCAAAAAAGTTGCCAATTTGCAGGGGAAAACGGCGATTTTAAACTTTCTATCACATTGCCAATTTGAGGATTTTAATGCTTATTTTCCTTTTAAAAAATTTCAGCATCAAACAATGAATATTGATGCAACCAAAATGGGCACAGTTTGTGTAGAATTTTTTGCTCTTTCTGTTCATGTATTTGGTATGATTTTTAGGGCTTTGCATCAAAAGATATTAGGACAAACCACAAAATGTGCACCTCTGTCTCGAATGGGTAAACATGTTAAACCATGGACCAAAATGTTGGTATACCAATTATCATGCATGTTTCATAATCCTTCTGATGAAACATGGAACACAACGATTAAAAGTATAATTTGTTTAAGATTCATATCGGAATGAGGTATAAATTAAATTTGGTAACTGCTTTACAAGTCGACCTGAATGTAAGTTTACAAGAATGAATATTATGATTCAAAAGCCGGGGGGGGGGGGAGCAGTTGGAATATAAACACACGTGACTACATGTTTTCCGAAACCACCCTAAATATTCTTTACCCATTTATCCCAATCACACCCTTTCGAGGTGTTTTTCGTGTTTTCCTTTATGACTACCCCCAAAACACATGCACACCTCTCAAATATTACGGTTTAACGAAAAAAACATATAAGTTTTATTACTTTGGGACGTTTCAAAATGCGTCAAGCTTTTCACCTGCCTCAGCCCTCATAAAATATCCCTTATACACGTTTTATTTTTGTCTCGCGCTTGTGGACAGCAATAAAATTGACCCCCCCCCCCCTCCCCCGGTTTCAAAAGTCTTTCAAGACACCTAAACTTATGGAATGAATACATTAAAACCACCTCAGCAAAATGGGTTCTGAATATTAAACTCGGAAGGATTTCCCACGAGGTAATATTTCAGCTCATCCCTCATGATTCACAAAGACGAAGAGGTTATTCACCATGTTCACTCCGCGGAGATAACCCCTAAAATAAGGGATCTATCGGATGAAGATGAAGTGAATTTTTGAACTTTGGAGGAGCATGATGTAATTAGGATAAGACAAGAATTCAACATGATCCTGTAATTATACATCCTGGTTTTCAGCACCCTCAGCGGGAATGCTCCTAGAAGTTCAGTTATCATGATTATTGGATCAAGACATTTGAGGGTGTTTGGGAATTCGTTCTCAGAAGCGTTACATGGATACGAAAGCCTAAACACGAAAATGGGATCAAGTGCGTGGGGAATAAAGAAAAAAACTATGACTATATACCACGATGCAGAATCGAGGGCGTCAATCCGTTCTATTTTTTCATTGAGGGGGGGGGGGCACATTAGAAATTTTCAATCGGGTGTTTCCTTTTACCCAAAAGGTCGCTGACAAGCAAGCAAGCAAGCAAGCGAAAAAAAAGGTCCTCGGCTTTTACAGAGGTGTCTCCTTACCCGAAAATTAAATTTCGCTGACAAGAGCTATAATACGAAATAAAAAAACTTCCATGATTGGGGAGGGGGAATACCCTATTGTGTCTTCCACCTCGACTGACGCCCATGTAAAGCAGAACTACTTAGAAACGTTGAAACGTTCGTGGGTAGAGATCAGTGATCAGAGCTCATCCTCTCCATGTGTTTTGAACTTCCAGTGAGGACTGAAGAAAAGCATGACTAATAAAGTCACGGTGAAGTACATTCTTAAGAATAATTAAAGGAAAAAGCCACTCAGGCATCAGTGTTCTCTTAGTGAATGGAGATGACCAAGAAGAGTAAACAGTGAAAGTTTGAGCAAAATCGGACAATCTGTTCAAAAGTTATGAATTTTTAAAGTTTCAGTAAATCCCTATTATAGGGATCCTTGAGTTGGCAACTTTTCCAGTATCAGTGATGTCATCGTGGACAACTCTCCATTCATTTTGTGCAGAAATCTTCAAAAAAATTGATTTTTATGGAATTTCAAGTCAGGAATCAACATAATTCTTCCCAAAATGCTTGCAGAATTCATGTAGCCATGTCATACTCAAACAATATATCAAACAAATTTCTATTTTTCTTGAAAATGAAGAAAATGTGAAATTCTGTTTACAAAATGAATGGAGAGTTGTCCACGATGACATCACAGATGCTGGTGGAGTCGCCAACTCAAGGATCCCCATAATAAGGATTTATTTAAACTTCAAAGTTCATAACTCTTGAACAGATTGTCCAATTTTGCTCAAACTTTCACTGTTTACTCCTCTTGTTCTTCTTCATTCACTGAAAGCACACTAACGTCTATGTTGCATTCTCCTTTAATTCTAGCAGAGTTCATCCCCTTCGTTTGTTTGAAACTCCCAGATATATGTATCCTCCCTCTATTCTCAATTTCCAATTCCTCCACTTCAATAAAGGGAATGCTCATATGCCTTCCGTGTATATGGAGAAAACTAAACAATTAAGTACAGTGGGAGCAGGGCCGTACGCAGAAATTTTTTCTTGGGGGGGGGGGCAAGACGCGTAAAAATTTCCGAAGAAACTCGAAAGCGAGGGAGCGAAGCGACCTAGCTGGTCAAGAGGGCGCATTTTGCATTTCTTAAAGTGAAATTGAAGGATCTGGTGCACACTTTTGGTGGATTTTGTGAAAATTTTCAAAAATGTAAGTTTCCAAAATTTCGGGGGGGGGGGGGCAACTGCCCCCTGCCCCCCCCCCCCCGCTGCGTACGGCCATGAGTGGGAGTGAACTCAAAATATAAAGCTGCGAATGAGTGTACATTTTGTTCATTTGTCTTCATCCTCCTCCTCCTCCTCTTTATCATTATCATCATCATCATCATCATCACTCCTGTTTACCGCCTCTTCCATTGAAGATATTTAATGGTAAACACATACATGCCACAGTTCATTCTCATTCTATGTAAACACATGCTAGCTAGCCGCCGCTACAGAATTGTATTTAAATCTTATTGTATCAATTCTTCTGCAATAGTGGGACATTTATTAACGGGGAGGGGAAGGGGGGGGGGTACACTTTGATGAAGAATTCAGAGTCATGTGACCGGAGAAATAATGAAGTTAATCTCCTACTCCTCTCCGACCAATTTCCTTGACTAGGCTTTAGTGATTTCATCAAAACATTTCATTTCATAAACGTCTGGGACTGACGCTTAGAATTATTTGGGTCAACTTCCGACAAAAATCAGTTATTTTTCTTTGAATGTCCACTGGGTCATGTAATATGCACTTTAAAATGTCTCAACATTTTTTTTTTCTGTACACATAATCATTTCATCAGAAGTACTGTATGATCTCATGACTTTAAATTACATACCTAAATATATTTCCCTATTAAACCATGATGAATTTCAAGAGATTGAATTTGAACATGTCATCATGAAACATTAACGGAAATGAGCGACATGAAATTCTGCGTAATGAACGTTGTAAGCACTAGGAAAGTGTCAAAATTTGTTTTGAGATCGTTTTATACTCAATTATACTTATTGCTGCTTAAACAATCAGACAAACGTTTAATTACCTATCGAGAAGATGAACTTTCCAATATTTTTTCACTTCCATGGAAAGGGATGATATTGAAATGCTCTACAAATGCTGAAGGTTCCAAACATCACAGAATACAATTTCATTATTTATTTATTCATTTAATTTGTTTAAAAATATTTATTCAGGATGTAAAACATGATCAGCACAAGGCTGTTTTCCATCATGGTCCTGATTAAAGGACATACATAGAATATACAACAGAAGGCAAAAACACAAAATACATGTTAGTAAAAACACAAAATATGTTTGTAAAAATACATTATCCATGTACTTTGTAAAAGACTGATTATTCAGCAGAACTTCAAAGTAGCTCATGTCCAGCACCTAACACCACTTTAACTAGGGAGGTGTAGACCTACTGCACCTCCCCGTTTAAACTCAACACAACTAATCATGTATATTTATTTAAGAAAACGAGGAGGAGTTTTTCAAACAAACATCAGAAAATACAACTTCGTTTCATTTTGTTTTCTCCATAGTTTGAGATCAACCGTGTATATTTAATTCAGAACTATAATTACTACTCCAGACATCTTTCTCTGTTATCATTCAGAGTCTAGACTTAATGAGATTCAAGCAAGCAAACAAGTGGTAAGGGTAGCTTCACTTTCTTTGATAAGATAGCAAACAGGATGGAATCTTCGCGAAATTTACCATAAATTTTGCTTCCGTGTCAACGGAAAATGTCATGCAGTGTTTACTTGAATGCTGTAATACTGTAAATTGCAATAGATATACCCTGTCAGGCGTAGCGTGGGTTAATTGGGGGGGGGGAGCACTGGTGTCAAGAAGGCTGAGGATTTTGCTAGGGAGAGGAAGAAGAAGCAGACTACTGATCGGGGGGGGGGGGTATGGCAGCGGGAAATTTTTTTCCCGTTTGCATGCTGTCTTTCCTCTTTCCCCTGGGTTTCCATTCTCCCTCATTTTTCGCTATTTGAGAGGGGAGGACTTGTGCCCCTCGTGTCTTCTTTTACCTACTCCACGGTTCCCTGTCTACACACAGGTCTAAAGACTCCGTCTAAAAGAAATAGCAGACAGTGAAAAAGAAGAAAGTCACGTCCTTGAATAAATAGATCACAAATGACCAATACAGGAGGAGTAAACGTCCTAAACATTTATTGATGAGTCGGAATGTGCAAATACTTTTAAGCGAATCAGCCTTGTTTGATTTCATCAAGTGCCCGCTCAGCGTGGAGCCACGGGTTCTATTTGGAAAGAAACTCATCTCTTTTCCCCTCTAATTACATAATCACTAATAATAGTTGTCTGCTTGTGCAGAGAGGACAACAGTAAAAGCAGATAGTTTTGCGACCTGAAAGCTCAGTTGTGATTACAAAGCAGAATTTATGAGTTGTGATTCAATAATCATAATAATTTTCAAGAATAAAACTCAATAAGAGTGATATTCCGTTCATAATTTTATATAGAAAAATAAAAGTTCTACCCCTACTGTAGTTCGGGCAACCTGAGGAGGAGGGTGGGGGCACCAAGGGCCGTACGCAGAATTTTTTCCGGGGGGGGGGGACAAGAATACGTAAAATGTTCGAAGAAATACGCAAGCGAGGGAGCGAAACGACCGAGTTGGTCACGAGGGCGCTTTTGCATTTTTGAAATTGAAAGATCTGGTGCACACTTTTGGTGGAATTTTGGAAAATTTTCAGTAAAAAATGGGGTAGGCCTGAAAATTTCGGGGGGGGGGGGGGGGACTGCGTGACCATTTTTTATCATGCATTGTCTGATTTATGATCATATTTGACCCATATGAATAAATTTAATTTGAAACCCAAATATTGGATGAAATATTTTACAAACGGAATCAAACAATCCACAAAGTATGAATCATATTACAAATATATCACGTATCTTCCCAGTGAGTAATACACCGTAAATTTCGCATGACCCATATCGCTCAATATTCCACCAGACGGCAACTACAAATGAGATAAACGATGTACAATTTGACGATAAAGGCAAACTTAAACTGAATCAAATTAGGGGGGCACTATGCAACGTTTCTTTCTCTCAGTTTGCACCTCGTCATAAAAGTTTTTGCCCTCTTTCTCAAATGCAGTGGCGCATCTGACATTAGCTTCAAAAGGGGCAAAATATTTTAACCCACATCATTCTTTTCCTGGCAAAAAGGGTGATTTTGAGCAGATCACGTCGATTTCTTTCCAAAACTCACATTACACAACAAGCACATTTGCTTACCACATTACTAATGTTTTAGAAAAAAAAATTATTAGATTCAAATTCTTTCACAATACATAAGTGGTATTCGACTTAACCTTCGAAGCAGTAAACGGGTCAGTAAAACAGTTCGAATATTGTTAAAAATGTTGCCTGATTCGGCGGCAATTAGAATGAAATTGGCTCATCGTTTTTCACCGTGTAACTCTCATCACAAAAAGTCCCGTTCTTTCGATTTTGCGAAAGTTTTTTTTTCTCGAACCTCGTCGTCACTGACGCGACTGTATATCGTCGTCATTTTCGCCAAGGACACGGATGTCTTTATGAAGTAGAAAATGGTCAAACAATGAAGCCCCCTTCTACTGTCCACAAGCTATTTACCAGAGTCCAGACATTTGAGATTCTGTTGTCTGATTTGAAATTGCACTAGGCTCATACAGACACGGCAATCTTGTTGTCGCCCGAGTGTTGGAACAGTCGGCAGAAATTAGATATTGTTCCTTTGTATTGCCGGTAAGAGTGTGAATGGCCAACTCAAAGACCACTTTTAATAAGATCTAAGGACTAAGGTTTCCTCGAAACTATTATGGGGTTAAAATAATTAGAAGAGATAGTGCTGCGAATACCTCGTTTTCATCACACAAAAGAGAGCAAAATAGATAAGCGGTCTAATCTTTAAATTCAAACTTTCAAGTACCAGTGCCGAACTCAAAAGAAATGATGCCGCATTGTGCAAAATAAACTCCACAGAATGAATAAGAAAAATGGGTGAAATGAAAACGGCCTCGTCTGTGCAGGTGTAGTTTGTTTGATTTGAAAACCCTCTCGATTAAGACCTCCCATAAAGTATTTAAGATATTGATTACCGTCTGACTGAAACCTTATTCCAAAAGAGACGAGATTGGAGGAACCCGACAAAGTGGCGAAATCATAGAATGTGGCGACTCTACAAAGCAAACAGAATGATTAAATTAAAATTTGCTTTTGTTTAATTCTCAGTCTTCAAAACATTAAAAGAGACAGATACACCGACAAAGATGAATGCGGAACAAATCCAAGCTAACATTGATGATTTCACTCGTAATCGTATACTATGATGACATTATCGTAAATAGATTAATGCATCCTTGGCTTAGGCCAAGTAAAATTGATTCCTAGTTTCTCGTCCGGATATTTTCAAATTGAGGAGGGGGTTCCATGCAATTTGATATTTTTTGTACACGAAATGCTATTCATACATATTATTTTAACCCAAGTTTCCTCTCTTTTTTCTTTTGATATTTCTTTTTATGGTGGCCATGAAGTACGCTCGACAACAGGTCATGTGCGACGCGAATTTCGCGGCCAACTTTGCCTCCCAGTCGCGAAATACGCGACCCGTGACGCGAACTTTGCGTCCCAGTCGCGAATTTCACGTCCAAGGTCATGAATTTCGCATCCCGGGTCATGAATTTCACGTCACGGTTCATGAATTTCGCATCGCGGGTCATGAATTTCGCATCCAGGGTCATGAATTTCGCGACATGGGTCATGAATTTCGCATCCCGGGTCGTGAATTTCGCGACTGGGACGCAAAGTTGGCTGCGAAATTCACGTCGCACATGACCTGTTGTGGAGCCTACTTCAGAGCCACCATATCTTTTTGATATTTCATTGATATAAGCACTTAACTCAAAACAATGTGAAAATGAACGGTACTAATTTTTTTTATATAACCTCGTCTTCTAGATTTACTCAGCTTAAGATTAATATCATTTCAGAACAAAATAACAAATTTTGAGACTCACTGAAAAAAAGGAAGGAGGAGGGAACGAGATACTAGGAATTATTTCATTTGGCCTTATCTTATGACAGATTAGAGGGCTAAGGCTGCAGTGACCGATATTTTCCTACCAGGAAGGCCTGTATATACCAGGGTGAAGAGAGGCAACTTTACATAAAATGCTCTTGATTACAGAACACGTACCGAACAAGGATCAGAACTCTCAATTTACAGTCCATTGAATAACACTAAACATATAGCCAGTGTCACAGCAGGGCTCTGTGGTGCGTTGACTATCAGATTATAATCCTTTGGAAATGTACATTCTATAGTTGTCATTATTATTATAGCAGCATAAAATGATGCAGCGAAATTTGATGCGTTACCCTTTCCTCTCTCTCTCTCTCTCTCTCTCTCTCTCTCTCTCTCTTTGTCTTCAGAAATCTGAATGTCCTGCTTCCTTTTTACTTTTAATTGTAAACATATTCAATTTTCTAAGTTCCCCCGTCATTTTGGTAGCTCTCTCTGTCTGACATTTAACGAAATAAATTCCTTAATTTTTTTGTGTCTTCAGAATCTGAATGTCCTTCCTTTTTACTTTTAATTTGTAAACACATTCAATTTTTTAAAGTTCCCCCGTCATTTTGGTAGCTCTCTGTCTAACATTTCACAAAATAAATTCCTTAGATTGTACACAAATTTCATTACTTTATTTTCGTCCTGACGCCCTTGAAAACACAATAATCATCCTTTCTACAGTGTCGTACCAGTTACAATCTGCATCGGTCATAACCCGTTGTGCTTTGTCAGAAATTGTAAGAAAGGACCTAGGAATGGCTCGGTTCAGTGGTTTGAAGAACTGAAAAAAAAAAAAAAACTTAAAAGGAAAAAGCGAAGAATAGGGAGCATACAAGTTATACGCCACAGATTTTTCATTTTCCTTACTGGATGCTTTCGGTACTGACATCTATTATTTTATTTTACCAATAGTGTATTGGAATGAGGGGCAATGTGGGGGGGGGGGACGACATTAGCTCTTTAAGGACACCCCACCGCCATAGCTGACCATGACCATCTTCCATCTTCCTTGCTAAACTTACACACACGGGGGGGGGGGTATTACCGTAAGCTAAACAATCACCCCACGCCAACCCAGGGCCACGGCCATGTATGTAGTCCTCCGAAAGTCAACCAAAACCGCGAAATTCTTGTCAATTTAAGCAGGTCGTGCCTGTCTATTAAAGAGGGGGCAGGTAATGATTGAATCTTGAGCTAATGTGATAATGTCCCAAATTCTTCCGGATCTGTTTGATGAGTTTACCCGCCTTCAGAATTAATCTCGAGTCACTGGCTCTATGTGCAGGAAGATATACTCGTCATCACAGCCCTGGGAAAACCTTTTTACCGAAAAGGTGGTTTTCTCCTGACCAACAATCTTTTATTTGTATTATAAACTTTAAAGCACAGGAAAAGTTTGGTGATGGGGTTAATGACCTATTTATAAAAGGAAAGTGTTACAGGCTTATGTTCTTATAATCTTACCAGACCTTGATGTCATTTAACAACATTCTAAGGCCTATACCAGGGTAGGGAACTGATAACCAGTCAGGTTCTATCAGTTGATGTCCAAAGTAGAAGAGGTAGTATATTGCGGGGCTGCAGAACGTTTTCTGAAGGGGGGGGGGGGGGCTGACATCCAAACAAGCGTGGTCCAGGGGACATAGCCCCCTGAAGCCCTCGAGTTTTAATGGTTTTGCGAGCCTATGAGCAATCTACATATTAAGTTTTACAATGTATATGTTATTTTCTAAATGGGGGGGGGGGGGGGGGTGCCCCCCCCAGCCCCCTGCTTCCGCGGCCCATGTAGTGTGGAGATTACGGGGGTGGGGCATGAAGTTGTGAGGACTGGGCATGAAGTTCGTGGCAGCAAGAATACTTTCGAAAAAGACCGTGATTACTGATTGGTGTGTCGTACAATATAATTATGCATACAAGTCATTTCATAGTTGATCCGTAAAAATAGGCTGTCACTGATAAAATCATTTATATCTGAAAGCTGAAGCCATGCACCTAGGGCGTAAATAGGCCTATTCAGTCCTTACCCATCTCGTTTTACCCGCTTAACAAAAACCAGTTGGATATTTTATGATATATTTTGGGTCGTTTTCACAAATCCCAAACATTCTATTTCATTCCACTACGTAAATTCGTTACTTTTCTGGCAGAGATTAACCTATTTTCTTTAGTTACAAAAATGCCAGTATTCAAGTCTGACCAAGGACGTGCCTTACTTTTTATCCCTCAATACATTTCTCTAATTCAATTGTAATTCTGACCTGCTTAAAGAATTTACGGTTTTATACTGTCTATAACCTATGACTACTACTACTACTACTACTACTACTACTACTACTACTACTACTACTACTACTACTACTACTACTACTACTACTACTACTACTTCTACTACTACTACTATTACTACTACTGCTGCTGCTGCTGCTGCTGCTGCTGCTGCTGCTGCTGCTGCTGCTACTGCTGCTGCTACTACTATTGCTACTTCTACTACTACTACTACTACTACTGCTACTGCTACTTCTAATACTACTGCTGCTGCTACTACTACTACTACTGCTGCTACTGCTGCTGCTGCTGCTACTGCTGCTGCTACTACTACTACTGCTGCTAATGCTACTACTACTGCTGCTGCTGCTGCTGCTGCTGCTGCTGCTACTGCTTCTATTTAATTCTCTACATCTATATACTTCCATCTCTTCAAGTTATTGTGCGACGCAACCTGAAAATGATTCCACTCATTATTACTATAGAGACAGAATTAAAGGCTTTACAATCATTACGACTTTTTATTTCATGGTCCAACGTATTATGAAAAAAATACTGAAATAACACGAATAATGAAAGTTTTGTGTGAAAACATGAGAATAATGCACTCGGAAGTTATAGATTTGAAGAAGAGTTGTTAAAGGTCACGTGATATTGATTCGAAACTAGCCTCGAAAATAATACCCATCAAATATTGAAACTGGACTCCCTGGCGTGTGCTTCTTTACATGAGAAAAATGGCAATGCAATGAAAAACCATAAACTTATGAAAAACATCCAAAATACCAGAAAATGAATCAAAGATGTGAGAATTTATGGAAATTTGCAAGGAACGTTGTAAATTAAGTGAGAAAGGGGTAAAAAGGTTCCTCACAAACTATTCTGGACTGATATATGTCATGTCTACCCTATCCCAAAGGTCATGACCCCGAGTCAACTATTCTTGACACATGGCTTTGGATAAAAAGAATTTATGACAAGGAGGTGTTCTGTTTCAAGTCTAACCACACTTTCTCTGTGAAGATTTTATGATTTCACGTCTATGTTTGCGACCTATGTTGCGTAAATTGATTTAACGATAGATATATATGAGTATCTTCATAATCGTGAAAATGGATTCTATTTGTAGTATTGAAGTTGATGTCAACAAAAAAATGCACTCCGTTTCCGAGCCTTTAAGTAGACTAGGAGATACTGAAGTTCAACAAAAATACAAATCTGTCAGATTTGTTGCCACAAGTCGCATACATAACCTGAAAGTACTATTGCAACGAGCGGACTGTTCCCACTATGCAAGAACGATGATGATGCCACGAAGTGTTGTAAGGTGATAAAGCCAGTGACTACACCATTAATTCTGCCAAACAGTTTTTCGCGCACCAAAAAAAAAGGGGTTGTGCACCACAGCATTTCCAATGTAATGAGGCATAGCTGGGCAAAAAAAAATTGACCTGAGGACACGTCAGTGGGAGCAGAGCAGGGAAATAGAGTATCTTGCGTTGATTTAAGCCGACGGGTCTTTTGATGTAATGCAAACAAATTATTTCAACCTCTTTTGTTGGGTAGTTTTACATCGGCAAACAGTGTGAGTCCGCCGGTGTCTGCACTGAAGAATAAGCATCATGACATATAAAAAAAATAACTCTGCGGGGAATTGAAGACAAAAATTCAACATTGAAGTGTCTGGAAATAAAAAGAAGAATAGCGATGTTCGTAGGCGTCAGAATGAAGGGATATTAAATAGCCAGATTGATTTTTCGCGCAGTTGGGGGAAAAAATATAGAAACATTGATTATCATCATAGGGACGTTATTACAAAGCCGCAAGGTGACTAGAGAATACAGCGCAGTGCTTGGAATGTTGGGTTATATCAATTATAGTGCGTCCCATCGGACGTTGCTACAAGCAAAGAGAGTGATATTAATAACATATTTGTTGACGTATTGGTTGGCAATGGGTTGATAGCATCAACCATGAGAAATCAATTGAGTGTAGGCCTATAGCGGTAAAGTCGTTTGCCGCATAAGATTTTCGTCTTTCTCTTTATCAAATTTCTCAACATTATTATGACATGCAAAGAAAATTATACTCGCCTATTTCCACTGAAAACATCCCTCAACAAAAAAATAAAATGAACATTGGCGTAAATCCCGGGGGGGGGATGGGGGGGATATATCCCCCCCCCCACTTTTTGGAGAGGGGGGGATGGCGTGTACAAAATATATCCCCCCACTTTTTAAGAAAGAAAATATATTTTAATTAATCCGTTAGTAAAATCTTTGAATATCTGTCATAAACAACCATCATATTTTAGAATTTCTATTTGAAAATGCGATTGAAAACCAAAAAAGTGGTTATTTTTGGCTCGCTCGCTTCGCTCGCTCGCAAAATAAATATTAAAATGTGTGTAGGGGGGTCTGTGGGGGTCAGTGAGGGTGTGTGCTTATACTTAAGTGTGAGATCGACAGAAAAAAAAATCGTCAAAAAAGTCAATCATCCCCCCCACTCCTCAGAGTGGATTTACGCCGGTGAAAATGAATGAAGTACAATAAAAGTCACAGTCGAATTGCTCTGCTCTAATTATATAACATGGTAATTCTTGTGAGTCCTGCATCATGTTTTGGCATGGCAATTAATCTACATTTGCCACTCCATACACAGGAGCAGGATGGGGGCTGTAAAGGTTTACAGACGTCATCGTGGTGGACTATCCATGCCTAATTCGCGATGGCCATGGTAAGAGTAATCCGCAAGGTATGGAGGTGGTGAAAACATTGTGTGAGTTGCATGCATTCGATAGCAATTCGGGTAGAAACTGTAACTGTGTGTAAGTAGATGTTGGTATTTGCTTTTTCTGTCTCGCATATCATATCACGCATTATTCATTTCAGTAGTGAAGTCATCGTAGTTGATTGATGCCCTCACAACGACCGAAAGTACGAACATTTGCCAGCAAGTGGAGATGGTGCTCCAAACTCTGCGCACTCTTGCATGAATTCTACTACCGATGAAAACTTTTTAATGAATAATTTGATGAATAATTGCAGAGCGTCTCCATAAAGTAACATGCGCAGGAATAATTCTTATCAATTGATGTTATTGCAATAGACATTCAACCTCAATCGAGGGGTGGAAAATGGCCTCCTTTTCAACTACAGTTCATAAGCATTTTTCTGTGGTCAGACATAAACATGAGTAATACAGCAGAAGATAAACTTTGGGATAGGTCCTAGTTCAGATTCTACGTATTTCTAGCCTTCCTGGACTGTGTGAGGATCAGGGATTTGGGCCATACTTCCGAAAGGTAGCTCTGATTGCTATTATATCAATCAGAAAGCTAGCTATGTAATGACACAAATTATAGTCTGGATTTCGGCCAAAAGAAATAGGTAAGAGAGCTTCATGCAACGACGATATTTTGTTATTAAGGTTTTTTTTCTATTACCAAATAGGTGCATTCACCTTTATACCTTTCAATTGGCATGGCAAGCTCTTTACTCTCTTTCTCTGACCATTTCTGTTTCTCTATCATGTCTATATATCTTTTCCTTTCGCAGTGCCTGGAAGTATGTCTGTCTGTCTGCCTCTCCCTCTATCTATACACCTCTTCTCTGCCTCTCGATCTCAATATGTCTCACCCATTTCTCTGTCTCTCTCCTTTTATCATTCATATAATTCTTTAGCATTAATTTGTATCCCTTCTCATTTCCGTTCACAAATGTCCATCAAAACGTGCCAAATGAAATTTCAGAGACAACCAGCAATAAATGAATAGGGGCTTACGTATTATATAAAAAGCTTAAAAAGTGTGAAAAACCCTCTTTCACGATGAAAAGCCCGAAAGTTCATTCTGCTATAGGCCTACAAAAACATCAACGTATGGACTCACTGGCAATAAGTTTACTATCATCAAGTTAACAAAAACTGCTGTTCAACGAGAAAGGATTAAGAAACGTAATATATGATGCAGAGGGGTGGGTTCACATTTAAAGGCTCATATTTGGGATACCTTTGTTTCACATTTTTTCAGTTTCAGTTTAGTTTATTTCATATTCACAATTACAATATAATACGTATACATGTATGTCACAAACAGTAACAATGAATAAATTCAATTAATGTAAACAAATATATAAAGTCAACATAACAAAAAGAAATATAAATATAATTCCTAGGTGTTCAAAATGAAATCAGTCAAGACCCAATTCAATCATTAGTCGAATTCAGTATTGGTTTGCATGCATCTTCTTCTCTCTCTTTTTTCGCTCTTGAATCTTCTTCACTCCCAGGCAAAGTTATCCTTTATCTGACGGTCTGATCCCTCAAACAATGAATTCGGTAAATTTCAGAGAAACTGAAGTATACTCACCCTGAACTGTGTAGATAACTCTCGGTCTGGGAAGAAAAGACTAAGATGGTAGCTACAATCCTAGCCAGCACACTTATCGTCTGCAACTCCATCTTTTGTGTCATCCTCCTTCCCGCCAAAAGTGGACAAGAAGTGGCAATAACGTCCTCACAAAGATGGGATCCTCGCTCAGATAAGATATCGACCAATAATGTAATTAGGAATTTGAATATGGTGGAGACTATAAACGATGTACTTTCCAAAAGGATGACTTGAAAGTGATGCTGCTTAATAATCCACTAGCACACGATAAAAAAGTAAGTCGGGACCTTTAAAGCTCCACAAACATTCTTGGAGTTCGAACACGACACTGAAGGGCTCTTCTTGCGGACTTGTGCGTTGACTTTCGTAAATGCTCGTTTGTGAATGGATTTGGGATGTGTGGTAACGGCCTATATAGTACGCGACTAAAGTAAACAATTAAACACAATTATAGAGAAATTTAGACGTTTGTAGTATAATCAGTCACAAATTTGTGACCACATTAACATGTTTCAGTTCCGCTGTCGGTTGAATGTGTTTTGAAAAGTTTGTAAATTCGGTGAAAGCGACACCATGCAGTGGATTAGATTCGAACCACAGACAATAACTTATGAAGAAATGCCGGCCAACCAAGAACCAAAATTATCACCTTAACATCAACCACTTCCCCAGAAGACCGACTCCACTTCGCACCAAATAAACAATAATCACCAATAATTGTAACTGATATCTGAAGATGACAAACATATATTCAGTTTTTGACGTTTGGCACCGTCGGAACTTGAAAGTTTAATGAATGGTAATGCCCTTGTTTTTTAGTATGAATAGGAAGTTTTTCGTGGGCGGGTAATATCCGGGGAGCACTGGGACACTGGTTAAAGCATTACGTACAGCGATGGCAGAACGACATGAATTTTAATTCATATTGCAGACTTGCAGGTCCCAAAATTAACACCTATAGCGAAGAAATGACAGTGACGATGATAATTAGTTTGAAAGATGCTTTCTGGTTTCGAAATTCTTCGGCGGGTCGAAAATGGGTTATATGAAACAGGATAAGAGCATTGGATGTGATATTGATATGTCGGTCGGGTATTTGGCGCTGATTTTCACTGACAGGTCAGAAACATTAACCGAATACGTGGAGTTATGCAGGAGAGTACAGCCCACCTTTGAGGAAAGGCGCGAGATTCTCTTTCTAGTTAAAACTTTATCCGTTGGCTATTGGCGTTGCGAGGTGATCATCGGCGGTTGGCACAAGGACGATCCGTAGATAAATGGGATTCCTCTTCTTTGAACTTAGTGCAGAGATATGACGTTGACTGGAGCGTATGCATAAAACATGTAGAGAGGATTAGTTTTAGTGAGACGTTGTAAGGTCGAGCCCTATAAATTAGAGGCTCTTAGCTCAGAGTTAAGTCCAATGAAGGATATTGAAATACAACGTCGAATATGCACTCACCGTTTATTCTCCACACTAATTACCCCTAGAATCATATATGACTATTGAATTAGTACTTAGGAAACGGATTTTTATTCCAGTCCCGTTATTTTTTGCAGTATTTTACAAAGAAAAATCACTTTAACTTAATAATCATAAGTGAGCTCACAAGATGATCTGATCTCTTCCGAACACAGTGAAATTTGTAATATTTGGTCAGTTTAACATCAATCTAAATTGTAAGAAGAAGACAGTACTGTTAACTATAGCTTCAAAAGCAAACTAATCCTCAAAAGAGTTCCACAGGTATACAAAGCGATCATCTCACCATACAAATGTTATTCCAAAAACTGACTATCCGTGAGCTATTAAAAGGAGTCAAGCAAATCTCCCAACGAGACTCCAGAACGGCACCTATTTGGCCGGGTATAGATCGACTTTCCTAGTAAACGGTGAAGTGGGTCGTCCCAAGCCGCGACAAATAATTACGCCCCAGCAGCCCCCAAACAGTCAATTTCGATCTCGATGCGTTCCCTAACGAGGAGGAGCTATGATGGACGTGTCGTATTCAAGACATCACCAGTCATCATCAAAATGCAAAGGCGGACTCACTAAAAATTCATTTGCGAATAGCTGTCGTCTTCCAGCAGTAACTGTGAATGATTGGTCAAAGTTTTCCTCAAAGTTTTCTGGGCAAAGCGAACCTCCGAGAGTTTGAACAGGTGAATGAATGACAATGATGAATTATCTCCGATTTATAATCCTCTTTCGATTCGCCCCTTGATAGCTCCGCTGTCATTAAATTGCTACTCCTGCTGCTGCGGCGGCAGTTTACAGTATGAATGACAGTTGACGTGGAATGATGCTCGTTCCGCCGGGTGCCGAAAACTAAACTTTGTTGAAATAGTCCACCGTGAGCACGAGCGGGCGTTCTTTTGCGAATGTGCTGCACACTGAGGTAGTGATGTGTGGGGATAATTGAACACGGTTGGAAGATAGACAAAGCCAATTAAAAATACGACAAAGGAAATGTAAGACAATATTCATAACAGTGAATGATTAGATCTACAATGACGAACTAAACAATCAATCATGAAAAAGGAAAATGAGTAAGGAGACATAGAGAGAGGGTTGTTTTTTTATGTTTTTTTTTTTAAAGGAATGAAAGTATCAATAAAGGAGAACTTTCAACCCAAAGAGCTCATAGGGCATTTTAAAAGCATCTTCTACTGGCTACAGCCCGGGTATTTCTTACAAAATCATATTGGTCCTCTTCCAGTGCTAAAAGATTATCTCTTTTTTAATATCATTATGAAACTATTCACGCTCGTGTGAGAACGGAGGATGGCGGATATTAAAATTCGCACTAGAACCAACAAAATAACAAAGTGATCGTCTCCGAATAATGAGCCTGAACCAGCCCAGGACCTAGGGGCAGCGCCAGGGCATTTTGATAGGGGAGGGGCAAGATGACGAACATGTGAATTTATTCACGTTTTAAATAACAAATAGGGCTACATAGTTGTATGATCTTGACCTATCTTCCCCACTACTCTTCTTCCTCCTCCTCCTCCTCCTCCTCCTCCTCCTCCTCCTCCTCCTTCTTCTTCTTCTTCTTCTTCTTCTTCTTATTATTTCCCCCTTTTTCATGACTTGAAAAATAAAAGGGGCAGGCCCCCCTTGCCCCTCCCCCCCCCCCCCGTAGCGCCGCCCATGCCTGAACTACGTACGTACTACACACTCTTTGAATCATAATAATGTAGACTGCATAGAATGTTTGGCATACCTAGGGGATCCTTGTCAGCGAACGAGGATCAATGAATCTTCATAGTCCGTCTTTTCATCTGTCCTCTTTCCTTCGTTTAGCATGTTCCTCGTCTCCCCCTCTATCCCTCTCTCCTCTTCTTCTCTTCATACGCACTTCATACCATTTTCAAAATGCATGCATGTCTGCGCTGCATCAGGGCGTTTTTGTTTATGGCGTTTCATTTGCTTTGTTTTCGTTACTCACATAAATCTAAGGTAGTCTATACATCCATCTTTATTTTGTCTATCTTTGACGTCATCCGTTTTCATTTCAAACTTATTCACCATAATGAATCATACTGAGTAAATGTTCACTCTTTATCTTTATGTCCCCCCTTCCTCAGCCGTTTTTTCTATTTTCCTTTCTATCATTTTATACGCTCTCCCTCCTCTCTCTCTCTCTCCTCCCCCTCTCCTTTGGCATAATCATAATTATATGGGCACAAATTCGCCGGGGATTGGAGGGGGGGGGGGGGGGGGAGGAGGGGCGGGGGATTTACGTGACAACTTCGAAATTTCAAGTTTTTATAGCATTTTAAATGATTATTTGTGAGCGAGCAATAAAAGTTGGGAAAAAATGACAATTCAGAATAGTGAAATGCAATTTCTTGTAAAAATATACTAGATGAAAATAATGTCAAGATTACAAATAGACCAACTCGCCAATTGATGGTCGTTCGAATATATGCGTACTTTAAAAATCCAGGGGGCGAGGCCCCTGATACTACTATCCCCCTCCTTTCTCTCTCTCCCTCCTGCCATCCATTTCATCTACACCGTAGGTCCATCATGTCTTGGAATTTCTCACATGACTGTTTGGGTTTAGCACAAGTATCATCCTAAAATGTTTACACGGACCCCAAGCATATCGACCCTCAGGGCAAAAATATGCCAACAAAACTCACTTTCCAAGGTAATCTCAGACAGTCTTTTCCTTGAAATTACAAACTGTGAATACATATATTTCTGTCATCTTAGTTATTTACTACATGTTTATTATGACGGAGTGGGAGTCCCCGTGGGAGTCCTCATCCAAAGACGACGGTTTTCAATATACATGTATAATTATGAATGTTGCTGGATATAAAGCATGATGAAGGAACCCCATGAATATTTTAAAGGTAAATTTCGCGTCAATATAAAAATTAAATCAGTGGAATTAAATTAAACAACGACGGCTCGATCATCAAGTAGTGGCAGACTATGAAAACGTGAAAAACGTATTTATCTATTTCTTGAGCACACTGGACATCCTAGAAAAACTGATTGCAAATTAGAAATCCACAACTCACTTGACGTCTTGCTTGAAACACTCTTGTTAATTTCAGATTATCTAAAATTGATTTTAATCACTATCCCGGAACCGGAAAATATCCCCCCCCCCCAAAAAAAAAAAAAAACCAACCAGCAACTGTTACAACAACAACAAAAACAAAAACAAACAAACAAACAAACAAACAAACAGAACAAACAAACAAAACACACTAAAATACTATACATTTAATGATTAGCTCGCTTTACAGCTAAATCAAATATTTCTTCCGCTTAAAATTAAAATCTACTTTCAAGGTAATATCCGGTAGTTCAGCTGACTGAAGATTTGAAGTATAGGCCTGCGAGTAATATCATGATTATGTTCTGCCAGTGTATACATCGGAGAAATACATTTCTGCTCACTTGGCTAAGAATGTCACTCAAGATTAGACATGCTTGAAGAAAGAAGACTCTCTCGTTGAATGAGTTGAATGGGCAGGAAATGACGAAAGTTCTTTGGATCATGGAGTGAATTAAGGATGGTGGTCTGCATTGTCTGGATGTCTTGGATGGTCTCTTCTGTTCCAATGGCTTCGAAAGATGGAAGGAAAACATTGTGTTGGGCAGAGAGAGAGAGAGAGGGGGGGGGGGAGGAAGGAGAGAAAGAAAAAAGAAAGACGGAGAGACAGAGAGAGAGAGGGAGGGAGGGAGAGCTGGAGGGGAGGGTAGATAGACATGAGGAAGGGGAAAAATGAGATAGAGAGGAATACAGACAAATCTAAGGAATAAGAGAAGGATGAAAGAGAGAGAGAGAGGGGGGGGGGGGGAGGGAGATGAGAGAGAGGGGTGGGTGGGGGAGAGGATGAGGGAGGGAAAGGAGACGAGGATAGTATTTTTCACCTCTAGTGACATAAACAAGACTGAGTTTCATGAAATCCAATAAAGATGAAAAAGTATTTCATGAATATACATCAGAGACACTGCTGAATGAAAAACAAAAACAAAACAAAAAAAAAAAAACACTAATACAGAGGACGACTCCGACGACAAGGTTCGAAGGATATCGGTTGACAGAGAATCTGGAAGAAAGGGCGTAAAGGGAAAAGAAAATTCTGCTATCAAGAGACAGAAGTAGATATAGAAATTGAGAAACTCTGAGAGTTAGAGAGAGAGAGAGAGAGAGAGAGAGAGAGAGAGAGAGAGAGAGAGAGAGAGAGAGAGAGAGAGAGAGGAGATAAATAGATAGGGGAGGGATTAGACGTGAATGTTCAGTTAAAATAATAAATTGGTAAATCTGGAAAAAAGTAAACATTGCTAATCCAGATGACTTGAGACAACAATTGATTTTTCTTAATGAGTGGGTGCGAAATTTCTTCGCAATTGTGTCAATAACATGTTCGCTTCTTCCACCATATTTTGAGAGCAAGAGCAGACAGTAATTAGGTCCCCATTCAGCACTGTTTTCTTCAAAATCACAGATTTACAAATTTAACAAAACTGTTAAAAATGAAAACACGCTGAGAAAAGCCTGACTGACGGGTCAAACAATATATACTCTCATTCTGCTTCACATTTGTGAAAAGAAGGAATGAAAAAAATGAAGAAAGAAATAAAGAAGGAAAGAAAGAAAGAAAGATCGCAAAACAAAGCTTGTACACGTAACAAAATGCTAAGCGTCACGTGACAGCTTGTCAGCCTATAATAATAATGACAATGATATGGATTTTACAGCGGCTACTCCATATCTCCGATGTCTCTAAGCGCTTTACAGAAGTATTATTACCCCAGGCCTGTCGTCGGATTCAGGATTGCCCGCACACAATGTATGCACCTTCTCCACTCCCGAGGGAGCATTCCAGCCAGGCGCCTTTGGCAGATGCTCACAATGCTAAACAAATTGCAATGGCTTTTGAATCCTATCCGGTACCCACTTAACCACCTGGGTGGAGAGTGGCAAATGTAGATTCATATCCAGTCAAAGGACACAAGTGCCGCGGCGGCACTCGAACTCGGACCACGGGATCCACAGTCCAGTGTGGTATCCACTATACAACGGCACCTCAATTTTGATATCACGCTTCTGCATAATGTGCAATACGGCACTCCTATTGGTGTGTTTTTTGTCAGCATTTTCTTCTGTCTGATCTATACCCATCTTTTTCTAGTCTGTTCCCTACTTCCCTTTTCATAAATTTTCCTAAAACGCCTTCTTGACTTTAATGTTTAGTGTTATTTCTATTTTATATTTTGGTGTATTTTATAGGATCAACACTTATAGTACTGCATCTTAATTGTAAACTCGATTTGATTCAGCCCATGTCTACTATTTTAAATGTTTTTGATAGATAAAACTGAAATTCAGAAAATTCAGGAATTGATGATAGTTTTGTTACTAGTCCCATTTACATTGGATGAAAGGCATGGTGCCTATTGGCTTCGTGTGGCCAAAATAAAATCGGATAGACCTATGATTTATTCATTTCTTTGAGAGAAATACTCACTAGTATTTTTCAAAAATGAACTATCAATCCCATCATTTAGGTTTATTACGTCATAGCTGAGAGACAGGATTGTGACTCATTATCAACCTGGTATACCTCTATCATGTCAACCCCGCCGCTTGTTCGGATCGTATGGATTAGATTATCTGACACAACCAGATTTTAAAATCTGTTCCCGTTTTTCATCATCAACAGCAATAACAGCAAGATTCTTCCTCGAATGGTTTCCATCAAATAATCAAAGAGAGGGTAACATACTTGATCTATTGGGGCTCATCAATTAAGAATCATTCATTCTACACCAATCGTGTCAATAGATGAAGATGAGTTACTTCCGACGGGACACAATCAGCTGCAGGAAAGAAGAAAAACATGGAAAGTTTCCGATCGAGAAAATCAGAATAGGAAAATCAGGAAGGGGTGGAAGAAAGGAGAGGGGAAGGAGAGAGAAAGAGGGAAGAAGGGAAGGAGTGAGATAGAGAAATGAATGGAGAGGTGAGAAAGAAAAGGACTGAGAGGGGGAGGGGGTGGCAGATGTAGAACTAGAAGCACAATTTTACCAGAGCCCCACGGGGGGGGGGGGGAGTGCAGCTCAAACGAATTTTACCTGCCAGGGCATTTGACCCTTACGCCCTCGCTACTTATAGTATAGACTAGTTTAAACACTGTTAAAACTTTTATTAAAAGTTGAGAGGAGAGAGAGAGAGAGAGAGAGAGAGAGGGGGGGGATTGTCGATTATCGATTATCGATTATCGACTGTCGATATTGTAGTGATACTCATTTGGCGTTATTGGACCCCTGAGTCCTTACAATTTGCCAGATCTTGGGTTACTTCCATCAATTTCACTGGCGCTTTCGAACTCCTCAAATCGACTTCTTTCAAGGCTCTCAGGGCCCTACTTCACCGTAATTGGCAAATAGAATTACGTTAGTAACAATACCTAGCCTCTAATCACCATTAACTACACATCAGTCCCCATTCATCAACGGTGCAAAATATTTGCACAGCAAGATTTCAAGCGGGGAAGCTAGCTAGCTGTTTGCCCCGCTAGTTCATCGGGACACGACCAGGAGGAATTCCGTCACGGATGTGGGACCGTATTAGGGCGCGAGGTTTAAGAGAAGGTTTAAGAGGCATCAGATAGTATCAAAATTATTATTTGCCACTGATCTTATTGCATTTTTAAGGGGCTGGTGGCAACCTAAGAATGAATATTCGGGCTTCTTATTGCCTCAATAAAACGCGAAAGTTGCCCGAATATTGGTCATTCCAAATTTGTAGGAGAACCCCCCCCCCCTCTTCCACCCTCCCAATCCCCTCCTTCTATCTGTACCCTAATATTTTTTTACTTGAAATTCTGTTAAAGCTATCTCAAGTTTATTGATGATTTATTATTTATTATTTATTCGGCATTTCCAAGATATAACAATATAAAAGAACATCAAATATGATATATGAATAAAAGTTTATGGATAAGATTCTGGATAAGTTTCAAGGGACGACGCCGTCGTCCTCGTGTTCTTGAGAGTCATGACTGTACATTTGTACTCTGTTGAGGATAATAATAATAATTGTATAGCTTATCATATCATCACATTATGATATAACGTATCTATGCGCTTCCAAAGGACTTGGATATTATTACCCCCAGCTTTAGCCCGGCAGCCTTTTACAGCGCGCAAGCATGTCAAGGAATGAATTCCTGCCAGGTAACCATTCACCTCACCTGGGTTGAGTGCAGCACGATGTGGATGAATTTCTTGCTGAAGGAAATTAACGCCATGGCTGGGATTCGAACCCACGACCCTCTGATTGAAAGACGAGAGTCAGAACCACCAGACCACGACGCTTCCACAACAAGGGATGGTCCTCCAGATAGCTCTAAGAGACAAGGGACTACTACGATAGCGTCACACCACCTTGATGTACTGACCTATAGGATATTCAATGATTTTTGTCAACGATCACGGAGCTTTGACAAAAATGAACAACTGTCAGTCATTTGTTTTATACATTTTTAAAGCTTAAAAGGTGCGATGCGCGGTTCCCCTTTGAAGTCTACGAAATCTACGATTGCATACAACAATGGTGTGAACCGGGGTGTGAAGCCTTAGAGGTATATTTAATATATACATTCTTGAAGTTTCAAACAGGATATAAGTTGGCACCAGCGTGCAAATATATCCTTTTCACTCTGTACTTTATCGCTTCTTTCGTCTTGATTTCGTTTAGCATGTTTAGTAGACCGATCCGGTCTGCAAATGGGTCGAGATTTGGATACTAATGGTTGTAATTGTTTCCACCTAATCGCACCAATGAACTGGTCAATTTCAAAACCTTTAAAGAATTGAGCAAATATTATGCACTTCAAGGAGGTTATTCTGTGGTTCTCATCTTTTGTTTGGTGGAGAGAGAGGGGGAAGAAAAAGAGAGGAAGGGAGCTCAAGATGGAGGGAGAGAAAGGAAGGGAAGAGAAGAAGAAGAAGAAGAAGAAGAAGAAGAAGAAGAAGAAGAAGAAGAAGAAGAAGAAAGGAGAGAGAGAGAAAAAAAAGGAAGAGGAGAAAAGAAGATAAGGGAAAGGGAGAGAGGGAGGGAGGGAGAGGAGAGAGAGAGAGAGAGAGAGAGAGAGAGAGAGAGAGAGAGAGAGAGAGAGGTGATGGCGGCGGAGTATGCGGAGGAGGATTAAGGAAAAATAGAAAGAAAAACAAATCTAAGCGAAATTCACTAGTATAGGTATCAAAGAAAGGAAAAGATAAAATGAAAGAGGGCCCCAGTTTGGATAAAGTAAGAAAGAAGAAGAAAGCAAATACAAAAGCGAAGAGAAGGTCATGCCAGAAAATAGATAAAGTGAAGAAGACGTTTACAAACTTCTTTGGAAAATGAGGGGCTTGAAAATGATGGCACACCACCCTTTAAGGGGCTCCATCATCACCAAAAATAATGTTACGCCTTGCGGAGTTGGCGCCACCGTGATTAACAGAGAGATTGTATCATTTTCACTTTCATTCCATGGTGTACGCATAGCTGAAGTTCCTATTTGCTGACTGTATAGTTTCATGTACTTGCTTGAATGTATGTGGCGTAGCTGGGAAAGGGCTTGTGCCCCCATCAATATCATGTTGAGAAAAAAATAGAAAGAAAGGGAGAGAGAGAGATACAAAGGGCATGGGAAGAGCAAACTGAAAACAGGGGTGGTCGAATCGGCAGCGGCCCCCCTTTTGAAACCCAAAGGGGCCGAATCGGCCCTGACCTCCCTTTGAAATACATAACAGGCAAACCTTTGGGGTAAAATACACCTGAAAAATGTTGAGGACCCCCTTTCCGGTTAAAAATACGCCTGAAAAGTCCAACCGCGCCCCCCCCCCCTTTTTGAAAAAATCCGGATCCGGCCCTGTTGGAAATTTTTTTTTTATAAATATAGATATCGAGTGAGGCATTTCACGAGACTTAGTAAAACTGCTGCCCCCCCCCCCCCCCCGGACCCACTGGTAAATGTTATAATATAGTGGTTTTTTCTTACGTGCCCTTAAGGTAAACTCAGTTACATGATCGCAAAAGTTTTTCAAAGAGGAGTGCATTTAGCTCAACCACAATCCACGCATTTTCTGCCAACTGTAAATTAAAAGTGGTTATAAAGTGCATTTCGTTATCTTCTTTCACTTCTAGCTTTGATTTATTTGTTTTCTTCTTACGAAATATGACTCATTCTCTCTTCATTTTTTTTTCTTTTTTTTTTCGATAAGCTTATCAACTTATCCATTAGTTCTGTTCAATTCTTGGAATTAAAGTGTTTTAAAATTTCATCAAAGCTTCTGCAAACCATCATCCTTATCGTCGATTATATGTTCTAAAAAAGGGGGCAGATACAATTCGCAGCTATTGCGACTTCGTGATGTTTAATTTTTGCCTTTTATATTATTCAGCAACAACTTCCGCTGAAAAGAAAATGCAGTTTTGTTTGCCAATCAGTTTGCACTCGGCATAAAATCATCGATTTCAACATCATCGCATTCGTCATCATTGTCATCATATCACCATCATTATCATTATCATCACCCTTATAATCCCTTCATCGTCCTCATCTTCATCATCATCATCAGCAGCAGCAGCAGCAGCAGCAGCATCACCATCGTCGTTATCAACACCATCATCACGATTAGCATCGACATCAAACTATAACCATGGACCTAACTTTTAGGTCCATGCCATATCAGTACCAGTATACCAGCACTACCGCCACCACCACCACCACCACCACCACCACCACCACCACCACCACCACCACCATCATCATCATCATCATCATCATCTCATCACCATCACCATCATCAGGATTATCGTCCTCAGCGTCACCATAATACCATATATCGTCATCATTCATTATCATCATCATTATAACCTCTACCATCACAAGCCTTTCCACCTCCAGTATCCACCTCCTGATTCCCTTTCTTCTTTTCTCCTTCTCCCCGCCCCCTCCTCATTATCTTTATCATCATCATCATCATCATCATCATCATCACCATCATCATCATCATCACCATCATCACCATCATCACCATCATCACCATCATCATCATCATCATCATCACCATCATCACCATCATCATCATCACCATCATCATCATCATCATCATCACCATCATCATCATCACCATCATCATCATCATCATCATCATCATCACCATCATCATCATCATCATCATCACCATCACCATCACCATCATCATCATTCTCATCACCATCATCATCATCACCATCACCATCACCATCACCATCATCATCATCATCATCATCATCATCACCATCATTTTCCTCGTTCTCCTGCTCTACCCCACCAAAATAAGAATCGCTATCAACATCATCACAAAGTTGTATCTTCTCTCAGCTATATACCGCAGTGTGTGTCAGGCTTTTTTCAATCGAAATATAATGGAATTGGAATCCACCTTGAGAGGTCGAATTTTTTCAGAAGAATTTGAACTTATCAATCGTGATGTCAGTGACACGAGGCAGAGATGAAACAGAATATCATATCTTTTACCTCGAAATCCTTGCAACTGATATCCCAACTTGTAAATTGGCCATAAAAACACCAGACAACTCACAAACCCTGACATTTCTGTCATGTGTTCAGATGGCAAGCTCTTGATCATATACGTGCCCATGTGGTCAGTTTCCGTAACATTTTTATCAAGTGCTTAATTTTTTTCCAGCTTGTAAAGCGTGAGGCATAGATCCTTCCAACAGATCCCCTTTTTTCAAAATTTTCATGCAATGATTATCATTCATCCATGATAGCTAGAAGTTAAAATATAAAGCATATAATATATACGTGTCTTTTAGAAATCACAGATAACTTCCATGTCTACACGAAATTTGGCTTCTGATAACTTGCCCGGTAACTTGCTTTATGATCATTTGGATCACTTTCTTAATTTGATTAATAACAATTAGAACATCCTAACAATTTCTCTTAAAATTGTGAATATTTCTAAAGCATATTGCAGATTTTTATTTGTCTTTTTGTCCAGTAATGTTGTTACCACGATTTATGCCAATAAAAAATTCACACACGTCTGAACATTCGAGTAGAGGCTTTGATGATATTTCATGTCATTTCTTCAAGAGCTCAAGGAAGCTTATTCATCATCACCCTTCGTCCTAAACTCTCGTCTAAACTCCTACTCTGTTTGATATGGAAGCCGTTCAAAGACACCTCCGTGGAAGTGACTAGCTTTGACTCACCATCCACGACATTCATCCTGAGAAGTGTAAGGGCAAGGGGCGTAGTGAGAGGGGGTGTAGGCGGGGCATGGCGATCTCCTCTCCACACTACTTATTTTCTCTTAGCAAATTAACTTCTATTTAGATCGTCGGTAAATCACAGAAAACTCAAATACCCCCTTATTTGAAATTAGAGGCATACACTTTCAGATTTGATGGTCATGGTTCCTCCGTCTAAATATGGGATGCTAGCAATACCTGATCACTTAATCATGTATAACTTAAAGTAAACTTGGAAATTTATAATGCTAACCCTGAACACATAACAAACTGAGGACAGAGTAATAGATGATTACCCTCCCCTTTTTCGTTTGTTCGAAATTTTCAGCTAGCTTGTCAGCAGGTTAAAAATGATCCAACACCCCACCCCTCCTAACAAAGTAGATCTAGCTGACGCCTCTGAACTTCCTTCAGAAGTAGTTCTTGTCCATTCACATTTTGATCAATAATTGATGTTCTTGTGATTTGTGAGAAGAGTGGCAATCTGAAAGGAGGTCTGCTATGATTCATAAGATGGCCCCAGGTCTGTATTATACCCGACAAACCGATCTCATTTCTCCGAGTCCTGAAAGATAAAACCCTCTAAATTAGATGGTTAAATGGTTAAATGGTTGGTTAATTTACCTGAATGCTAAGAAAGCATATGTATGCTTATCACTTAGCAACCAGGGGACCGACGTCTTTAAGTCCGCCCGAAGGTCTTGGTAATGAGGATTAATACCTTACCAAAGAGCATTAGCGCATCCATTTAGTTTCGAACCCGGGTACTCCCGGTTACGAGACCACTGCTGGGCCCACAGCGCCTCCTCTTACCATCAAAGTATGAAGTACGAAAAAAAAAATCACTTTCTGTTCTCATGAAATATGAATGACAACTTTCAACTTATGAAAAAAAGAAAGATATATAGGCCTACATGCATTGTGCGATTGCGAACATCTATAGCACAGAGGTATACATGTGATCATGGACAGACCTTCATCTTCCTGTCAATTGTAATAGCAGTTTGTCATGCTATTTTCATGCCTAAATATGTCTCGAGATGTCTTGTCCAGAGGATGATCATGCAGAAGGAAATGAAAAAAAGAAAAGAAAAAAAGAACGAAGTATCGCAGTAACACAACAAAACAAAACAATTACTTCAAAATAAAATAAAAACAACAAAAAATGTTTCCGCCCGGGATCGAACCGGGGACCTTGAGTGTGTTAGACTCACGTGATAACCACTACACTACGGAAACTTCGATGCCACCATACAGGTATATGTTTGCATAATTAAGAAGTGATATGCCTGAGTGCATGAACATCATTAGATAATTTTGCAAATACTGTGCCGAGCGGCCGAGCTTCATTAGATAGTGCAAATACTATGCTGAGCTACTATATTTAACATTTTCACACATTCATCGTTTATAAATGATAACAGGTAGTGATGCTGATTTGGAATTAACTAACAATAGTAAATAAATTTAGAATTACACTCTTCCGGGAGGTGTTTTACCTCCTTGATTGATATTACAGTACGTGGATCAAGAGTAAAGGTCGATCTGCACCATTATCTATGTCATTCCATATGATATCAAATATCTTGACGGATTATCTCTCACGTTGATCATGTTGATTTTGGTAATCAGAGGCGTTGGTAGTGGTATATCGTAAAAAGGGGATGGTGTGGGGGTGGGATTGACGGGCAAATGCACTGCACCACTGGGAAGCATTCGCTTAACATATTCAGGATTGTTAATACATTATATTTTTCATGATAACTTTTTCTTTATCGAAAATGCTCCTTACTCAAGTGCGAATAATGGGCAAAGATATTGGGTGAATAAGGGGGGGGGGGGGGCACAGTCATTCTTCTTACATTTAACATGCACTATCTGTCACCGCACGAATGGGTGGGGGGGGGGGGGGCTCATGCTATTCTCTCTTCCCCAACCTGTCCCTTTACATCGATAGTAAGCTATTAAAACACAAACAATTTCAAATTTCTCATTTCTTCTACTCTCCCTTTAAAAAAGGCAAATTTTTGACCCAGCAATGGCTTTCAGTGGTTTGATGGTTGACATATCCTTATTCAACCAGACCAGTTGTTTATGGACAATAAGGCAAGAGATGAGTCTGCTGGATGCCAGAATGGCGTTTACTCATAATGCTTTAACATAAAGCTAATGCCCTTTTAGCTATCAACATACGACTGACGGTCATGTAAACAAAACACGCCGAGTAGAGATAGATATGAAAGCTAATGAATGGGACTAAGCGGGACAAGTGACATGTTTGGGTTCACCGTCGAGTGCATCACCCTTTTCTCCAAAGGTGAACTCCAGAAGCCTAGGGCGTGTACGAGGGCACGTGCCCCGATCCCATAGCTGTAAAAGGAGGGGCGGGGGCTAAGAGGGAGAGAGAGCGGGAGAGAGAGAGAGAGAGAGAGAGAGATAGAGAGAGAGAGAAGAGAGAGAGAGAGAGAGAGAGAGAGAGAGAAACGGAGGCCGGTGAAAGATATTTGCATACCAGAGTACACGGAAAGAAGAAAGGCCCCTACCAAATTTCCTTATTCTATCCTCCGAGTAAGATCAATCTCCGGCCCTCCCCAATTCGGCAAGGGCCCCTGGACGAAGGCCCACAAGGCGACACTATAAGAACTTAAAAGCTTCAAAGAGAGATGTCATCAGGTCATGTTAAAGGAGAATGATTTATACGGGTGTAAAGGACAAATTGCGGCAATTTAAACAAAATAGGAGTCAAAACTTTTATATCGGTACTGTATGAATATTAACCTCAAAGAAAATAAGCAATAAAAATTCTAATTTAAATTACAAACTACTGTATATAAGAAGAGTGGAGATTAGCTCGTGCGAAAAAGGGTTGATAGATTTGACAGTTTTGGGGTAATAACAAAGTTTGAGCAAACACGGACGACTGGAATAACATGAAACAGAAATGGCAGTGATGACGTACATGGGTCAAAGGTTATCATGATACGCAACATTAAGATCGTTCCGTGTTCAGTGTAATTGTATTGTATTGGTTGTGAGATATAACATTCTGCGGGTATAATCAGATGAATACCAGACGAAAAGTCAGACAAAGTTGTAAATTTGGGGGGATGAAATTCTTGTGATGTATTGTGTTTGCTGAGAATTGTTTGACAGGTGAAAAACATGACGGCAGTGAGATTTTCCTGCAACTCATCTATCTTATTTCTTTGATTGTCTTCTGATGACGGTCGTAATGTTCTTAAAACATCTTCTTGGAGAGTTTTGATATTAAAACGATTGTAATTCGACAATCATCTCTGTATTTAGATAGGATGAAACCAAATGAGATAGAAATGAAAATCCAAACAAGAGAACACGGTGAAAACGATAGAATTTGAGATAAGGGAGTCACAAATGTAAATACGAATGTGTACTTTCATAGACTTCCCAAGTTGAATTTTACTGATATTTGAAATGATTAAGCACTAATCTATAAGCTTCATGGTAGTTCCATGAATACAACTTATTAGCTGATTGGGGATCGAATTATGACAGGTGCAGGTCATTGGCTACATTGAATGGGGCACCATCTTCTTTCAACGAAATAACGACAGAACGAAACAAAAGAAGGAAGGAAGGAAGGAAGGAAGGAAGGAAGAAAAAAATGACTTCAGGGAGAAAGAATGAAAAACGTGATGAAGTTAAGAGAAGAGAGGAAATGAAAATCAACTTATTAAGTCCAATATTAACAGTTAGACAGACAAAGAGAGAGAGAGAGAGGGAAAAGAAGAAGAAGAAGAAGAAGAAGAAGAAGAAGAAGAAGAAGAAGAGAAAGAGAGAAAGAGAGAGAACGAAAACATGACTTGAGAGAATATTTCAAGACCTCATGAACAAATATAATGAAATATAATGAAAAAAATGACTGCTGGAAAAGTTATAAATACATAAATAAAAAAAGAAAAAAAGAAAGAAAAAGCGAAATGGAAAACGGTATCAAGCATGAAGTCATTCAAATTGTCAATACAGGTAAAACAACGAAAATCAAGGTAGAGGGAGAACTTGGAGGAGACAGCTGACAGAATTATGAGTACAGCAGTTCTATTACGATATAGTCATCGTTCTGTGTCCCACGTGTTTTCAAATCTTCTTTCAACGTATTCGTTGATCACCTCCCCCAAGGGCGGACGAATCACTCATCGTCGAGATCGTCAGACTAGGTCAATGAACTTGTAATGATCCCAAGATCGATATGGATGCTTTATAACGACAGCAGACTGTGCTTGTTGGAAGTTTGACTGTATACTTTTTCTTGTGGGAAGAAATGATTCTATTTTTCTTAACACATATCACTGTGAAAGAAAGGAAAGCCAGATTGAGTTTCATTTGTCATGTCTGTGACAAGGATAAGTCACGTAATTACGGCTGGAATCTCTTCAGTGTTCAAGCCACTGGCGTAGCTAAAGGGGGGGGGGACACAAGGGGCCATGGCCGCCCTGTTGATCGGCGAGTAAAAAACAACAAAAAAAAACAAACTTTCGTCGAATCCACTTCACATAACTTCTCATATAAGTTATCCCTAATACTGAATTTTAGTGTGCACAAAATGCCATTTCCATGCACGAATTAAAAAAAAAATCTCCCTACCGTGGGAGGGGATACCCCTCTCCCGCTCGGTCGCTTCGCTCCTCAACGTTGCCCCCCCCCCCCCCCACAGATTAAAAGTCCCGGCTACGTCAGTGGTTCAAGCAATATCCAATTATCGTTTCATTGTCATTCATCAGTTTATAGCGACGCTGAAAATCAAATGGTATGAGAAAAGATGAAGAAGAAGGAAAAAAATAAATGTAATCAGTGGTTTATATGTTAAGGAGCTTAGTGTTAGATCCATGCAGTATCGTCTTGCCTGGGGGTGAGGGATGTGTTCTCTCTTGAAAAAAAAAAACTGTGAGCAATGAGCACGATCGGTTAAGAGTGACATTTTTCATTTTATGGATTCTTGTTTGAATACACAATAATAATAATAATAATATTCTGGATTTATATAGCGCCTAATACATCTCCAAGAGAGTCTCTAAGCGCTTTACAGAAATATTATAATGGGCAACCAAATTTTATCGTATTTCAACTCCTTCGGTGATGTCCTTCACAATGAAAAACAAAGTAGCTCAACGCATTTCATTAAGTATAACTTACAGACCTTCAAAATTTCAAAATTTGTCAAATTGACAAATTGATCAGGTTAATATATTTGTATGAGTAATACTTTGGATTGCTGTACACGTTTTTGTTGATATTAATTTTTACTGATATTTGTAAATATTGTATATGTACTGTTTTTATCTCAATGCCCTCGCGGACAGCACTTTATATAATTGAAGAGGCTACCCTGAATAGATAAAACTGAAATAAATCAATAAAATAAATGAAATGATCTGTCAATGGGAGGAGGTATTTTTTTCTAGCTATGACGAACAATTAATGCATCATGAGCGATAACGTTGTGCGTTTTATCCAACTTTTACGAAGAATGGTGGTCACATGAACTTGGCTATGTTGAGGAATGTTTTCGCAGTGCATAGCAAGTGAGGCCCAACGCAGGGACATTGAAACGTAGAACAATACATTGTGAGATCACGGAAAACTCTTCCATCTACTCCAGATTTTCTTCACGTGACCCCTGACTTTTTTGGAGCACATGATTCCCATATATTCCCGATATTGGTGAAACATTCCCCTAAAAATAGACACGAATCAAAACTTGTCGATTAATCACTTTCCATTCTCATTTTTTCCGTCGAGAAAAGAAGCGACAAAAATGATGAAGTCCATTAAACTCTTCCTATATTCCCGGATAATGATGAGGTCCTTTCTTCGAGAAAAAGAAGTGACAAAAATGATTAGGTCCATTATAAATCTTCCTTTTTTCGTGGATAATGAAGACGCCTTTTACAATCACTGTCAGAGGAGAGTGAATTATTTGCCATGACGTGTGAAAAAATATTTCCCTGAGGAAAGGATGTCAGTAAACAATAAGGGTTTTGTTTTATAGGTCGAGTTGATAGTTTCGATAAAATGAGGTGGTGAACAATGGAACTCAAGTTCGGGCTTAGATATGGTTTATATTTCCAAATGATTATCCCATTTAGTTATATCGGGAGGTCCTGGAGAGACCCGAGGGTCACAGTGATTAACTTCGCTCTTCCCTTCGACCTCCGAGGCGTAGGTGACGCCAAATCCTCAAGATTCGTGATTACAATGATAGTAATAATGATGATAAATCATAATAATAATAATAATAATAATAATAATAATAATAATAATAATAATAATAATAATAATAATAATGATACTACTACTACTACTACTACTACTACTACTACTACTACTACTACTACTACTACTACTACTTCTAATAATAATAATGATAAAACAACAATTATAATAACAATAATGACAATGAAATATAAACTCTTTAAAAACACAGTTCATAGGCTACACAGTTAAAGCCTATATGAACAGGATGAAATCGGAATTTTCGCTATTCAAGGACGTCCGAGTTTCATGTATCCTTTATTATTATTTTTTTTTTAATTTTTAATTTTGATTCTATGAGTTTATGATGTAAATGTTCAGCTCCATAACTGATTTACCAAGGTTTTATATATATATATATATACATATATATATATATATATATATATATATATATATATATATATATATATATATATATATATATACAATAAACATTGACAGTCGCTGAATCGTTGATCTGTATCCATTCTTAAATATTATGCACGATCATGACGTTTTGATTTGTTGCACACTTTCCCATATTTGCTTTATTCCTACATCACATTTTATTGGCCCCTATACGCAACGGGCGTATCCACTGGGTGAAGCGGGTGTACACCCCCTCCCGTTTGAAGGCGTTGAAAAAGTAAAAAAAACTGGGTCTGCAGCATGCGATGTTGCTTAGAATTGTTATACCTCCCCTCCAACCGCCCCTCTAATGGCCCCTCCCCTCTTCACAGTCCCCTGTTTTTAACAATTTGTGATCTTCCGCCCTGCCATCTTTTCTTCTTTCTCTCTTTCCCTTTCCCTGCCATCTATATTCTTTATTGTCTAATTCCTCCTCTCTTCCTCATCATACTCTGAATATCCCCGGCTTTTCTATTCTTTCCTTTTCTTTCTCATTGCTTGTTTTCCCTCCCCAATACATTTATATCAGTCCAACCCCACGGTTATAGCTCTCTTGTGCGCGCTTGTCTCTGAATTCCTGCCATACGCATTGTCTAAACCCCCAACCCTAAAAAAATTTATGACGTATTTACATAGCCAAGAGGGCAGGTGATGTATTTATTTTGCTCTGACAATTTTGTCATCTCTGGTGAGTTATTAACATGGAAATGAAAATGTCAAGGCCCCTTTCAAAATGTAAAAAAAGATTTCCCGGGGAAAACAACCCCTTCATGATAAACAAAAACATACCAATTATATATCATAAAAATGAGACTCTTGTTTCGGTATGCCCTCAAAATCTACCGCTTATATCGATGATGACGGCATATGTGTGCGAGTCGTTTGCTTTCGTTTTTGAAAAAGAAAATTGCTTTAAAAACGGGTAAGGCCCTCTTTCATCATGTTAAATATAACAAGCTGGCAACTATAATCAGGATAATTAGCTTTGAAATTTTGCGTGGTAGATGTCTTATGGTCTATGGGTACAAGTAAAATATGAATCACAAAGTACGCTGGGTTCGAATCCCTTGCGCTGCACTAATGTCCTTTGGCAAGGCAGAAATATATATTTGCCACACTCGACCCAGGTGAGGTAAATGCACGACAAGAATTAATTCATTCAAATGCCTGATCGTTGGAATGGCATCTAAGGTAACACCATGCAGGGTAATTATTATCCAAACTTCTTTTGGAAGCACATAGAAGAGACGTTAGATCATGATGTGATTATGTAATAGACAAGAGCGGAATAGGCATGCCCATTGACTGCCTGGGTAGCAAACATGACTTGTTAAAACATTGTGGCATTTTTCATTTGTAACCATAGTTTCATAGTTCATAAAAACTGGGCCAAAATATTGTTTGTTTTCATATTTTTGCATATCATCATGGACCTCTGAGTGCGCGTTCCAGTCTTACCAGAAAATTTGTAATTAAATTTTGGACAATTAACATAACACATTACACTTTGTTAATACAACAACAAAAAATGAAAATAGTTGATCCCAATTCTCCTGGTGAAGATGTACAATGGACGTATGTGCAACAAAATCTTCTGCCTCTCATACACTCTCAGAATTTTTTTAGGTTGGTTAAAATATGAACCTATACCAACTGTTGGTTAAAAGAAAATCCCATATGTCTTGAATACAAATTTGTTTTACCCACTACAGTTGGAGCGTTCATATTTTAACCAACCTAAAGATTTTTAACCAAACTTTCCGAGAGTGTACCAACCTATCTAAAACTGGAAACTTCATCAATACCATAGAGAGAGTGACAGACGTGATGTTGGCAGGGGATCGAATTCACAGGTTGGCCTACGTGATGAAGACTTTCCACATCTGTAGGTATTTGGAGGGTCATTTGGTGAAGAAATCGTGCTCACTGTTGATACCACCTTTGCAAATACCAACTCTCGGCTGCTTTACTTCCTCATAATTCAATCATTTCTTTATAAATCTCAGTCAAACAACTGCCATTCAGCTCCCGAAAATATTGTCCCCTTTTGATGTGGCGGTTGACATTTATCACCGTTTTAGGCACCCTTCCTCTTTGTTGCGTCTCAGACCGTAAAATCAGCGAGCTCATTACTTGTAATTTTACGATAATGGAGTTGACGGTGCACTTCAGAGAGGCCGAATGGGCCATTTATCCATAACAATAAAACGTGTTTTGTTCCCGTTTTGAAGCACAGAAGCCAACACAAACAATATGCTAGGTGAAACCATGCTGACACAGTTAACCAAGAGTTTTGATGTTGGGGAATTTTTAGGGAGCTATCAAGTTAAGCAGACCGTGCACTTCACAGATAATGATCTTACATAAAAGGCTTAAACTGTAATAAAAACGTGTTCCCACAAACAATAATAATAATTTGAAAAAAAATGGGCACGTGCAGAAGTGTAGGAGTTTGGTTCGATGAGAATGTCGAAAGTCGAAATAATGGCAGAGAAAAACTCGTATATGCTGATTTATGGGATGTATGGTATAGTTTAATGTATAGTTCATAGCAAGAGAAAACGAGGAGGTGATCAAAGATGGTGGCTGGTGAAATGAAAGAAGAGGAGAAACAAAAGAAGAAAAAGAAAGGGAAAGAGAGATAGATAGATAGAGAGAGAGAGAGAGAGAGAGAGAGAGAGGAGAGAGAGGAGAGGAGAGGAGAGAGAGAGAGAGAGGTGAGAGAGAGAGAGAGGGGGGGGGGGGGGGGAGGAAAGAGACATTATAGCGGATATAGACATGATAATAATAATAATAATAATAATATACAGTTCTTGTATAGCGCATATCACATTATGATATAACGTCTCTATGCGCTTCCAAAGGAGACACTGGATGACAATCGGAAACTGTGACCGGGCAGTTCTCACTGCAGTAACAATTCGGTGTGATGGGGGAGGGGCAGTGGGGTGGGGGTATTGGGGAGCAAGTGGGAATAAAATTGTCTGAATAAGGTACACGTGAGGGACAGTTTTTACTCGTTACACGATTAGTCCCCAAATCAATTTTTTTTAAATGCCACCTATGGGCAGGGTCCTCCAGACAAATGTAAAAATAATCGCTAAACATACAAAGCAGATATTTTGATATGATTATTGTTGACATTCAAAAGAAGATAGGGTAATACTATCTATTTTCTTTCTGATAGTGCACAGTATTATGCTTTAAAAAAAAAAAAAAAACCCGTCTCCTGAGCAGCTGATTGGCGGAAAGTTTTTCTAGCCCAACAGAGGGCGTTGTAATAGCTTCCCTAGAACTAGTGTTAGATCTACAAACATAAAAATGAGCAATTAGCCTGTATTTTTACATTTTATCAATTCTACGTGTGCGATAAGCGTGATCAAAGTCTCTGTACCGAGACTTTCATTATTGTTACTGTCATGCGCAGTGAAACGTCTGTTGGAGGCGTACAGCATAGGCGTACACACAGAGATACGATGCATACACCAAAGGCATACACAGTAAAGCAGCGGCGCCTTCGTGTTGAGATGACGCCGTTTTTATGCGAGATGGCGCCATTTACATCTCGGCAGCCACGCGGGAAAAACGGCCGTGATTTGGCAAAACAACGTATGTCATTTTAATTTTATTATTATTATTATTATTTCATTTTTTGATGTTTTATTTTTTTATCTTTTTATTTTTCATTTTTACCTTTATCAGGTTTTTACAATCTTGGATATACAAAGACATTTTTTAAAAATCATTTGTACATACGTTGCTTTGCCAAATCACGGCCGAAATGAAGGAAAAACGTGCGCCCCTTCACATAATACATAACCACTAGTGGATGCAGGGGCCCTGCATCCACTAGTGGTTATGTATTTCATTGCATTTTTTTTTCATTTGTAATTCAATCAAGGTAAAAGCCTGCCATCAGCTATGTGAGTTGCTTTTCAGCAGTGCCGTGTTCGAACATAGTTTTACTAGAATACAAAATAATATATACAAAGGAATACAACGTGTATTGAGAGGCGATGATACAGTGTCGTCACTGGAAGTTGTTCCTGATTGGTCAGCCACTTCATGACGATTTAGATTGTTCCCTCAAGCAGAGATTGTACACAATAATTATGAGGGAACTTTGATTCAACCTGTGACCGCGATATCTCTCTTAATACGCTATGGCTCCATCCAATGCTATATACATTAATGAGTAACGTACATTATGATGATAATAACCCGGGGGATATGTTTCATTGAAGCCTGTACATCATCCGCATAAATCACTTTCTGAAAAGCACCCTAAACGGGGATTAAAGTAGGACGGAAGTAGGAGTGATTTTAATACCCTAACAGAGAAATAATGTGCTAGGTTTCCGATTTTTATACCCTTGACGGCGATTTTATGCAAGGATTGCATCATAATCTCCTAATTTAATAGCCTTTTCTCAGATTTTTCCTGATTTTGATACCCTTAACTGGATCCCCGTTTTCCCTGCCTGGTGCTGAAAAACAACCCTTTTTCTTCGTTTATGTTTACGCGGATGATGTACAGGCCTCAGTGAAAATATATCCCCCCCCCCCCGGGGGATAATAATAATGATAATAACCTTTTTTACCCAGGGAAACCTCATCAGCTTAGTGCTTTTCTTCTATAAGGCCCTGCGAATCATTATTACCCCAGCAATTTACCAGGTTCCCATTTACACCTGGGTCGAGTGGAACAAAAGTGGGTAAAACATCTTGCCCAAGGATGTAAGCAGCCGACGAGGATCGAACCCAGGACCTCTCGTATGAGAGTCTAGAGCTTTCACCAATATACCGCACGGTGCTCTCACATTCATAGTTTAATCCACAGGATTTACTCGCAGACGTGAATTTGATTCAGTTTTTTTTTATTTATAAGTGTGTTCTTATGCATATATATATATATATATATATATATATATATT
This sequence comes from Echinometra lucunter, assembly GCA_029962745.1. Classification (NCBI taxonomy): domain Eukaryota; kingdom Metazoa; phylum Echinodermata; class Echinoidea; order Camarodonta; family Echinometridae; genus Echinometra; species Echinometra lucunter. The sequence continues at coordinate 14,539,279 of CM057165.1, read as the reverse complement.
CACTAAATTGTATTTTTCTTAACAATTCGAACAGAACTCTTAGCAAAAGTGCGATATCTATGTACAACACAATAATCATTTTCATATTGTCATAAAAATCATTATATACAAACTTAAACTTATTATTCTCACGGAGCTTCTTATATACAATCATTATCACATAATATCCGAGAACTCTGTCTTATAATCCTCTCTTCTTCTTTTTCTTCTTCTTCTTATTTCTTCTTCTTCTTTTTCTTCTTTTTCTTCTTCATCTTCTTTTTCTTTGCCTCCTCCTCCTTCTTTTTCTTTTTTTTTCTTCTTCTTCTTCTTCTTCTTCTTCTTCTTTTTCTTCTTCTTCTTCTTCTTCTTCTTCTATAAAATATTCTTTTTAAACTCTGTTTCATAATGTGCCGAGGATGGTAAATAGGGGTAGTATAAGTTCACTGATTTTTTACAAGTTTCTTTCAATGTTTAGTTGAAGGCGTGGTGCATGTTATCCCACTAGTCATAGCAGAATATCTATTACATCCATACGACGGTCCTATAGTATTTTGGCGTTATGTTTTGGCTTTATTTTTTATTGTGGCTTTATTTTTGTTCTTCACTGCGTTTTCGAGTAACAGATCTGCACAATGATACAAGCAGCGATCAACTTGAACATTATTGATTACAGAAAACTACTTTAAAGAATGCGGTAGACTAGTCTTGTGCTGAATATGAGCACATTGTCTAATTGATCGCTTGAAGTCTTTTGAGACCCGACATAGCAACATGCTTGTAATCATTTTCTTTCACTTTGACCAAAAGTAGTGGGATGCCCGCAAAAGCGAGCGACGTTCTTATTATCATATTATTAATTTTCTAAAGTACAGTGTTTGTAAAATTATCGATATAGAATCATTTTGACATATTCTTATCTTTCCCACGATTTTGACTGAACTCGTATGCAAGTATCGAATCGCATACCGGCCCAGGTTTTTCAGTCATTTGAACGCGCATTACTGAGGACTATAGACCAATTTCACTCCCGGTTTATGTATTTGGCCCTCTATCGGCGACGCCATTGCTGCGGTGGGCAAGCGCGCTGACTGCGATTGGCTCTGTGTACAAAATGAATGTAAGATATGAGATATGCCCCGATATTGTTCCATTTACTTTATTCTAGATCAATAAAATAAAGCATGGATACATGGGTAGATGAGGTAAGACAATGGTCATATCTGGCGGATGAAGGTATGATGTATTTTTGTACTTTCGATGGTTTTTCAACTTAGTTTTGTCAGTAAAAGTTCGATTGCAGCATAGAAGCCGTAGTAAACGGGAGCCCTCAATCTTACCCTGTTTACAAAGTCATGTTTTCACTCATTAAATTTTACGCCAAAGAACAAAATGATAATATTTCGTGACTTCAAAGTCTTTTCTGTTGATGTTTTTACCCACTGGCGACGAATTCCTTCACATTGCTTACGGAAAAATGTGTAGGGAGTACGGCTTCTCACACAAACAGGCTTCATGAGTCAAAAGCGAGTGAATTTCGCACTCAGTTAGTTTCCAATTTTTAAACTTTCTCCAATTCTCGTGGCATTCAAGCACCGCACAGCTGCGACCCGAACTTCCCTGATAATTTCTCATTGCAAATATTGAAATAAATCTGCATATACTGATCAAAATAGACAAAAAATCGAACGAATGTACATAACGCGCTATTGACTTGTGTACTATGAAAGTTGGAACGCCCACCGCAGTATGTCGAACTGTGTCGAACAGTCTGCTGTCCTCTTGCGTTGTGAAATTGGTCTATAATGTAGCTAGGTGACATATTTTCGTTTCGATCAAATATTTTTTTTTTTTTTTGCGTCGTGGGAAGAACTTAAAGACGAAAGGAAATGGATACCGACGTTGGATAAGTATTGTCCTTTAGCAGAAACTTAAGTAAAATACTTTAAATTCTCATTTAACATGTTTCAGTTTCAAATTGAATAGCGGCCCAGGTTTTAAGTCAGCTGAGCACGGATTATTGAGGACTATATGTAGCTAGGTGACACGTTTTCGTTTTCGATCAAATAAGGTTCCTTCTTGCGTTGGAAGAATAGCTTTAAGAAGGAGAAAGAAAAGTTAAATCTGTTTAGGTTCGGCTCATCTTCTTGAAATGAATTCAGATTGTCAGGTTTTAGTACTATACCGGAGTCAGTTGAAGGCTGGGAAGGCGAGAAAGCTAGGGACGAGTTGCAGGTAGGCGACGGGTTGATCGAAGGGTAGGAAGCCGAAGAAGCTGGGGACGCATTGTATGGCGACGACGGGGGATGGAAATTGCCCTGTGAAACTGTCGACGGGATGGACATGGAGCCAGATCCATAGCTGGACGTTAAGGACATCGGCGGCGACAACGACAAAGGAGACATCGACGTTGACATGAAAGACATTTGGGATGACTGTGATGGTCTTTTCTGGGCTGACGATTTCGAAATGTCCCCTTTGGAGACTTCAGCACATTTTGATGATTCCGACCCCGATACAGACGTTGAGTCAGATGTGTTAGAAGGCAACACATCCGGGTTTGACAATGGCATCGATGACGAAATATTTGACGGTGCCGTGGCAGACATGACGGGCAAAAGGACAGATGATGAATGTTCCCTCGGAAACTTATTGTTTGGTCGTCTTGGTGGAAGTCTGAGTCGTAACCGCTTCATGGCCCAATCATCCACACGCGTCTCGTTCTTCTGCGTCCATTCTACGCACTTGACATCCTTGAGGACGTGATCGATCAGCTTGGCACTCGAGTCGTTGGTCGACAAGGAATTCGGCCCAGAGTCTCGGTAGAGAAGTGGAATGACGTGAGGATGCATGGTGTCGAGAGCCTGCTGGAGTTCAAACAAATGCCATTCTTTTCTTAAATGACATGACTGACTATTCTCTGAAATCTGGACTGGTGATGACGACGATGATGATGACGCAATCTGTTGTCCTGCTGACGAGCTCGGTAAGGGTCTGTAGAAGTCTGCTGACAGGATGACGATGCAGCGACGGCTTTTTGACAAAGTTTCCACAATTTCCTCGCTTTCAACTGAAAAAAAAAAAAAAAAACCCCAGAAGAACAATGATTAAACAATTTAAACCAGAAACACGAAAAGCTTTACTTTCGCTTTTAGACATGTTTATTCATAAAACTCCCTAATCTCTTAATAATAATGATAATAATAATAATATGGTCCATTTATATAGCGCCGATTAATGAGAGGAAAATAATATTATAATAATCTCTTAATAATAATGATAATATTAATATGGTCCATTTATATAGCGCCGATTAATGAGAGGAAAATAATATTTGGATCTGACTCCAGTCTCACTATATACCACTCTATTTACAGAGGAGTAGATAATGGAAGTTCTTTCTATTGATAAAATCTACAATATTAAAAAAAACCTTTTTTTCTAGAATATGAATGAAATTGTAACAGTTTTCCCGTAAAGTATAACGTGAGAAAAACAAACAAACATGCATTTGATTTACCCCTGTTGATATGGAAGTTGGAGAAAAAAAATTGTAGTGAAGAGTATGTAAAAACTAGTTTCACTTATTAAAGCTAATACCATGTATTGGAAAGAAGCTTGTTAACCAACTTCTACTAATGGAAGGAGAATGAATTTAATTGAATTGAATTTTAATTTTCTCTCATTTAAGAGCACAATATGGTAAACAATGTCATGAGTTCAGTAATATTTCAGAAAACAGAAAGAGGCGAAAAACGAAAGCAAAGCTCGTGTTAGGAACATCTTGAGATAATGTCCTTGAACATACCAGAACCGAATGTTGCATCCCTCTGTCTCAGGAAGAGTTTAAAGTGATCTTGCAAGCTGGGGTACAGTATGTTGTCGACAAAGGAACGGTCCTTTCCTTCATAGCAAGATACGATGTATGCGTCATAGGTTTTATCATCTGTTTCTTTTTAGAGAGAGAGAGAGAGAGAGAGAGAGAGAGAGAGAGAGAGAGAGAGAGAAAGAGAGAGAGAGAGAGAGAGAGAGAGAGAGAGACCGTTACATAAAGTTGTCGAGAATGGAATTTATGTATTAAAAGTCAACATGACAATTGTTATTATCCCTGCTTTCGAAGCTCGAAATGAATTTTGAGGCTACCATTCTTTCACCGGAGGCACGCTGATGATTCAAATTAGAATTTAAAGAGTACAAATAAAGACCAGTCAGAAAAAGCGACATTTCATTCATTTTTCCCGACTTTGCCCGGCTTTGCGTTTTTCATACCAGTGTTCGTCTTACCATTGTTCGATTTTATCGTGACCCGTTCCTCCTTCCGTGAAGTTTTCTCTCTTATTCCCCATTATAGCAATATATTCTTTCAGTTCTCTAAATTAATTTCACAAACATTTCAACAAAATTTTCAGAAATAGTGATGCGTCACTGAGAATATGAGAGAATTCATGAAATGTACGGGAGAGAGGATTTTTTATTTAGTTACGAGGAATGGCACAAGAATTGATAATAAGAAAGAATGCAAAGGTCTACCAGTACTATATTTTTAAATATGCACTTAGATTCACAACACGTAAATTGCAAGACTGAAAGTATACCTTCTGTTTCTAGTTTGCCGTGATGGTCATGATACCAAAGTTTGGCATCAGTTCCATAGCGTATCCATAACAACACGAAGAGAGCGAGGAGGATGGTCATTGTCACTACCACGATAAATACGCTAGATGTGTTTGTCACTTTGATAACAGGTTCGTCAGTGACCTCTGTGAGAAAGAAATCAAAGGAACATGACATGTCCTGAATGGATCGGTCTTTCATTCACGATCGGTTTGCTTTAGTATTACAATAATTATATCACAAGTTTGATAAAAACTATTATGACTGAAGAATTAAGACATTGTAAACATCACAGTACATTCAACAGACGACAGTAATGTAGGGGGTCGTTCCTACTTAATTCACAAAACAACAAGTATTCACTACTAAGCATTCTTTCGGACTCTAATCGTGGTCCAGTCAATTCCTAGTTCAATGATGGTCAAATCATATACGTCAGTTTGGCCAACCTGCGGCCCACAGAGCATTGAAAAAACAATTTTAGAAATTGCTCATAAATGAAATTCGGCCCGCGTAGCAGTTATTGAATTGGGTAAAACATTGACACATAGTTTTATTTTCTTGCATATTAAATTTAGTTTTCATTATTCACAATATCAGGAATATAATATACTCGTTTTTACGTGGTTTACACAATAACTGATACAAAGCCCCTCTGATTCCCTCTCATTACATTAATAAAATTACGACAATAATCGCTTGACTTGTCCATCACAATTCAATTACAGCCCCAGAAATCACACTGAAAAGGTAGTCCTGATCTCTTTCTTCAGTGAGTGATTATGCTGTTTGTTTGTTTGATTTTGCAATAATTGCAGAATTGTGTGCATTATGTGAGTGCGGGGGGGGGGGGGGGGGGAGAAGACTAACTGCGGCCCGCCAAGTTATCCCAATTGTCAGCTGTGGCCCATGAGCTAAAAAGGTTGGCCACCCATGATATACCTCGTAACCGTATAGTATTAAAGATCGTAATTACATAAATTTACAATAGATTGACATTTTTATTCATGATGTTGCTACTCACGTATTTTGCATTTACACTTTATTTGCTGGCATCTTGGGATGTTGCATTATAGAATTGTCTCTTCTTCTTCTTCTCTTTTCTTCTTTTTCCACTTTTCTTTCTTTTCTTCCCTTTATTCTCCTCCTCTATTTCCCGTCTCTATTCGACTCTTTCTCTCATTCTCTTATCCAGTCTTTTCTCTCATTCTCTTATCCAGTCTTTTCTTTCACCTAGCTCAACCCTGTCTTTATCCTCTTTTATCCCTCTTCTGACTCTGTAGCACTTCAGTATTCATGGTAGTTATACTGTTTTTGATGATATTATTATAATGCTTTTCATGAAATAATTGCTTCTGTTGTACTGAGGTTTTAATGTTTCATGTCCTTCAATCAGGACCGTGATGAATAACAGCATCTGTTGATCATGTTTTTATAATTTCATCCATTATGTTTAAATAAATGAATGAATGAATAAATAAATAAATAAATAAATAAATAAATAAATAAATAAATAAATAAATAAATAAATAAATAAATAAATAAATAAATAAATAAATAAATAAATAAATAAATACATAAATAAATAAATAAATAAATAAATAGATAAACAAACAAACAAACAAACAAACAAACAAACAAATGAATAAATAAATTAGAAGGCATTCCACGTGTGATGCCTAGAGATCGGCTTACCCAGTGACAGAGTAAGGTTGATTGCCGTGAAGTATTGGGCGATTCGACAAATGACCTGATACTTCCCCAGCGCCTCCTCAGTTACATTAGTGATGTTTAGCCAGGTGGACAAAATCTTCGGTGGCTCCCTGGATAGGGAGAGTAAAACAAATAGAAATGCTTCTATAACCTTGAATTACGTGAAAGCCTTTTCCACAATTGACTGCAAATTCTGAAATTGTGTTTTACATGAAATGCGAACTGCAGCACCAAAGCAAACTGCCACCCATCAAAGATGTTTTGAGCATCATTTAGAGATCAACTGAAGTGAATCAAATAATCTCTTGTCCACGGAACCTTTCGCAATATCCTGAACATACTTCATGCTAAGTATATTATCGTGACAAGCGGGGTTCTCTGAGGCTTTCTTCACTGTATGAAACTATATAAAATCTGCAATAAATTAAAGATTAAACAGAAAATAATGCCTTCATTAACGGCATCAAACGCTTCGCATTTTCACGTAAGAAAGATAGGAATCTTCAATCTTTCATCTTCTCATTGTCATACATGGTCGGCCGTTGCTTCAGCAACAGCGCCAGCTACGACCGGGGTCTAAATTAGCCTGCAGAGCTTGTTGTTGTTGTTGAATTGGGATTTTTTGTTTATTTTTTTTTGTTTTTTGTTTTTTTACCGATGTGTATCAATCAGATATGATTATATACGTCTGTGACCGCCTTTTCACGTCACCATCCGAGAGACGTGACTCAGACGAGACTCGAACCCGGGTCCGCTGAACCCGCGTCCGCGGCAAGTGATAGCTTTACAACGGATGAAATTTACTAATTGCGAGGGGGGGGGGGGGGGCTGATTCTCAAGCTATATACACCATGAATCTCTTCAGCGACCATACATGTGAGCAACAAAAACACTGCCATATCCTTAAAGGAGGATGAAACCCTCGGGAAATATCCATTTTAATGAAAAGAGAGGATAGAGGGAAGCAATTAAAAAAAAAAAAAGTTCCATCAAAATCAATTACGAAATGAGAATGTTTTTTTGAAAATTTGAAAGGTCTCATTTTAATTTCTATGGCGATCCTCAAATCGGCAATATTGCTTCAAGATGGCAGAGTTTTGAGGACAACTCTCAATATGTTTTGTACACAAAATTTCATATTTCATCATTATCTTTCAAGGTACAGCTTGTCTCCTTCTTAGCTCAAGATATATCATGGGGAAAAAGTGTTTGACACAACATAATGTTCTGTTTTCTTTTCTTAACTTTCTTTTCACTTCTTGAGGAATCCACATAATTACAAGCATTTCTTTCTTGTGGATTTCTCTCTTCCAGTATGAATTTTCTTTTCTAAATACATTGTGTCAAGCAGACAATTATTTTGTTTTGTACTGATGTCAAAAAGAGAAAATAATGTATATTAATTTACGAATTATTGTGAAAAAGGGAACTTCTATGTTTCGTATTTTATCTTGGAATGAAACTTGAACTTGAAACCTGAAACTTGAAACTTGAAACTTGAGCTCACAAAGAGACAAGCATCTTTAGAGATAACGGAGAAACTACGAAATTTTGTGTACAAAATATATTAAGAGTTGTCCTTCTAAACCTGCAATTTTGAAGCAACATTGCCAATTTGAGGATCGCCATAGAAAGTAAATTGAGAATTTACAAACTTTCATAACTTTCTCATTACGTAACGATTTTGAGGAACTTAAAAAAAAAATTGCTTCCCTCTGTCCTCTCCCTTCACTGAAATGGATATTTCCCCAGGAATTCTCCTTTAAATTACATCTGTAACCAAAACGGAAAATCTTGCTTACTGTTGTGCACAGATACTGGATTTCGTGAAACTTTCCTCCTCTGTTTCGCTGCCTTCCGTGAACTCTGTGCCAGGTATCTCATAGAAGGAGACGAGTTCGTATCCCCCGTAGGTTTCGTTTAGTTTCCTCCAGCTGTGGTCGAAAATTACGACCACAGCTGGAGGAATTCTGTACTTGAACTGGCAGAAGAAGGTCGCGTTCCCGCCCAGGACGGCAGTCTGGTTCTTGCAGACAGCGCTGGTAGACTCGTACGGAATGGGTTTGAAGAGCCACAAACCTCTGAGGAGAGAGAGAGAGAGAGAGAGAGAGAGAGAGAGAGAGAGAGAGAGAGAGAGAGAGAGAGAGAGAGGACGGGGGGGGGAGGGTCAGACAGATACATACAGTGACAGAAAGAGAGGGAGAATGAGACAAAGAGAAGGAGAAGAATCACAAAAACAGCAAGAAAGAGAGAGAGAGAGAGAGAGAGAGAGAAGGGGAGGGAGAGTGAAAGAGACAGAAAATGAGACAACGTAGAGTGGTGGAAAAACAGAAAACGAGAGGAAATAGATGGTGAATTGAAAGAAAAGAAAATGTACACTTTGTACATTCATATTCCTCCCCCCCCCCCTCTTTATCTGTAAAGGAAATATTCAGTCATAATATTCACCCTTGATAACCATTTCACATAACCATTTTCACACAATCCCTGTGTAAAACAAAGTAATATACTCCTGGGGTAAAGAATGCTAAGAAAAAAAGAAAATTTCGAATTTTCGATTCAGGCCAAGTGGGAGAGGACCTCGTACTTCACACATTTACCCGTTGCCATTGGCGTAAATCCCGGGGGGGGGGGGGGGGGGATGGCGTGTATAAATATCCTTCCCCCCCCACTTTTAAAGGAAGAAATGATATTTTGATTATCAGTTAGTAAAATTTTTGATTATCTGTCATAAACAACCACCATAATTATTTTAGAATTTCTATTTGAAAATGCGATTAAAAACCAGAAAAATGGTTACCTTTGGCTCCCACGCTTCGCTCGCTCGCAAAATAAAAATAAAAATGTATTTAAGGGGGTCTGTTCGGGTGGGTGAGGGTGTGTGCTTATACTTAAGTGTGAGTTCGACAGAAAAAAAAAAATCTGCAAAAAAGTCGATCATTCCCCCCCCCCCCCACTCCTCAAAGTGGATTTACGCCGGTGCCCGTTGCTGTTAATAATCAAACCTTTAAAGGGGGTACCCAGTGCTGAGACAATGTTAGTTCATTTAAAAGAGCATGATTTTATTAGCAGAAAATCATCTGCCTAAAGTTTTTAAAAAGTCGTGTTGCCAAGGAAACCCTCAAATGTGGGAAGATTTCAGGATATTTTTGACCCCTCAGCTGTGACCCAGTTTCAACTGGTACCCACTTTGACGTCAAAATGACGTCAAAGTGGGTACCTTGTCGCGCAACTCTAGCAAAATGCGCGCAAGGTATAATACATATTGTACAGTCTAGCGCGCAGCACAACTGCAATGCGCGAAGCTGGGTACCCACTTTTACGTCATACCTCATACTCAATTTTTTTGGTCAACTCTTGACTTTTTATGAGAAAATTAGCCAAAATGCATTGATTTTGATTGAAAATCATCAAATTTTTAATGTCATTTTTCTTAGAATTCTATTCTTGATCATATATCCAAAAAAAATTTACCATTGTGTAATCACTTTAAGGGGGAAATTTCTTATTTTTCAGAATTCAAAATAAGCTTTTGATTCTCCTTTCACCAATCAGTTTCTCTTGCTTTTCTGATATTACTGAAATCAACTAAATATCGGGGTAAATAACGTTTAGACCTACATGTATGTATGGTTTTGAATTCAAATTTGTTAATGTATTACTGTTGGTCTGTACTCACTGAGTTTACTTCGTCTTGTTTATTATTTTGTAACCATCGATCATTGTTTTTATGTTTGTATTATGATTTTGTACCATGGTGTAATTGTCAACCGCATTGTCGGTTGGGGATAGTTCTTGCCTCTCGCAGTTACCTTTAATTTGACGTCATAGAAACGTCATAGAAATGAATATGTATAAGCTTTCAAAGGCAATGCTCGTATGAATTCCCGGTATAAATCTTTTAGAGAACCCTCACCGGTGTCGATCGTTCTCGCAGCTGATTGAGTTCCGTGTGCTCGTTCTACTACTTCAAGGTCCGGGGTTCGATTCTTGCTCTCGTCATTAGCATTTTTGCTGTTATAATTGATAACAATTGCGTTTATTTCGTCAAAAATAGTTAAAGTATCACAGCTATTACTGATACATATTCATTTCTATGACGTCAAATTGAAAGGTAATTGCGAGCGGCAGGAATTATCCTTTACCGCATGGGGGTGTAACATAAAGAGATACAATCAATCTTACAATCAATTGTATCTCTTTAGTACATGGTTTGCCATGTAGACTTACGATTGATATCAATCGTAAGATTGATTGTATGTTTTATGTTACACCCCCCTGGAATGGTAATTGATCGATCCCCAGTGAAGCCATCCTGGCTTAAAAAAGACTAAATAGATGAAATTGAAACAAAATGAATGATCGTGTGATCAACTAACCTTCAACGACTAAATCGATGGTACGATTGATACTTGTCACTCCGTTTGACACAACGCAAGTGTAAATCCCTTCCGCGTCCTCGTCTGCCGATTTGAACTTTAGCGTCTGGTTGCCCTCTTCTAGCAGATATTCGGTGCCGGAGTTTTCACCCAAATGCCAGGAGTCGTAAGGCACGCCATTGAAGAACCACTGTATGCTGCAGTAGTTGATGCTCCTGCACTGAAGCACACGATAATGGCACTGGGTGGCGTAGACCAGGTTCGAGTTGTCCTGGAGGAACGCTGGATCACCAGGCTCACCTGGGAGTGAGTTTGACGAAAATTTCTGAATTAAAGCCAAATCTAAGATGACTTAATGAAGTTGGCTCTACGACTTTGTAGAAATATTTAATATAAAATTCCCAAAGTGAAGGTAATTTGGACTTACGAGTTTTGAAAAGTTAACGCTCAACTGCCTACATGTATTATCAAAACAAATGGCAATATTGCAGTAAGTGAAACATATTTTTCTTTCATTTTTATTCGCAATTTACAAACAGCAGACGATATGAACAGAGCATAATATTACGTTCACTGGCATTGTAATGATACAGGAAAGAAACGTAGAAGGGGGGGGGGGGGGGGGGAGGGGCGTATACCTCAGGTAGGCATCCCTTGCCCCCCCCCCTTCCCCATGTGGGTTGCCGAATAAGGGCATGGTGGTAACAGTTGCTTCCATTTTATTCAAATTCCATTGATTCCAATTCAAACATGGAAAAATCATTTTTAATTTCTCATAATATATACATATTTTCATAATTAGTTACAGCAAGAGGAGGGAAAGAGAGACAAATATGCACATGTATACACAGAAAAAAAAAACAACTCTGGCAATCTTTAAAATTGATTAAAACATGAATCAATCAATGTTTGACTCAATATTTCTAGCAAGGTTGTTGGTCCATTACAACAATTGCGGGGGGGGGGGGGGGGCGGGGGTGCGTGGGTGGAAATCATTTGAATTTTAGAAGGCCCTATGATTTGAGCAATTGAGCAATTTGAGCAATACCAGGGACGTGTAGGTCGCAGGTTCGAACCCCACGCGTGGAACAATCGTCCATCTAAATTTTCCTTTCTTGACCCAACAGGATTTATTATTTCAATTGCATTACGTGCCTGTCACCCGCCCATATCTCCGAACATCACTAGTTCGTGCACCCTTTTGCCTGTCTGCATAAGTTTCCAAAGCAGTTAAAATGAGTTGTGTAAAGTCGACGGTATAAATCATTATTTACCATTATTATCTATATAGGACATTTTAGCGGCGCATTAAAAACACATATTTCATGTCTGCATGATTTGTCTGTGCAATATCAGAGCATATTGTATAAAACGCCAAATTCCCCATATGCTCATGTACAAATTTCCCGTGCAATATTTATATAATATTGACTGGCATAGAATGAGATACCAACCTATATTGCCTGATCTGTATCCAATATTGCTCAAGCCGAAGGCGCGGGCAATATTGGATTCAGAGAGGGTGATATAGGTTGTATATCATTCAATGCAGTCAATAGTATTATTATTATCTATACCCCACAGTAAAGTAATGTAAAATTCAATTTTAAAAAAAAAATCCCTCCGACTACTCATTTGACATGTATGCATTAATTCTAATCACACAAGTACGGCTTATACCTTTTTTCTTTTTTTTATGATGTCATCTATGTATTCGCGCATTGCATGTTGCGTATATTTGTTTTTGCGCACTGCATGGCTTGCGTTGCTTCTCACACCGGTTCCAACCGGATTTCGTGAATATTGCCCGATGCTCAATTTACACGCAAAGTCAATGGGAAAACCCGGAAGAGAGAAAATATGGTATGATATTGACCGCTGCTAAATCAGAGAACTGAAAATATGGAAATAATTGCCACGGAAAAACACCTCGTATAGATAATAATTATATAATATTGACTGGCATAGAATGAGATACCAACCTATGTTGCCTGATCTGAATCCAATATTGCCCAAGCCGAAGGCGCGGGCAATATTGGAGTCAGAGAGGGTGATATAGGTTGTATATCATTCAGTGCAGTCAATAATATTATTATTATCTATACCCTACAGTAAAGTAAAGTAAAATTCAATTTAAAAAAAAAAATCCCTCCAACTACTCATTTGACATGATTGTATGCATTAATTCTAATCACACAAGTACGGCTTATACCTTTTTTTTTTTTATGATGTCATCTACGCATTCGCGCATTGCATGTTGCGTATCCTTGTTTTTGCGCACTGCATGGCTTGCGTTGCTTCTCACACTGGTTCAAACCGGATTTCGTGAATATTGCCCGCTGCTCAATTTACACGCAAAGTCAATGGGAAAACCCGGAAGAGAGGAAATATGGTATGATATTGACCGCTGCCAAATCAGAGAACGGAAAATATGGAAATAATTGCCACGGAAAAACGCCTCGTATAGATAATAATTATATAATATTGACTGGCATAGAATGAGACACCAACCTATATTGCCTGATCTGAATCCAATATTGCCCAAGCCGAAGGCGCGGGCAATATTGGATTCAGAGAGGGTGATATAGGTTGTATATCATTCAATGCAGTCAATATTATTATTATTATCTATACCCCACAGTAAAGTAATGTAAAATTCAATTTAAAAAAAATCCCTCCGACTACTCATTTGACATGTATGCATTAATTCTAATCACACAAGTACGGCTTATACCTTTATGATGTCATCTACGCATTCGCGCATTGCATGTTGCGTATCCTTGTTTTTGCGCACTGCATGGCTTGCGTTGCTTCTCACACCGGTTCAAACCGGATTTCGTGAATATTGCCCGCTGCTCAATTTACACGCAAAGTCAATTGGAAAACCCGGAAGAGAGGAAATATGGTATGATATTGACCGCTGCCAAATCAGAGAACGGAAAATATGGAAATAATTGCCACGGAAAAACGCCTCGTATAGATAATAATATGCGATATTGCATGGTGCCTTCGCGTGCGCGCAATAAAACAAACATGCGCAATCAGGATTACAACGCGCGGATACGCAATACACGCAATGCACAAACGACACTTTGATAACGTCATAAAGAGGTAAGTCAAACTTGTGTGATCAAAATAAATGTATGATGGGGGCCCTTTTCAGTTGCTGGAATGACATTTATTGAATTTTGAATCCCTTTCCTGTTGGGTATAGATAATAATAATTATATTGGATGGCTTTATTTCATGGAATACCAGGAATATTCCACTCGTTAGGGCCAATATTGCACTCATCTGCTATTCGTGCAATATTGGCCCTAATTCGTGGAATATTCTCTGGTATCCCATTCAGAGCCATCCAATATAATATAAATATTATCTTTGTAAATCACCATCTATATAGGTTTAAATTCATACCGAGTAATGAATGTTCATTTTGCGGTAAAGAAGAGGAAACTTATAGACATATATTTTATGAATGTGAAATGGTTAAAATATTATGGAAATCATGTAGCAATATATTAAATTTTCCGATTCTTAAAGACTTACAGTGGAAGGATATCCATGTTGGATTAGAAGAGTCAGCAGAAAATAGACAACTAATAAATCATATTATTTTACTTATTAAATTTTTAATATATCACGGAAGGGGGAATCATAAATTACCAACTGCTGAAGAGATACAAGTAAAGCTTATTAAAAGTAAAGAAGAAGAAAAAAAGATTGCAGTCGAGAGAAAAACATTAACACAACACTATAAGAAGTGGGAACATCTAAAAGCAATTAATGTTATTTAAACTCATAAGAAGGATGAGAATGGGATGGCTTTCGCCCGGTTTGCACACGTGCGGAGGTGGCTGATCGGTGTCATTGTGAACTGCCCTTTTCTTTTCTCCCCCCCCTTTCTTTCCTTTTTTTTTTCTTTGTGTGGGTATGTCTGTATGGGGGGGGGGGGGTGTTTGGGTGTATGTGGGTGCGTGGAGAGTGGAAACACTCGATCCTTTCTTTTTATATTATAACTTCATTCAGTTTCATTAATCATTAAGCAATGGGATATGACTTTTTTTTTGGTTTTGTTTTGTTTACATAACTACTGGAACATACCTTTGTCAATATTTATTGGTTATGATTAGCTGATTTATATTTTATGAATAAATTAACCGCCTGTAATATGAATATGCACTATGATTTCTGTATAATATTTTCTGTATTATGAATAATTATTTGCCTTTATAAACTGCGTATTGTTTGATGTATATTGTAACATTTGCAATGTACCATTGTATGATTTGAACTGAATTGATTTAATAAATACTATTACAAAACAAAATAGTCTTCGTAGGCGCAAATTACAACAGTTCTATTTCCCTAGGGGATCCACATACTACAAGCAATGCTTTTTAGTCGATCTCTCCATTTCCACAGAATCATAGAATTTCGTTTAATAATTTATTAATATGTCTACTCATAAAAAAGGGAAAATGAAAATGCATATAACTTATTTCATATTTTTCTGTAATTATACCTATGCAATGTCACTGTATTTCTTTCATTCTGTTGGAAATGAATGAATATGAATTGGACTTTGAATTTGAGAGAGACGGAGAGAGAGCCAATGAGTGACAGGAAGATGGGCTGAGTGAGAAAGAACATGAAAAAGTGAGAGAGAGAGAGAGAGAGAGAGAGAGAGAGAAGGGGGGGGGGGGGGGGTAAGGGGACCAAAATAAAACCACTGTTGCACACAATACTATTGTAATGTGCTATTCACAGGCCCCGCAATTAGTCAAGGTTCTCGAATTCGTAAAAATGATATCATGGATCATACACTATGCAAGTATATATTCCACCAGGTCTATGGCTCTACCATAGCCAACTCTTCAAACATACGTGTACACACCCACATACTTAAACTAAAAAAAACTAAATATCATGTATCACCACATCATCATCATCATCATCATCATCATCGTCGTCATCACTAGAGGACCGGGTAGTGGCAGTAGTAGTAGCAGTAGCAGTAGCAGGACCGTTAGCAGAAATTTTTCCGGGGGGGGGGGGGAATTTTTTTTTGAAGAAGCTCAAAAGCGAGGGAACGAAGCGACCGAGCTGGTCACGAGGGCGTTTTTGCATTTTTAACAGTGAAATTGAAGAATTTGGTGCACACTTTTCGTGGATTTTGTGAAAATTTTCAGTAAAAAAAATGTAAGTTTTCACCCCCGCTGCGTAAGGCCATGTATAGTAGTAGTATAGCAGTAGTAGTGGTAGTAGTAGTGGTAGTAATAGCAGTAGTCGTAGTAGTAGTAGTAGTAGTAGTAGTAGTAGTAGTAGTAGTAGTAGTAGTAGTAGTAGTGGTAGTAGTAGTAGTAGTGGTAGTAGTAGTAGTAGTAGTAGTAGTGGTAGTAGTAGTAGTAGTAGTAGTCGTAACAGTAGTAGTGGTAGTAGTAGTCGTAGTAGTAGTAGTAGTAGTATAGTGGTAGTAGTAGTAGTAGTAGTAGTAGTAGTAGTAGTAGTAGTAGTAGTTGTAGAAGTAGGAGGAGGAGGAGGAGGAGGAAGAGGAGGAGGAGGAGGAGGAGGAGGATTAGTAGTAGAAGAAGAAGAAAGAAGAAGAAGAAGAAGAAGAAGAAGAAGAAGAAGAAGAAGAAGAAGAAGAAGAAGAAGAAGAAGAAGAAGAAGAAGAAGAAGTGTAGTAGTAGTAGTAGTAGTAGTAGTAGTAGTAGTAGTAGTAGTAGTAGTATAGTACTAGTACTAGTAATAGAAGTTGCAACATCTGTTAGCATTGTGATAAGTAAATCAAAATTTCACAAATACAAATATCAGATCAACGAATTCACACATCTGAAAGAAACCAAACGGGATTGTTCAAAGTTCCAACAATTTAGGATTTCATTATAGTACTTACCACCGCCGTCCTGTTTTCCCGCGCAATTCGCTGCCTTGCCTGAGATCTGTACTCCAAGGGCTGAAAGAATACTTATAAACAAGAATATATCTGCTCTCATCGTGACTTGCAAGAACTTCATGTTATCTTTATCAAAGCTAGGCAAGTGAACAGATGACTGAGAACTTGACAACCTCAAAATTTCGTTTACTGTATACCGTTGACGAGTGCGTATGACTATTTGAATTAATCCGGAGTTTGTTATTTTCGTCCACTTTTATAGTTCGTGGTTTCTCTTTCCGCTAAATCAGTGCGAAGGCCGAAATGTGACGATTTGCAGTGCGTTGATCCGTATTGGCAGTAGCCTACCCGAAACTAAACACCGAGGTCGTTTGTGTTTGAATTTATGCTGCCCAACATTTGGAAGAAGAAGAAAAAGGCCGGGAAAAAGGAAATGTACTGGTAGAGTTGCCAATTGGAAGTGGCACTTCTGAGGGACTTCCTTTCACATGGTAGAAATTGGTGCAACGAAACGATGTTTTTAAATTTCTAATTATTTTTTTTATTCACTGCTTATCATACCCGGATAATTATAAAATCACGTACTGTGAAATCACAGAGCAGACGCGGGGGTTTAATTTTTAATTTGGGCAGGGAATTATGCATTTGTATGTTTCTTCAGTTTGTTATTGGATTAAGCAAGGCCTTGGTGCTATTCTACTATCTTTTTTTGCTACACTGAACATTAAGAATGATAACATCTTTTGGGTGTGTCACGTGGGAATAGCAAATATCGTAGCCATGATCATAGCTGCATCTCGCGCTTCAGCCGTTCCGTGGTCTCTTCTCTTTTATCTCTATCGTCTTATAAAAAAATGCATACCTCCCTCTCCCTTTGTTTTCTCTCTTTATCTTTCTCTCTTCCTTTATTTTTTCTCTCTTTCTTCCATATAAATATCTTCTCCTCCCTCTATCTCTCTCTCTCTCTCTCTCTAATTATGTTCAGGCTATCTTTTCCTACTTTTCTTTCCCCTTCTTTCCCTCTTTCTGTCTTCCCCTCCAATACTCTCTGTTTTTTCAATGTAAATATTATCTCTCTTCTCTCTCGCTCTCTCTCTTTCTCTCTCTTTCGCTTCTTTATTCTCTGTCTCTGTAATTCTCTCTTTCTTTACTCTGCTTTCTCTTTCTTACTCACTCTCTCTCTCTCTCTCTCTCTCTCTCTCTCTCTCTCTCTCTCTGTATTTTTTTTTATCTGTTTCCAATTATCCAATAGGCTTACCTTTTCTCTTCTGCACTTACCCGGGTCATTCCCCCCCCACTCTCTCTCTCTCTCTCCACTCTCTCTTTCTCTATTATGCCTCTCGTGCTACAGTTTGATCAATCGTTTATATTCCCGCAGTTCAATGTCATTTCCTTTGTCATTTTTGAACACCATGACGGATATTAGGATAACGTCGATCCTAAAAAAAAAACGCACCACAGGGCTTTCGGGGGGCTCTCCCTTCCATTCAATAGATATAGTCACTAACGAAAGTGTTTTGATGGCATCTCCAAAAAATACCCGTCTAGTTTAGCCTACATGTTTTTGAAAAATGAACCCCGCACCTATTTCCGAAAGCAAAGGAATTACGGCAAGTTAGGTGACCGAATATACAATTTTGATACTTCATTGGCCCATAGTGTTACTTCCTGACGAGCATTGGCGTAAATCCCGGGGGGGGGGACTATATCCCCCACTTTTTTGAGGGGGGGGGGATGGCGTGTACAAATCTCCCCTCCCCCCACTTTTTAACTCTTACAGTGCTGATGGCACGTATATGTGCCCAAGAGACTTTACATTTTTAATCGATAATTACTCTACTTAGAATTATCGATATGGTCATGAAAATATGTCCAAGTTTAGAGGATAAATATATTATTAAAAATATCTATCAGTGACTTTATGCCTCCATAGGATATACTTTAGAAAATTGCAGATTTTGGAAAGGATCCATTCTTATTTTAGCTTAAAACAACAGCCAACAAATGAGAAATGAAAACGGAAAGGTCAAGAGAGAAGCTCATTTCTATTTCCAAATAATTTTCATGCAAGAGATTAAATTAATGGAAATATTTGGTATCTTTTGAAAGGGTAATAAATATTCTACAACTTTTTCATACAATTTATCTGTATAGAAATTACTGTTGAAGATTTACAGGCATTTGAAAAGCAAGCATTGTTCATGATTTGGTAGAATTTGGAAACAAGCAAAACCTCTTGGCACCGTAAGAGTTAAGGAAGAAATGATATTTGAATTAATCAGTTGATAAAATTTGTAATAATCTGTCACAAACAACCATCATAATTATTTTAGAATTTCTATTTGAAAACGTGATTGAAAACCAGAAAATTGGTAATTTTTGGCTCGCTCGCTTCGCTCGCTCGCAAGATAAAAATTAAAATGTGTGTAAGGGGGTCTGTGCAGGTGGGGGAGGGCGTGTGTTTATACTTAAGTGTGACTTTGACAGAAAAAAAAATCGGCAAAAAGGTCGATCATCCCCCCCCCCCTCACTCCTCAAAGTGGATTTACGCCGGTGCTGACGAGTTATACTTCTACAATGGAAAATAATGTGTGTTTCCTTACTCGCTACGCTCGCTCATAATATTTAGAAACTTACAAACACATCAGTGGTTTCGGATAGCAAACAATTTGAATTTGAATTCATTCTCATTTTTCACAATTGGACCATCAAGGTGCAGTAATAGAGTCATATTGGCAGCGAGGTGACCAAATATATCATTTAGATATGAGGTCAACAGTGCATTTTGATGACAAAATAACACTTCTCTCATAACAAGAATTCGTTACTTTGGCTCGCAAAATTTAAAAATAGGGTTGATTGTAATCTAGCAAGATCTGTCATTTTCCCCAAATTTAAAACGCTTCGCGTCCCTAGAAATAAAGGTGAATTATTATCGCTTGGTCTACTCCCACTTTGTCTATTGCTCGTTTGGTCTCATCCCACATTATCTAATCTTATTCGTCTACATCCAGTTTGTGTAATAACCATTTGGTCTAATTGCCACATTCCATTTACCATTTCGTCTAATTTCCAGTTAGGTTTTGCCCATTTCGTCCAATACCCACTTAGTCTTACACCACTTGGTCTATCTGATTGGACGAATTGGTAATAGACCAAGTCATTAGACGAAATGAGGAAAACTAAGTAGACGAAATGGCAATTAGACTATTTGATCATAAGACAAAATAACAATTAGCCCAAGTGAGTATAAGACCAAGTGATGATTAGACCAAACGGCAATTAGACCAAAAGGATAGTAGACCAAATGGGTTTAGCCATGGTGGTGTTAGACGATCTTGCAATTAGACCAACTGGTATTAGACTAATTGGCTATAAACCATAAAGATCTACATCATTCTGCGATATTGTATAAAAATGATTGCTCGTGTATGTGTGTGTGCGTGTGTGGGATTAGACTTAGAATGCGGCAAATTTGGGGTCTCCACCGAAAAGTTTTTCAGGAAATTTAGTTATTACACTCCCCCCCCCCCCCATTCAAATTGTTCTAGCTACGTCCCTGATTCTGAAGTGTATGTATGAGTGTTGGGCAAGGTTGGGTGGAGTGTTAAGGTGCGTCTGTGTAAATTTTTGTGGGTGTGTGGGTGAGCGTGTGTCTTTTATATTGTAGGTGAGAAAACATGAGCCCCTAAAAAGGTGAGCCCCCTGGGATGTTGGCAATGACTTCAAAATGGCAGGTTTAGAAGGAAAACTCTCAATATGTAATAATTTCATATTTCCCCCATTATCTCTAAAGATGCAGCTTGTATCTTTATGAACTCAGCATACATTTTCATATTTTCTTGAGCTAAGAAGGAGACAAGCTCCACCTTCAGAAATAATGGAAAAAATATGAAATTTTGTGTACAAAACATATAGAGAGTTGTTCTTCTAAACCTGCCCTTTTGAAACGACATTTGAGGATTGCCACAGAAAGTAACTTGAGACTTTTCAAACTTTCATAACTCGCTCATTTCGTGATCGTTTTTGACGGAACCAGGGTTTCATCCTCCTTTAAATAATTTGGCAACCTAAAAATGGTCGTTCGATCACCGTACTATGCCTTCGACGAGTGCGTATAACTGAGTTTGTTGTTTGTCCCCTCTTGTAGATCGTGAATTTTCTCTCCACATAACGGGTGAGAAGGTAGAAAATATGACCAAATTAGTTCCGTTTTTCAAAGGCGATGGGTGTTCATGATTTTGTGCAGTGGATTTAAGGAGATATCCGTATTGGCAGTAGGCCTACACGAAACTTAACACCAAGGATGTTTGTGTTTGAATTTAGAATACGTGTGGAGGAAGAATGAAGAGGAAATACCACTGAATTGTGGAGTTCGAACGGAAATATGATAACAGAGTTTTCAATTTGGAGTGATATTACTGATGGTAATTCTTTTCAAGGAGGAGTTAAAGGAAATCCGTGTTTCGTTTTGTTTTGGTTTTGTTTTTGAACTATAGACAGCGAATTTATCATTTATAGAAATAACTCACTATAGGAATGGACAGGACCCCGGATGTAAACTCATATGCTATAAAATCGCAGAAGAGAAGCGGGGGTGTAGTGTTCATTTTTGGCTGTGAATGTGGACTTGTATATTTGTTCAGTTTGTTATGGTAGTAAGGCAGACCTTGGTGATATTCTACTCTCTTTCTTGCTACATTGAACAATGTCATGGAGAATCATAACACCCTTTGTCTCACGTGGGAGTATAGCAAACAAAGCGGCAGTCTCTGCCGCAGTCTAGAGTCCCTGAATAGACAGAGTTGGGACATGGACGTCTTATTTTTTGGAAACAACATGACGTTCGAATTCTTTCTGTTTAGAACACCCAGGTGCTCATCAAAATTAAATAGAAATGTTGCGTAACAGTGGAAACAAAATGGCGTTCAAATAATGGGTTGTCGTAACCACAGAGATACGATGCATACACAGTCCCCAAATCAATTTTTTTTTTTTTTTAAATGCCACCTATGGGCAGGGTCCTCCAGATAAATGTAAAAATAATCACTAAACGTACAAAGCAGATATTTTGATATGATTATTGTTGACATTCAAAAGAAGATAGGGTAACACTATCTATTTTCTTTCTGATAGTGCACAGTATTATGCTTTAAAAAAACCCCGTCTCCTGAGCAGCTGATTGGCGGAAAGTTTTTCTAGCCCAACAGAGGGCGTTGTAATAGCTTCCCTAGAACTAGTGTTAGATCTAAAAACATGAAAATGTGCAATTAGCCTGTATTTTTACATTTTATCAATTCTACGTGTGCGATAAGCGTGATCAAAGTCTCTGTACCGAGACTTTCATTATTGTTACGTCATGCGCAGTGAAACGTCTGTTGGAGGCGTACAGTCATGCGGGGATGATATGATTGTTACGTCATTACACCTGTCGCGCATAAGGTAGAAAATTGCCTGCCAACGAAAATCTAGGGGACAGAAAACAAAATATTGGACATGCGATAAGACAAATACTCGTGTGATTCCAGGGCTGATACTACATTTCACAAAAAATCATTATGCCGCTGGAATTCATTACAGGTAAAGAAAACATGAAATAGGCTAAAACTAGAAGAACTTGCTGGTATTGTTCAAAACAGAAAATTACCCACCGCAAATTTGACATTATTTATATCATATATATATATTTAAAAAAACGGGTTATGATGTAAACAATTTACTAGTATATATATCGAATCACAAAGATGATTCAAAATGACCAACTCTATGTATTTGTTTGTTTCGTTTTTGTCTCGCCTGCGTAGCGGAGCGAGACATAGGTATCACTATTTCCGGTGTCGGCGTAGGCGTCGTCGTCGGCGTCGGCGTCGTCGTCAACAATTGTGTTGTACACCCAATAACTTTCTATAGCTTTAAGGTGGGATCACCAAATTCATACCAGAGGTCCATCTCTTGAAGGCGCAGGTCAAGTTCGAATATGAGTCGAATTTGAATAAGGTCAAAGGTCAAAGGTCAATGAACTTTCCATGACTGGCACCGTGCTATATTGTACACACAATAACTTTTTATACCTTCGAGGTAGGATTGCCAAATTCATACAAGAGGTCCATCTCTTGAAGGTGCAGGTCAAGTTCGAATGTGAGTTGAATTTGATTAAGGTCAAAGGTCAAAGGTCAATGAACTTTCCATGACTGGCACTGTGCTGTGTTGTACACACAATAACTTTCTATAGCTTCGAGGTGGGATCACCAAATTTATACCAGAGGTACATCTCTTGAAGGCACAGGTCAAGTTTGAGTATGAGTTGAATTTGAATAAGGTCAGAGGTCAAAGGTCAATGAACTTTCCATGACTGGCACTGTGCTATGTTGTACACACAATAACTTTCTATACCTTCGAGGTAGGATTGCCAAATTCATATGAGAGGTCCATCTCTTGAAGGTGCAGGTCAAGTTCGAATGTGAGTTGAATTTGATTAAGGTCAAAGGTCAAAGGTCAATGAACTTTTCATAACTGGCACTGTGCTATGTTGTACACCTAATAACTTTCTATAGCTTTGACGTGGAATCACCAAATACTGCACTCTTTCAAACTTCCTACTCATACCCTATTACTTATTTTATCTTGTAGTACTTCACTCTTGCATCATTTACTTATCATATGCACACAGATCAAACTAGATCAATTTAGAAAACCCTACTGCTAAAGTGAAGGCAAGATGGCTAAAAATCACACACAATAAGTTTTTATATTTATCTTTCATGCACAACCTTTCCTCCATTTTTCAAACAATAAGTTTGCCATAACACCTTAATAATTAATTTAATTTTACAATTTTACTCACATTATTATCAGTTACATTCTTTTTCACTAACATTCATTTCCTTACTTGCATGGAAATAATTATAGCTTCATAGTATTGACAGCATTCTTAGTGTTATCTGATTTCCTAGGGATAAAGTAGGCCTATACCATTATTGCATATGTAAACTGTCAGAACCACAATTCACCCCCTAAACTGCTGACAGCCTCAGAAGTCAGAAGTCATATAGCATAGTTTTGACATGCAGTCTCTTCATGACTGCAATATGCAGGCGAGACAACGCTTGGCGTTTGCCTTGTTTTTTGAGGCGTACTACATGTGGTGCTTTTTTGAAGGAATGCCTAATTCTATGATGTCATATCAAATGTGATCTTAGAGTTATAGCTAAATTAAACTTCCAGCAATAATCATCGATACCCCCTCTTCCTCCCCGCTAAGCGAATCTAATGATTGTAAGATTATAAAAAGTCACTATAAAGGAATTTAATTTGAGTAACCAAAGACGTCCCTGTATGTCTCATTTTGGTTCGTCTATAAGCATCCAAATATTTTTGATGGTACCATCGTGAATATAAATTGTCCATTTTTCCCACGTAGAATCCAATCATTGGAAGGTGACAGAAACTCTCTATGAGAGACTCAAGAGAAGCCAGCGTCGCGGGAAGAGTCGCGACAACGAACTTATGGATCTGATCAACGATCTTGTGAAATACCTTGAATGGTAAAAACAGATACGTTTAAATTGATTCATATTCACATCCAATCTATCTTTTGGTTGAAAGATAATCATCGAGTTAATGTTTAAAAAGATTCAACATAACAGGAATAAACAGTTCAATTTCAATTTATATAGTTTCGAAAGAAGTGCCTGTATCCTGTACCTTTTTACAAATATGTGTGATATGGAACAAAAAATGATAACATTAGACTCTAGAGGCAGAGAAAAAAATCGATTGGCAGAGGATCATTTAAAACTACAACTTCTAAATGGGTCATGCAGGGTCTACTTCGCGACAGTCAAACTTGTTTGCTTTTGCTTTTCTTTCCTTTCTTATCGTTTTTTTTTTTAAATGAAAACTTCCCATGTGTCGTTTGTAAATATCAATATATATCAATTCATTTACATCCCATTGGCTTTTATTTCGATCGATTCTGTTTTTTTACTTTTTTTTTCTTTTATGCTCACTTATTTTGTATTACAAGATTGTAACTTGTATCACTGTTTTATTTTGATCAACGCTGTGTTTCTTGATGTTTTAAGAAAGACAATATTTCTTCATGATAACTAATGAACCCACTACATTATCTTTTCTACATTTGACAAACGTTTCATATTTTGTTTAGTTGCCAGTTCTTATAATGCTAACTAAAATCATTACTTTTTAAAACGTTTTATTTGGTTGTCAATGATATTTAAAAATGTTTTCTTTCATTTTGAACATTAAAGGCAGAGATATGTCGCTGGTCGTCGCAATCACAAATGGGATGAAAATCTGCAACCCATGAACCGAGATCGAAACGGCTACACCGACCACGAAATGATGCAGGACTTCAAGAAACTGAAGCTCGACGATGACCGTTCCCCGATCCAGCCCGCCCTGATTGCCGAAGTCAAGACCGCTCACGAAGAGTGCCAAATCCGTCAGTTTGAGGTGGACGAGCTCGAGATTTACCTACAGCACAAGCTCGGCGAGTTGGAGAAGGCGCACGAACTGTTCCGTGATCGCATGTGCGAGATCAAAAGGCTGACTGGACGCGCTCGAGCACGATCCACAGTCCGTACACGACCTGTGACCTTCCCCGCACACGAAAGTAGTCCGCCGCAGCCGATAGCAGATCGCAAAGCAAGTCCTGCAAATAACCCAGTTTCAGACGACTTCAGAGTAGGCTCGTTTGTCTGTGTGAAAGAGCGAGAAAATGGAGTGCGACAAACTGCACCACCTATTCCTAAAGACGTCCTCGAACTTTCACGGGAGAAATTCGGCAAGGAACGCGATTCACGATGGAAAAAGCGATGGATCAGCTTCAAGAAAACATTCAGTCGCAATAGCAATTAACAATTTATTACCGAGTGATGGTGGATGTTGCAAAGATTTTGATATAAACAGGAAAACAGGAAAACAGGCAAAGATGAACTTGAGAATGATTAAAAAAACCCCAAACCAATACAATTTTCATAAAGTGGTGATACAAAGGTATCGTGCCAGCCTTCATTATTGGGCAGGCATCACATCTGGAAAAAAAGAAAGAAAGGAAAAAAAAATAAAAAATCGGATTTTAGGGGTGATATATTAGCTATCGTTGGAAGGATACTATTTTTTCATATGGTAAAATGTCAGAATGTTTAGGAGAAAAATGTTATGTAGCATGTTACATCAGGGCAAGCATATGAATAGAAAAATATCTTTCTTTAACTGATGACAGATGACTTTGCAGAATTAGAATTAAAATTCATAATTTCTTGATTTCATCACAGAAATGAATTTTAAAACAAGGAGAAAATACCTAATGCAGCATTTCTCTTGTGGAATGTATATCTAAAATTGTAATAACACTCCGAGTCGGAAAGCATTACACATGTCGGTCTTACTACCCTTCCCATTTTGATGTGAGCTATTGTATCATGTAAAGAAAGAGAGAACTTAGCTATGAAATTATGTGTTGTTTTTTTTTTAATGAGAAATTATTAATAAAGGTATAGAAAAATGAACCATGTAAATTCAATTTTTTCACACTAAGACTACAACTGAAAACAAAAAGGAGTCATGCTAGTGTGCATTATCTCAATGATTAAATAATCTGCTTTTATATGAATGTGGCAAATACATGTACATGTACTTCTAACTGAAAATGGATACATACAGCTTGGAGAAGTTTTTATTAAGTATATAATACAGATTTCATTTTAAAAAAGTTCAATTAGCCTTGGTTTCTCAATCAAATTGAAACTCAACGGCCCAAATTCACAAAAGAGGTTTATATTAAACTAGGTTTTAAATAAAAAATTTGGTCCCCCCCCCCCAAGCATAAAGCGAGCATGTTCCCTTGTCCAATGGGTGGGCAGTAAAAAGCTATCTACGCTTATCCATTCTTATTTTATTTCCATAAACCTCCTTCATGAATTCAGATAATGGATAATGCAGTACCAAATATCAAATAATCACAACTTTGAAAAATATTCTCTCCACTGATATACTTTATTGAAAATCTGCTCTTAAAAACATCAGAATAAATACACCTCACCATGAAAGATAACTTAGAATGGAAATGGACTGAAAATCCATAAAAAATAGAACCATTCTAAATGACATTATACATGTAAATCCAAACAACATTTTAAAATTGTACAGATATTAATGTTACAGAACCACTGTACTGTGCAATTAGGTGAGAGGTAGCAATAATCCTGCTAAAAGGCAATAATTGTACAGAGGTTGGAGGTAATATTGCCTACCATCCTTATTCATGGTAGAAATTGGGACAGTTGTCAAATTATGAAGTCAAATGATGCAATCACAATACATGTAAATGCACAAAATGTAATCATCCTTTGAAAAATCAAAATATTGATTGATATGCATGTAGATTTCTATGCAGTCAAACAAGCATTGCAAATCATATGAAGCTAGGAATTTTCTTTCTCTTTGTTGAAACCGTCTTGAAAGTCTTGGTTCTTGGACAACTCACAGAGGCAGAATTATAGAATTAACATGCATTTCAATGGGATCTCCACAATTTTTTTTGCTTTTGAACACTTGAGAAACAGCTTTGATTACTTTGATCATCAGGCCTCTAAAGAAGTTGCTAATATGAATGAATGGCACCCTTCAAAAATAAACGTAGAAACACTTGGCTGCAATTTGCATTGTCTTCTATACATGTAGAGGAAAAAAATCTTTTTAGCCCCCTTGGGCGCAAAGCACAACAGCAGCTTTTTGTTTATTAATTTTTGAAATTCTCAGATGTCACGATTAATATAGTTTTTTCATGTGAATGCAACGTTTGTATTATGTTTATCAAATCCCATTGATGTTTTCTATACTTTTCCAACAATTAGAGCAAAGTTGAGTCTAAATTGTGTTGGAATGATTGATGATAAATCCAGTGGATTGTGATCAAGGCTATCTTTTTCAGCTGATAGTATCGATATCTTGGATTTGTGAGATGTCAGGCTTTCGTGAAACACTTTGTCAGGTCCATGACATCTCCGTAGATCATCGACAAGAGATATGACTGTCATGGAGTTGGTTTCATGGAACGCGCCCCTGGGTTCTGACATGACAAAAACTAGTTTTGTGTTCAGATGTATGAGCCCTATGCATATGAATAAAATCTCCATGACAAGATGTTCCCAGACTTCTCTGTATTTTGAATACCAGCAGCAGGGCTATACGCTATATAGATTTTGCATTTCTGAAGAAGCAATATAAAAAAGTCAATACCAGAAAACACCTCTAACTTTTTTTCATATAATCTTGATGTGAACATGGTTCTCGCCAGTACATAACACCCATGGTTCCAGTACCATGCGTAAAGGGTTTCAGACAAGGAAGAACCATGTGTGAAATTGCTGCACCATGCATGGCAACAAGGTTAAAAAAATATTGGAGTATATATTTCTGAAAATAATAATAAATGTCACAGATTGTTTTGCTTTTTGACAATGTATTTTTACTTTTATGCCATTAGTAGACAACTCCTGCTTACCAAGAAGTATTTTTCATCCTTTTACTATAGCATAAACTGCCGCCACACCTAATTTTAGGTGTTATTCCGTAAAAATTCCGAAACTTTCACGCTTTACGCAGAGTGGGAACCGTGTGTGGATTTTTTTCCAGTGAGAACCCTGGATGTGAAACGGGAGTTTAAATTTTCATGGCCTTGTAAGAAATGGAATGATCTATCTAAGTCTAGTGGAAATAAAATTAATATCATAATGCTTCAACTAGGAATGGGTGTTTTAGGGCCTGATCAGCAGTTATCCTCTTGTGTGGATCTAGCTCTAAAAGACGTCCAAGCAGATCATATGCAGTGTCAGGAAACTGATCAACAATTCCTTCCTCGCTCCTCACACTGCTCTCGCTTCGAAGAGAATCTGGACTGCCTACAGATCCATCTTTAGGTGACGAGGTCTGGTTGATGCTGCGTCTCCTTCGTTTTGAAGACTCTCCGTTGCTATGGGAACCCTTGCTCTGTCTGCGCTGGATGGCCCCAAATCTTAGCTGTCTGCACATCGTCTTCAG
This sequence comes from Echinometra lucunter, assembly GCA_029962745.1. Taxonomy (NCBI): domain Eukaryota; kingdom Metazoa; phylum Echinodermata; class Echinoidea; order Camarodonta; family Echinometridae; genus Echinometra; species Echinometra lucunter. Next base: position 14,510,629 of record CM057165.1, on the reverse strand, counting down.
ATCCATGGCAGGAAGCTTCACATTGCACAAGAGATTCTTGCCTATATAACAATAAAAAGTAAGTAATAGATCTTAATATTTTTGTTGTTGTTGTTTAGAAACACATCAAATTATTTCCTTCTCTATAATGGCATATTTTTCTTGTTATTCAGTCATTCACCACAGGTAATCTTTAAGAAATTAACAGTGAGTGATGAGATATTTAATAGCTCCATCAAAAACACTCTGGGCTTTATTTCTTAAGACATTTAGAGTTTTTATATACGGTAAAATAATCAGTTGATCCATTATTAATGATTATTAGTTAATCATCAAAGTTAATTTTATAACTTACATGTACATGTAAAATTAACCATGGAGCTTAAAACAATCTTCAAAGAATGGAAGGAGTATGAGGTTCAAATAAAAAATAATCAAATAGGCATAACATAGACATGACTGGAATAGATCTATATGGAAAGATAAGGACCATTTTTTTCACTAAGGCACAGCCCTCCAGTAATCTCACATGAGGACAGTTCGATTAATTTGAGGGTAAAGAACATAGTGATATACCATTAGCTTTAGCTGCTTCAGTTGTTTCTTCTGTTCCCATGATGCTCATGATTTGAGCCAGGGCGGTGAAGTCGTCTGGTGCTCTGAAGAATGGATAGCGACCACTCAAGATGGAGAGGAAGATCACCCCAGCTGCCCACATGTCCACAGCTGAGAGTAATGATTAAATCAGTAATGTGTGAATGAAAAGGTAAATTTGTAAGGAGGATATCTTGACTTGTAAAGGTTTCCCTTCACAAATAGAGTCACATGAAGTTTGAACAAACAATTACTCTTTCAACAATAGAATTTAATGAATCTTAAAAGATTTGCAATGTTACTTGATTAAGAAAAGAATGTTCTATCCTCTTGGAATCTTTCAAGTAGTATTAAAAGACATTATACAAAGACAAGTTGTGTTCTTCTATAGTACATACATGTATAATGCTTTTATACCCTGGTATTACTGATGGGCTTCTAAATATCACTATCAAAGATTTGTAACCATTCACTAATTAGTTTCTAGTGCAAGCAGTAAGTGCAATATTAAAGGAAAGCCAAAGAAACTCAGAAGCTGTGCCTTCTCAAACAATTTCTAATCTACCTTTACATGAATCAGAAGCTGAGTAGCAAGTGCAATATGAAAGTCGAAACTCAGGAGCTGTGCCTCCTCCGATAATTTTTAATCTATATTTGCACGAATTGGGTATTAATCATGTGTGTAGCTTTGATGTACTCACCAGTTGTTTGGTCAGGGCACTTGAGCAGCACCTCCGGTGACCTGAACCCTGGTGTCCCAGCCCTGGGAGCCACCTGGTTCTTCCGGGCCATGCAGACATCACACACCTGAGGCAACCCGTAGCATCCACACACACCCTGTGGAGTCTTTGGCGTATCCTGCACCTTCTTGATCCCCCCTCTGGTAGCTATTGTGGCAGATTGTCTGGTAAGGACAACTGGCTTGGGAGGCTTTGAGGGCTTCTTGTCCTTGGATGGGGCAATGATTCCTTCTACAGTGTTCTCGCTGCCTCTCATGATTGGCGCAGGCATGCTTTTCTTGAGGTTGTCCTCGTTGACAGAGTCCAGCCGGTTGTAGCTGCGGTCACGGGATGACCTTTCAGTGGAATGGAAGGTGTTTGGGTCAAGCTCTACAAGCTTGGGGGCTTTGGAATGGCTTTCTGATTGGGTCCTTTTGGGCTCAACCTTGGATGGAACCTGCTGGGAGAATAAGAAAAGCTATCGAATTATTTATGAATCAAATATTTGCTCTCTTCCAAAGTACATTTTTATGTATTTGAGGGAGGTGGCTTTTATCAAGCTCAGATATTGAGATTGTATTGGATATTATGAAAGACCAGATAATTAAGGACTTATATCCTATCCAAAGGCAATACTTGCATGACTTTATTTTGGACTAAGGACAATTGATGGTTGAATGACTTTAGCACTTCATGCAATTGTTGGATACTTGGTTTATGGATTCTCTGAGAGATTGATTTTATAAATATGTTAATAGGTTTATTGTATCTTTGAAGCAAAAAAGGAAGACTTCACTGCAAACGGTTCTATATTTACTACAGTGTCTTGACAGCCAAGCCTGTAAATGTGGTAGAGATCAACTGTCAACAGCTAAACTACACACTACTGTGGTGCAAGGGTAGTACTAGGGAAGGATATCATTTTCTTTGGCTTTGGATTCTATCAACAAGGAACAGTTCGGATTTATAGGATTTGTTTTCATAGTCTACCTACCTTATTCTCTGATGCAGACACAGCTCTGCGAGTGTTCTTCCTCTGTAGAGGAGGCCTTGGAGTATCATGGTGAAGAACGCCCCCTACAGATGATGTCTTCACCGATGCCTTGACAGAGGATCTGGACGGTACAGCCTGAGCAAGGCCAAAGTCAACAAGTGCATATCTGGAAAAAACAACCAAATGAACAACAACAAAAAGAGTATGAACATATCATATTAAATTCTAAGTTATCTGCAAAATTTCTGGCATTTCTAAAATTCTAAAATTGGTGGGAAAAGAAAAGGAATACATTAACATAATAAAGGGTACTCACAGAAAATATAGCCCAATTTATTGCAAGTTTGCCTGATATGAAAACAATACTAACACAGATGAGGTTTGAAGGTTTGCATGGTGGTACGGATATCCGTAGAAATGGTTTACGGTTCACCATGTGGTAAGTCCTAAAGGACTATAGATAAAGTGGATAGAGATGGAGGTGAAAATAGAGAGGCAAGAAAGCAGGAAAGTTTGAGGGTAGAGTATCTTTCTGAAAACTGGGTGAAGTCCTAAAAAGGACTGTAAACCAGAAGAAGTGGGAGGATTGAGTTGGTGAAGAGATGAGGAGGCTTGAGTCGGCGAGAGGTAAGAAGACTTGAGGCGGGCGGAGAAGGAGAGAAGACTTGACGTTCCGGGCAGACACAAGAGTGAATTCACTTCTTCCTAATTCCTCCGGATCCAGACGCTGCACTTTCAGTATTCTATGGATTCATAACCAGAGCCTGTAACCAGTTGAATACTATGCCTAAGACAACTCAAGCTGGGGTCTATGGAAAATGTGTGTTATACCTAAATTAAAAATTAGTTTACACATTTGGAATACGTGAATGACTTCTTTTAGTGATTTTACAACTCTAAAATCAAACACTCCTAAATGCCATTTAGAAGGAAAAAGAAAAAAAAAAAAAAAAGAAAGAAAAAAGCAGAAAGGAAGGAAGAAAGGAACAAAGGAATGAAGGATGAAAAGAATGAAGGAAGAAAGAAAGAGAGGATGAAAGGAAGAAAAAAAAAGGGTAAGGATAACGACATTACAATTCCAAATGTAAACTCACTTCCTAGAGTGTCTATTGTAGAGGAAGTTTCCTGGCTTGACATCTCGGTGAATCACATTGAATCTGTGTACTCTCTTCAGGGCTGTGAAGAGAGCTCTGAGATAGTCCCGCACTTCCTCCACAGTCATGTCATGGTAAAACTCCTGGAAATGTCAAAATTATATAAAATTATAATTCAATACTTTTATAATTATATAATTTAATAACAATAATAATCTGTTTTTGGATAGCACATATCACATTATTATCTAACATCTCTACCATATGAAAGTTTATGATCTGTCTCATTATTGATTTAATTGAATACTGAACGCAACTGACCTGACCTAGGTGACATTTTAATTTACTTGATTAATACACACAATTTCAACGTCTTATTCATTTTACTTTTGTAACATGACTGAGGCTTTATAACTGCCACTGGCATAATTGTTTCTATTATGTACAAATATGTTATTAAGTATGTACTACTAGTACTACCATAATTTCAATTACAAAATGGATACATGGATCCTAATCAAATGATTGGTTGAGAGCCGGTCACGTGACATTCATTATTTTGCCTGTCAAGTTGAATGTGCAATTTCTTTACTAACAAGCGTGCAATAGCAAAGTAGATTGCATGCGTGGCAATTTCTCGCCCCTGGGCATGGGCGCTGCATCAGCGCTCTGCTTGCCAAGCCAGCGCGTACGGCCTAAAAGCCCTAAAAGCCCTAAAAGCCCTAAAAGCTTCGTACGCACTGCACTGCCTTGGTCAATTCACCCGCATGCTTTATCATGCAGCAACAGATTAATTTACAAGGCGAACATCGTCATTTTTCATCGATGTTGTTTAGTCCTTTATTTTTCATCAGTGGATCAAATCGGAATAAGTTGTTTTTTCAAGGTCTATGAGAGTTGCTGGTAAGTACTAATGCCACACAGGGTGAAAGAAGTTAATAATATCAACGTTAAACCATACAAGGACTAATGTTAGATTCTAGCTCAAGCCGGCCCAGGGCTATATAGGCTAATGTTAGATCGAATACTGTATCGTTAGAGCTAAAAGTTAGATCAAACGTTACATCAGATTTCCTGTAATTTATCAAACGACAAGGATCCATGTACGTCATTTCATGAAACAAATAACTCCTGGCTCTTGTTCATTCATTGGTTCAAATTACCGCATTTGATAACTTCAGAATTGTCCAAAGCCTCTCCGCTGCGCGTCGTGGCTTCAGACAATTACTAAAGTTATCACATGTGCTACTCTCAACCAATGCACTCAGAGCTGTGCGTTATTTGTATATTATTTGTCAATGTTCTGTTTAAATTCCAATTTTTCATAAACACTGCATTATTTGTCCTTTGACTACTGTATTGTTGTTTATACATTTATTAATAAATCAAAATTGAACTGAATTGAATTGAAAAGAGCATTTTAATACATCGCTGATCTTGGTTTTCTATTTCACACAAATTTCATACAGGAATACAGGCTTCAAATTACTCATGGAACATATTCTTAAAGTCTTGCTCGAAATTTGGTTTTGCTGATAATCACATTTAGTCTGAAGTTCAAGAAAATTGGAAGCTGCTTTACAAAGATTGCTGGCATATTAACCAGCTTCCTTAAAGAAAACTACTTTTAATGTCAGTCAAATCATCAATTTTCTTCTATTCAGGGATATACAGTCTCCTACAGCTAAGGATAGCTCTGTCAATAAATTCATTTTGTTAAAAGAAACAAACAATAAAACGAAACAAACCAGTATCATACCTCACCCAAATTGTATGAACTTACCTGGAATCTATTATGCTTGAAGTGCGGCATCACAATTACAATGTTGTCTCTCTCCCTCACAGTTAGGTTAACTCCCATCACATTATGACAGCCTCTGGAAAGAATATCAGAATTGAAATATTCACTAAGACTGCAAGTGCAGAGAAGTGAAACACAGACAAAAAATCTCACAATGATGACTAGGAAGAGAACACAGAGGGGACAAGATAAAGGACATAAAAGGAGGGAATGGGATTATTAACAAGATAAAGTAAATGGAAACGAACTAAATGGGTAACATTTTTTTTCCTTCTTTCAAGATATTGAGTTCCTTTTGCTAACTTTGAGAGCACCATGAAATTGGGGATCATCTGCAAGATACACTACTTGAATGAAACCTTAGACTCCTGTAGAAGTTCTGAAACTTTTTCATGCAAACTAAAATAACCTCCACTTTCAATGGTCATCCAAAATGACTTATTCGCATAAAAACGGAAGTTTTGATTGTTGGAACACCAAATGATTATTCAGTTTGAAATCTGAAGGTTGATGAAAAAGTTTAAATTTTTTTCAGGGGAGTTCTTGAAATGACTTTCAGAAAGTCATGTTTAAGAGTCTGATATGATGAACGACCAGACTAGGAGGGTAACTGTCTCATGACATACCCTATTCTGACCAAGCAGCTGAGCTCACTGAGGATGCGATCTGGATGACTTGTTGGGATGATGTGCTTGAGAGCAAACTCCTGGGTAGAGTCAGGGGTCTGCTTTAAAGTGGCTCTGTACACAGAACTGAAAGTACCTGCAGGTGTGGATTGAAAATTAGCAATTAGTTCAATTCTTCTGTAAAAACATACAGTGCTCTTTTATAAAGTAAAACTAAATTCAATCAGCATATATGCATATTTACTAATCCCACAGGAACGGAAGAAATAGAATGCAGAAGAAAGTTACAAGCTCCCAGAGCACTGTATAAATAGTAAGAAGATCTTCAATGAATTCAAGAAAGTTGGAAAGCTTTAGCACCAATCCACACATAAAAATCCAGCCACTTTGTTTTTCCACTCGTGTCATTTTGTAATACTTTGATGGTTGAATATTAACAATGGATATTAACAACACACACACACAAAATCAACCCTTTCCAAAGACTTTATATGACTCTCACCTTCTCCTATCTTATCAATCACTGTGAAGAGCTCATCAATTTTGGGAACAGCTTTCAGCATGGTGCTTATATCTGCTCGTATTTTATCTGCACACCGGAAAAAAAAAAAGAAAAAGAAGAAAACAGATGATATCAAATCTGAGTTATAAATCAGACTGAGACACATTACCTTTCTTTGTTAGTGAGCTTCATATAATATGTTTTTAACTTTGAAAGTAATGTTGAAAGGCCAGAAAAATGCCTTGAGGTAGTTATTTAGTTACACACTGATGACAGATTAGAAATGTTTCCCTACCTTGGACCTCCACAAAATGAACCCTTCCCATCATCCTTAAAGGCATTGGTTAACATTGTTATGATTTAAAAAAATCTTGTTTTGTTACTTGAAAATGGTGTAAAAATACCAGTCTGAAAGTTTCAAAGTATAATATCCACAGGAAGTATTTTTAAATATAAAAAATGTGAACCAATGTTACGAGGGTCGGTTGCACAGAATAGACATAAAGATTGCGCATGCGCGTATGACTCACTTTACCGTACTGTGTGTATTGGCGAATCACGCGGTGGGAGGCACATAACAGCATTTTCAAATTCAAGCAAAGTGGTCCTCCTAGTGATTGTCTCGTGAGACGAAGGATAATAAAATCGCCGTCTGCGTCTAACTTACACTTTTTCATTCAAAATTATGGTTGGTTTCAAGGTTTTTGAGTACAAATACAAGTACTCATACACACGTTTCATCTTAGTTTGAGAATTTTTTAAATCAGCTACTCACAAAGTTAGGCAATGCCTTTAAGATTACCTATCACATCTTGCAGGTCAAGCCTTCATCTGTGGAGTTTCCTTCATTTATTATCTTGACTGCAATCTTTCTTTTGAAAGCACAACATAATCCACAGAAAGATTTAATACCGACAGTTGCATTCTGGTGCATATAAACAAATTGTTGATCAAAACACAGTAGGTATAGATAAAAGAGGCATGCCAAAACGTGTATTCAAAAGAGAAATAAAGAAACGAAAGAATTAAAGATGATGCTAAAGGAATGCAATTGAATTGCAAGAGATTAACTTCCCATTCAGTTATTAAAAGTGATGTTATTGTAAAACTATGTTAAGTTCATTAATTTTGTTATTACTTTGTAATTATATGATTTATTGTGCCTTGTTATTTTGAAGATTTGGATGTTAATAAATTCCTCTGATGAGGCAAAGAAAATAAAAATCTTGACATCAACATTACCCTACACGGTACTTTATTATTTAGCTTCACATTTTATCATGAACCAGTTTCAGATTCAAGGAAACAAAATAAAGAATAACACAATTCATCAAACCTCATGTGGTTTAAACTGCCAATAGCAGTGGAAGGGTTAAGGAAAGAAAAGCAATGAAAATTACCTGTCATTCTGACTGAGCCCTTGAATGATGATCTTTTCCGTTTCTTACATGATGTCATAATCGTTGGTGTTAAGGGGCGTAAATCAGAATCTTTCTCCTCCATCTCCCCTGCATCGATGTCAACATCAAGGGCACTTGTGGAACTAAGGTTATCATTTTCTTGGCCAAGCATCATGCTGTCAAGAAAAACAGTGGGAGAAAAAAAATAGAGAAGAAAATGAAGTATGAGTAAATAGAAGTAAAAAAGAAGCAACAATTATCCTCCAACAACATCAGAGGCCAAGAGAAAATCTATAAGACAATAAAGAAGAAAAAATATATGAAAACTTGCATGAGAGAAATTCTAGTTGGTTGAACAATACATTATTTACTTATCAGAACATCAAATTGAATGATGGAGCACTAACAATAAGTCAAAGTCATAGAGTTGAATAAAGTGCATTTTCCCCTTAATCTCATCATCTTCCTACACTGTAGTCTGTAGATTGAAGTCCCCAGTTTTCCGCGATATGGAAAACGGAAAAATTCATGGAATTCAGGAAGAACACGGAATTCACAGAATTTTACAGAAAATGCGATTTTCAGGCCAAAAAATTTGAATTACAGAAAATACAGTGGAAATCATGAAAACAAGGCAAAATCCAATAAAACAAAACCGTGCATCAGCGGAAAATCTGGATCAAACCTGTTCGCAGTGTTTAGTGTGTGTTCGCCAAGCTTTATCTGCACACTGCAGTGCATGTACATGTACATTAGGGTAATTAGTTTTTTCGAAGATTTTTACTATTTGCGATTGCTTTATCATATGTTTTGTACATGTCACGGAAGAACACGGAATTTGAAGTTTGGAACACCAAAGAACACAGAATTTGCATTTTAGAAAACATAAAACTGGGGACTTTACTGTACATGTAGATCCTCCTAATTCTGCTCTCATTTCTCCAGCTTTAATCAAAGACTAGATCCCAGAAGTAGTAATCTGTCTTAACTAGGATCTAGTCTCAATCACTCACACAAGGTTATACCAACCTTGCAACAAAAAAGGTCTAGATACAAGGGCAAGTAGTGTTACCGCGAGTCAAGTGACATCCTGTGTACACGGCTGATGAATTAACCTCGTCCTGCAAAATCAATCGCACTTAAGGAAGTGAGCCCTCTAAGAATCATCGCACATCATCGCTCATAGCACAAGAGGGCAGAAAATCAAATGACATTGGATAGGAATGATGCTGTTGAGTTTTATATCATGGTAGATGATAATTTTATGCTCTAAATTCAATATTTCGAGCATGTTCATGACAGGATGAGTGGAGGACACAAGATATTCACAGCAGCATCCTAAACAATGTGCTGGTAGTGCTAAATCTAGGCCTAGACTAAGTGAAATTCTATTTTTCTTCTATCTTTATTTGGTGTCATTTCGATTCAGTTCTAAACGATGTTGACTCACGTCATAGTTTAGCAACTGGCTGAGTGAGGGGTTCTGGCGGCTACGGGTGCCTTTATTTTTTATTAATTATTTTAGTCTGCTCCCTGGCTTCTTCTCTTTCTTCCTCCTTCTTCTCCCCTTCTTTCTTCTTCCTCCTCCTCCTCCTCCTCCTCCTCCTCCTCCCCACTCCTCCTCCTCCTCCTCTTCCTCCTCCTTCTCCTCCTCCTTCTTCTTCTTCTTCTTCTTCTTCTCCTCCTCCTCCTTCTCTTCTTCTACATTTTACAGTTCAACTTTTTCTTATCCTGATCTCCCGATAGTAGACTCTAACGTTACTCCGACTACAGTTGAATTAGCTTTTCAATTTTTCCTGCAAAGAAAGTAAGTTGGGCAGGCAATGTTGGGTTTAATTTTTCTGCCTTCTGAATGTTCTGGCTTAAATCGGTCATGTAATTGTCCGCGTCCCACAGAACTGGAAGCCTCTGTTCATGATCGCCGCCGCACCTGCAGGCACCGGCATTGCAAAATTCACCGCCTCCAGATCCAGCTCCATTCGATTCGTAGATCGTACTGCTAACTAGTAGTAACTGTTTAGTGGCGTCTGCAGAGACAATTTCTTATCCCAGTGGCCAAGACGTTGGGACAGACACTACACCACAACCGGAACGCAGGCTGATTGTTTCACCAAGCTCACCTTACTTGGGTCCTGCTCTCATACTTCTCTCTCAGAGTGGAGCAACCCTTCACTGTTCCACAACCTCTCTCTCACTTTCCTTCTCGACCTACATGTCAAACGTACTACTGTCAATTTGTAATACTGGAAACCCTGTACCTCAACACTCATGTGCATGTATATTCACATTGATGATAACCCTGCAACGATTGCAGTTCTCCAGACTGGAGGAAACCAACCAATGGCAAAGAAGAAGAAAGAAGCTACAACCATGACAACTTCATGAACTTGCTTAGCGCGCGCTAGCTCGCTCGGCCTCGGTCGACATGAGATAAACAGTAAAAACTTGTGTTATTGATACACGGGAGACGGGACAAATATACAGTTACCCCACTATAAATTCATAACGGCCATATCGTGGTTTTAATAGGAAACCGCTCGTTCATTTGACGCACGCACTTGTGTACAAAGAGAATGGAGGTGGAAATAGGAAACTAACACAACACTCCAGTCAGGACAGTTAATGCGTGTGACTGAATAAAGCGCTGCTGTACAAAGTGAACGGTGGTTTTCTATTACACGATAATGCCTTCATAACAGTTATTTATTTCATCTTACCCGTTCATATGATTTTCCACAAACTGGAGAGAAAGGCCCGTCTTCAGCAAATCTTTGTCGTCAAATGGAAAGCTAATCGAACCCGAATTTCCCGCGTTTGGGGTCAACCGGAAGAAGACCGATATCAGCTAGCTGAGCTGACCTCCCGAAATGCGAAACACTTGCATACACGGAGACTGAAGCCAAAAAAGATTGATCAAAAATCAATTTTAGCTTAAATTCTGTGGAGATCGGTCATTTCGCCAGCAAGATGATACACAGTTTGTTTATGATAAACTCCTCAGGGTACGTATAGCAACAATAGATAGGTCAAAAGGAAAGAAAAACACAGCAGATGTCGACACGACGACAACCGAGACGGCGAGAGTCTCGCATTGCCCTTTTTTCTGTACCGGTAGGGCCTACTGTGTAGTCCCGCATTACTGAGATTTTTGTTTTTTTTGTTTTTTTCTTACACTGGAAAATCCGGTTCAAACCAGATCCAAAATGGTTAGATTTTAAAAAAAAAAAATTGTTTCGCCTCACGTTCATTGAGGCATGATGGTTTATGGACATGATGGAGTTGAAAGTTGAATGAACATGATGAAGATGAGACTTTTTGTTCTTTTTTTTTCATCCGTCCGACGAATGAAAAAAAAAAGAACAAAAAGTCAAACTCAAAAAACAAAAACAATGAGATGCAAAAAAAAAAAAAAAGAAAAGGAAAAGAGTGAAACTGATGATTTGTCTTTCATGTTTTTCAAACAAATTGAACAGGAGAACTTCAAAGATGCATCCAGTGAAAAATTGTCAAATCCATCCAAAGACAGTTGCAATGCACGTTAATGCCACTGGCACTGTTACTTTTAGTGTTACATGTAACTGACATTGTGCATGGCCAAGGTCAAGGAATGAACTTTCTAACAAAATTCTACAATTTCTAGATTTACTTGAAGTTTCTAGCGACGAGGCATTGTTTTTTGTTGTTGTGAGTGTGTGTGTGTGTGTGTGTGTGTAACAAAAAATAACAAGACCCCTTTCTGAGGAAGATGGACAGAAAGTAAGGAAACGACCATTATTATATTGGAAAACAAGTTTGACTTTCATTTTAAAACAGATTAAAATAGGCAGTATATACAGCCACACGCGTGTGGTTGTATCCACAGCATCGACATGAGGATACAGCCACACTCGTCTGAATTGAAGTTTTTGCTGCGACTGCTGCATGTATCGCGAGTGTCAACTGCACTGCACAAGCGATGTGTACACATCGCTTGTGCAGTGCACACACTAGTGATAGCTGTCATGGTGCAGAGTATAAGTGGGAATTCAAACGAGTGTGGCTGTATCCTCATGTCTATGCTGTGGATACAACCACACGCGTGTGGCTGTATACACTGCCATTAAAATAAGATGACCCTGGCTTTAATTCATTTGGCAATCTGCACTAAATTTCATGTGAACTTAAGCCTGGGCTAAGGCTTTAAAAATACAAGACAGTGCATCTACATGTAAATCCAAGTGGATTTTAAAATATGTTAAATGGAGTTTGATATGTGTTTACCTAAATTTATTTGTCAAGTTCCAGACAACTCAAAAAGAAAATTGCCAGGGGTGGGGGGGGGGGGGGGGTTGAAACTAGCCCTGACAGTTGGCGATAGCTTTGACTATTGGGCATTTTCAGACAGGTATTGTTAATAAGCTCACTATCTTAACATTTCATCTTTCCTAAATTGCTCCCAAATCACATTTATCTTGTACATCAGATCATACTTACAGACATGAAAACGAGCATCATATTATTACTTCATAAGGAGAAAAAAATGTCAGCTGATCAAATAGCAAGCTCAACTTGGATCAGATCATACCCCATTTTGAACATTGCTTGGGTAGGCCTTGTGTATAAAAAATGCCTGTGCAATGTGGATGCCTACACAAAGGGTGCCTTCTATCAGTGTCCAGACAAGTTGTGTATCCAGATAGAAGATTTCAAACAATGATTTCACCAATTTTGCAGGCAATATTTGAGAAATCTTTTAAAACCTATTTTGGGTGATAGTATAAATGACGAGTGTTCATAAGTGGTTAGTTTTATTCAACATAAAAAAAATAATTGTCCAGAAGCACAACCCCTCTGACCTATTTTAGCAGCATTAAATCTTGCTTGGGACACTGTTTAATATTTTCCACTGAATAACAAATATTGAGTTCTTTGTAGTTTTTCATACATGTAGAATATACTAGGACTTGACACTAACAGGTGTCAAGATCCCATTGGCACCTAAAATCTAGTTCAGACTCCCAAAGACACATGTATGAAAAATTTAATGCCGGGCACAATGCTTACACTTACAGACCCTGAAATTTCACTATGGGTCTCGTAAAGAAAATTGTGTGGAGCCCTATATACATGTACTTTAGATGCATGATACTGGTGTAAGTCTGTCCTGTTCCTTTTGTCTCATTTTTACAGAGATATTTTTATGGAAAAACATTGGAAAAGTGTTGTGAGCAGATCAGTATGTGACTACTTTTTTGAAGCTCAAGAAAAGGTATGTTGGAATCTATTATTAATGCAATTTCAGACTTCTCAACTGTATGTTCACAATTTCATTCAAATTCATTTTAGATTATTATTTTGTTTTTTTGTAGTATGTTATTCTCAAATTTGAGGAATGAAACAATATATCCTTTAGATATAAAGTAGAGGCAAGTTTTGTTATGATTTACATGTATGTTCCATTAATCTCCTTTTCTTTTAGCATATGTTAGAGGTTTTTGTGACAGAATCTGGAAAGTCTGATTTTTGTGTGTGAAAATTTAACTATAGCACCAGATATGAGTTGATGTGTTCATTTAGGATGGTTATTACTCACAGGAAAAAATACTTGGGATCAGAGAACATTTAAGCTCTGAAAAGCTCAAGAACAAGAAGAGACCTGAAAAGCTAAAAAGGACTCTTAAAAATATTTTTAAAAAATAACAACACCAACAACAGTAACAACAACAACAGCAATGACAGCAAAAGTCATTATACATGTATTTTGAAATCCTTTTCTTTGTTTAGAAAAAAAGAAATTAAAAAAGTGAAAAATTTGTGAAGCATTTCCTACACTGGTTTTTTGTCTCGCCCACCGGAGGTGAAGGCGAGACTAAGGGATCCAAATGTCGTCCGTCCGTCGTCCGTCCGTCGTCCGTCCGTCGTCCGTCCGTCGTCCGTCCGTCGTCCGTCCGTCGTCCGTCCGTCCGTCACAAACGTTATGAAAGATAACTTGGCAACCGTGACTCACTTTTCAACCAAACTTGGGTTGTAGATGCACTAAGGGGACCTGCATGTTATGGTCCAGTCAGAGGTCACATGGTAAGGTCAAAGGTCATTTCAGGTCAAACGTTAAAGTTTACGTGCAAGACTCTCTTATGACACAAAACTCTGCAACCGTGACTCACTTTTCAACCAAACTTGGGTTGTAGATGCCCTAAGCGGACCTGCATGTTATGCTCTAGTCAGAGGTCACATGGTAAGGTCAAAGGTCATTTTAGGTCAAACGTTAAAATTTACGTGCAAGACTCTCTTATGACACAAAACTCTGCAACTGTGTGACACTGTTCAATCAAACTTGGGTTGTAGATGCACTAAGGGGACCTGCATCTTATTGTCCAGTCAGAGGTCACATGGTAAGGTCAAAGGTCATTTCAGGTCAAATGTTAAAGTTGACGTGCAAGACTCTCTTATCACACATAACTTTGCAACCGTGACTCACTTTTCAACCAAACTTGGGTTGTAGATGCACTGAGGGGACCTGCATGTTATGGTCCAGTCAGAGGTCACATGGTAAGGTCAAAGGTCATTTCAGGTCAAACGTTGAAGTTTACGTGCAAGACTCTCTTATGACTCAAAACTCTGCAACCGTGTGACACTTATCTATCAAACTTGGGTTGTCGATGCACTAAGGGGACCTGCATGTTATGGTCCAGTCATAGGTCACATGGTAAGGTCAAAGGTCATTTCAGGTCAAACATTAAAGTTTACGTGCAAGACTCTCTTATGACACAAAACTCTGCAACCGTGTGACACTTATCTATCAAACTTGGGTTGTCGATGCACTAAGGGGACCTGCATGTTATGGTCCAGTCATAGGTCACATGGTAAGGTCAAAGGTCATTTCAGGTCAAACATTAAAGTTTACGTGCAAGACTCTCTTATGACACAAAACTCTGCAACCGTGTCACACTTTTGAGTCAAACTTGGGTTGCAGATCACTAAGGGGAAGTGCATGTTATCATTCTGTTGGACTTCACATGATAAGGTGAAAGGGTTCTTGGGGGACCTTCATGTTATACTGGTATCAGAGGTCACATGGTAAGGTCAAAGGTCATTTTATATCAAACGTGAAAGTTTACTTGCAAGACTCTCTTATGATAAGTAACTTTGCAACGTCTGCTCCCTTTTTAACTAAACTTGGGTCATGGATGCACTTGGGAGACCTTCATGTTATAGTGGCATCGGATGTCACGTGGTAAGGTCAAAGGTTATTTTATTTCAAACATTACAGTTTACATGCACGACTCTCTTATGACACATAACTTGACAACTGATGGTCAAATGGCAACCAAACTTGGGTCATAGATGCACTAGGGGTAACATCATGTTGTGGTGCTGTCGGAGTTCACATGGTGAGGTCAAAGGTCATTTGAGGTCAAACATTAAAGTTTACCTGCAAGACTTTGCGATATCAAACTTGGTTAGGGATGTACTTGGGGAAACCTTCGTGTTATTTAGTCACGGGTGGGCGAGACACAATCTTGCTATTGGCTTGTTTTTGTTTAATATGTATCAGAATTTTCATTTCCTTTAAAAAACAGGCCTGTAGCAAATTGGATGTTCCTCCAATCATTGCTACACCTCATCATTATCTCATCAGCATCTATAGGAATCAAATCTACTTTGTTGCAGTGGTACAGACAGAGAGTAAGTAGATGCTAGAGTGTATGTATTCGTATCAAGACATTAAAGAGCAGTTTGAGTTTTGAAGAAAAGATATGAAGTGCAATCAATATTAGGATGGATGTTAAATACTCTTGATAGTGAATTAGGAAGAATGGATTGAAAGGTATTTATAAAGCAAATAAAATCAAGTGAGCATTCAAAAGAGGAGATGAGCTTGGAAGATAAATGTGAGAAAAATCTGAAAATTTTATTTTTGGATCAATTGCAGAGTATTATTTAATTGTTGAGCAGTTTCTATGTTATATAGTACAATAGTTTAATTATTTTCTGTTTCCAAACAGCACCCCCACTGTTCGTGATTGAATTCCTCCATCGGGTTGTGGACACATTTGCAGATTATTTCTCAGAGTGCACAGAGACATCTATCAAGGAGAATTATGTTGTTGTATATGAGGTATGTTCAGTGAAACGCTGCTGTGTACATAGCTTTTCTCCTTTTTTGCTAATTTTCAAAAGTATATTCCTGTTTTGCAGTTTTTTGCTGGACATCATTTTGAGCGAGAATAAAAAAGTGAAAGTAAGAGAGAGACAAGAGAGGGGAAGAGAGAAAGAGAAAGGAGTAAAACAGAAACGAAAAGGGAAAGAGCATCCACTTTGAAGGTGCGTTTAGATATGATGCGACTTTGTGCCACCACTTTGTGTGACCACATTTTTTGTGTACAAGCCTATGTTGTTAAAAAATGTCGAGGCAGGACACATTTTGGTTTGCTGCCTGGCTGCAAAAATATGCCCACCAATCAAATTCCTAAAAAGTGAGCGCAAAAATTGCCGTCATGAGATTGTTTGCGCAAGTTTTGGCAAAATCCTCTCCTATTTGAGAGTTGAGGTGTGTTCATTAGCATATGGCGGCACAAAGTTGCATCAGCTGAACAAAAAAAATGTGGTCACACAAAGTGGTGGCACAAAGTCGCATCATATCTGAAAGCGCCTTAACTAAAAGCTTTCTGAAATCCATGATTTAGTTTGAATAGAAACTAATAGTTTTTCAGTGGATTTCTTCATACCGGATATGCATTCACCTTGAAGGTCAAGTATGATAATTCAGACATAAACTGATGTCACGGCGAAGGAGGTCAGTCCATGGCAGATATTCAAAACCTGTACCAGTTGATCCACAGTCTGGTTACGTATCCTCTGGACCATGACCTCACTACACCGTTTCTGACATCAATGGTTTGTAACTTGTAGCTGTAATGATTACAATGTGAACATGTCCTTTGACCCTTGACCCTTGTTTCTTCCCAACGCAGCTTCTTGAGGAGATGCTTGATAATGGGTTTCCTCTGGCCACAGAGTCCAACGTTCTCAAGGAGCTGATCAAACCACCCAACATCCTCAGGACGGTGGTTAATACAGTCACTGGAAGCACAAAGTGAGACATCACTTGTTTTAAGCCACTTTTTTTGTTAGTGATGCAAGATTTCTGGATTTTCCTGAGTTTAGGCCCTTACACCTAAAAGTTGACAGGTTTTAAGCTTTTATAGGCACCATTTTTATTTGCAGCATGTAGTGGGTAACAGTTTGGCTGGGACTCCTTACAGCCCCAAAATATACAGTAAGAATAGTATATATCTGTCAGAAGATGATATCCAGAGAGACATGCTATGAGGTACGAGTATGGCTCAAACTAGACATGCTACTCCTATTTTCATGGGCTAATTGAGTTGCAGTCATTTGACATTTTTTTCTGCAAATCATATGGAGTCCAGTCTTCTCTTCTGAATGCCTACATGTGCTTTCCAGTTTGTTGCAAGTGATATTTGATATATTGTACATTATATATATTGTGCAAGGTTTTTTGTTTTTGTTTTTTTTGTTTTTGTTCTGTTTGTTTTTGTTTTTGTTTTTGTTTTGTTTAGTTTTTATTTTAGTTCATATTCATCTCTTCATGTAAATTGTCTATTCTCATTCTCCTAGTCTGAGTGACACTCTACCTAGTGGTCAGCTTTCCAATGTGCCGTGGAGAAGAAGTGGAGTGAAGTACACCAACAATGAAGCCTACTTTGATGTTATTGAGGAAGTGGACTGCATCATTGATAAATCAGTAAGTTACATTGGTGTATTGGGAGTCTTGTATATGTTACTTTTGAATAGAACAGAATTTGTAATCACTGTAATCCATTTACGTACATGGTTCAGCCACAGCATCATACAATGCAAAATGCCAATAGCAGATGCAGTAGTTGACCATCACCTTGTTCTTTATCGTAGGGTTCGACGGTGATAGCAGAGATCCAGGGATACATAGATTGTTCTGTGAAGTTGACTGGGATGCCTGATCTTACCATGTCATTTGTCAATCATCGTCTTCTGGATGATGTCAGCTTCCATCCATGTGTCAGATACAAGAGATGGGAGGTGAGTACAGTCAAACTTGCTTTAGCGACCACCTGTACAGAAAGACCACTTGTCTGTAAATATCACTTTGATTCCCTTTAATTAATTTTCTGAACGAAACATGTATTAAAGAACCTGTACATAAAGACCACCTGCTGATAAAGACCACATTACCTGTCTCCCCTGGGGGGTCTTAACATACAGGTTTCACTCTACATGTACATAACAAGCCAGTCCTATTAACTGTACCCACAGTGGACCAACAGTAAACTAAACAAAATAAATTTTATCCAGTTGGGAGCTGATGCTCATTAATTTGCCCTCTAATAAAAGATTCTGACCAATTCCCAACTGATCTCAGACAAGCCCTTGACATTTAAGATCTTTCAGAATTGTGGGAAAAAAAAACAGACTGACAAGTTCTTGAACTAACTCGGAACTCTGTAAAGTCCATCACTACAGATGTTTGGCCCTGCATGTATAAGCTTTTTTTCATGAGCTCTGCGACAGCGCATATATTTTTGCTCTCCTGATGTGGTTTGAGAAATAGTTCATATTGTGGACTATTTTTTATTTCAACAGTTACTAATGTAATTATTTGTTTTCCTTTTCCAAATATAGTCTGAAAGAGTGCTATCCTTCGTTCCTCCTGATGGTAACTTCAGACTCCTCTCCTATCACATAGGAGCCTCCAAGTAAGTATTGTCCTAAATTTGTCCTAAATCATTCTTAATCCATTGAATGGCTGAAGCCCAGTGTCACTCATGTTGCAACCATCCTAAAATGTGGAATTCATTAGCTGGAATTGGCTACTGGTGAACCTATTCAGGACTTGGATATTTAGGATCCTTCTTCATAATGGCAACATTTCCCTTTTGTTGGCACTGTTTTATGATAATTAGCATAGTATCCAAAAATGAAAAAAAAAAACCCCACAAACACACAACATTTCCTTAAGATGAAAAATGGCAATCTGAATAATACAAATTTGATTTCGCATATCATGTGATGTCAGCTTTAAGATTATTGTTATTTTTCATTTCCTGTTGTCCAAAAAACATTTTGTTATGCAGTATAGATTGGAACAGATCATAACTTAACTTCCTTTATTTTATTCGTGCGTTTGTTATATGTTGTAGGACTGATTTAAAAAGTGGATCGACTCAAACTATGCTTAGAGATGAGAGATTATCATGCACGTATTTTTGTGACTGTTATGTAATCATCTTTGTTTGCTTTAAATCCCAGCCTCACAGCCATTCCAGTATATGTTAAGCCCAACATCATGATGAGAGAGACATCAGGAAGATTTGAAGTCATGGTGGGACCAAAGCAAACTATGGGAAAAACGGTATGCTCCATTTTCCATTTATCTACTTTTATGAACATTTAGTTCATTTATATGAATTGAATTTTATACCATGAGACTTTTGTGTGTTATTCTTTCTGAAAATTGATATTTGCATTTCTTGCTGCTTCGAGTTGTGGAGAAGTTTAGCTTTTTTAAAGTGTATATTTACATCTGTTTGGATATCACTTGCATGTAGGTTATGCATTCACATGAAGCTTGATCACAAAGCACACTGCAGAATTAATTTCATTGATAAATGATTTATACAGTTGAACCTCATTATAAAGAACATTGTTTCAACAAACTCTGGTTATAACAAGGTAATTTTGCCAGTCCCACTTCTTTGTAATTTTTTTTTATTTAGCCCCGATATAACAAGGTTTCGATATAAAGAGATAATTTCCTTGGTCCAGAGGAGTTTGTAATAACGTGTTTGCCTATATTTACATATTTTACTATTCATGAAAACAACATATAGTGACATATTTCAAAACTCAAGCTGTCAATAATGCAGTTGAAGGATTGATTTCCATTTTAGAAACTGCTGTTATCTATTCAGCCATCTTCTTGCTAACAGGTTGAAAATGTGGTCATCACCTGTGACCTTCCAAAGCAAGTGCTCAACATGACCCTGACCCCTACCCAGGGTACCTACAGCTTTGACCCCGTCGGCAAGGTCATGTCATGGGAGGTTGGCAAGATCAACCCACAGAAGCTGCCCAGCATAAAAGGCACAGTAAGTTATTCTAATGGCTGATCCTAAATGTTTTTACTATCGCGCATAATAAGAGTTCAAGCAAGAAATTAGCAGTAGATAAAAGGATGATTCAAATTGACTTCTGTTTTCCTTTCTTACTTCTTAAAGGAGAAGTCCAGACAATTTCATTAAAATTACACTATAAAGCTTACAATTCAAGCTAACAGATAATGCTACTTTCATTTATCAAAGTGATTTCTGTTAATTTTAAATACCGAATAAGTGTTTGTTTTTTTACTCTGAATAATTGATTTTCCCACCGAAACCCAAATATGGTAATTGGTCGCGTGACGTAGGCGATGCATTTGCACTGCGCATGCGCAGTTATTCTCTGCATATTCTCTATGCAAAATGCTGAGATGTATAGCTTTTGGGTGTACAAATCACACCAGAGAAGTTTTTTGCTATCTCGAATCCCCTGACGGACGGGGAGAGGTGCCCGATGGATTAATGATATTAGAACGGACAAATTCGACATTAAAACTTGTTAATTTTCGTAGAAAATGAAAGCGTGCGAAGACCACTTCAAGCCGGGATGTTGGCAGGTGGCGGTGGATAGTGTGTGGGCGTTCGAAAGTGATGGGCTACGAGCCCATGAGAAATTGTAAGGTCTTCCCGTCGATTGAAATGGTCAGATTTAACGGTCTTTACAAATTCTGAGGTTAACAAGTAGGCACAAGAAGCCTAAATAAAATCAGAAATGATATGACTGTAGATCTACTAAAATTCAGAAAAAAAAACTATGGCGCAATATGAGATGAAGAAACAATGTGTACCTCTAAAGTTACTGCAGACAGTGCAGTAATTCACTCTCGCGCTATGCATGCACTATACTGTCACTGCACTCGCATCATCATTTGCATGATGCGGTGCATCTGCTACGTCACTGGGCCGGGGTGCGAACTGTATTGTGGATGAAAATGGGCTCGTACTAGAACTACCGTTTGTAAAAGTTCATTGTTGATTACTCTGTAATCATAAGGTATGTTGTGTAAAGGAAGACATTTACTAGCCGCTGAATTTTTTCTCTTTATGATCCATGCTTACAGAAATCGCCTAGACTTCTCCTTTAAGTACATGTTTTGTAATTATAAGTTATATCATCTTAACCCTTTGAAGAAAAATCCTGATTTAATTTGGGCTGAAAAAGGCATGTGATTTTATGCATCATGATAACTGAAAAATTTTGATACCAAAAAAAAAAATCATTAAATCAGAACAACAGTAGATAGTATGTCTGTCATTTTGGTTGGGAACCCAAATCAGCACTGAATCAATTGTGCATTGCACCATTCATGGTGTACATATTGATGATGATGTTGGTGGAATACTAGTCTGCTTTTGTGTTTTTCACTATCTTTTAGATGTCACTACAATCTGGTGTCCCACCTCCTGAAGCCAACCCCACCCTGTCTGTAAGTATTTAAAACCATTCTTATGTATTTAACATCTTACAGTATGGAAGGTGGAATTTTCTACCCAAAGATTTTGGCTCTGTTTCAGTAATATTCAAACAGATAATAATCATTATCTCTCTGACAATTTCTTAGTAGATTATTATTAAGGGTTTGTTGTGCTCTTTCTAAATGCAAGAGTGAAAAACTAATCAATGCTAAACTTCATCTTCTGGTGTTGACTGTCTACAGCAGGATAGTATCAGTGTCACATGCATTAATTATTTATATTATAGTGGGATAATGTAACAGGAAAGTCCAGTTTAGTTTATAGTACTTGCGGCATTACCGACTTGTAGCCATGTGAAAATGTTGGTGAATGTACCGTTTCACTTTTTGTCTTCCATCAGGTGCAATTTTCAATCAGCCAGCTGGCAATATCTGGCCTCAAGGTCAACAGATTGGACATGTATGGAGAGGTAAGGATTCTTGATTTTACACTCCTTTTTGTTGGGGGGGGGGGGGGATCCTTAATGATGAGAGCATACCGAAGATGGAAACAATTATTTTTTCTTGCCTGCTTTTCTGGAATACGAGTCTGAATATGAATTATAATGGGAAATTGACCAAAATTGTTCAGCTGTTTTCTATGCTTTGGAGATTTCTTAATCATTATGTAATTTTCTTGTTTTCTTGTTTTTTATTTATTTTTTTTTCTACAGAAATACAAGCCCTTCAAGGGAGTGAAATATCTAACCAGAGCTGGAAAATTCCAAGTCAGAACATGATAGAAATATATAGATATACGTATACCAAGAATGTATGCTGTGATATATCAAATGTCTTACTCTGTACAGTTATTTAAAAGGTTATAGAAAAGTACTTATTTGTTCAACTCTGTGTTGCCTGCATATGTACTAGATTTTATTCGATGGAAGTTTAATGTGCTAAAGTCATCATGTTTGGCATGTGACACAGTATTTTATATTAGTGATACAGATGCAAGTATCTTTGCTGTCACATATATAGGTGTAATTAACTAGATATATATTAGATAAATGTTTAGTTGAAATGAGCCATGATTTTAGTTATATACATGTTTGAAAGTACATGTGAAAGATATCTCATTTGATCGAGACGGTAGTCATTATTTTGAATGGACACACAAAAGCATCTTAGCATCGAAGACGTTAAAAGTTTCTATGTACCATAACACTATGCCCCGAGTATGAGACCATTTTATTTTTAGTTTTATGTGATGCAGACCACCGCCTGTTTATTACTGATACATTTCACAAATTTGATGTTAGTCAAATTCCTACGTACATGTACAGAGCTGAGGCGAGGTTTGTACATGGCATCTTGTGTGCAAACAGATTCAGTGATTCCACCTGTTCCCTTTTTTTTTTTTTTTTGCAGTTCTTTGTACTGTTTTTTAGGGAAATACTGCAGGTTTCAAGTAAAATACTGTTTTTCCTGAACTTTAGTTGTTGTACAGTTGTATGGCTGTAAAGTAGGAAATACTATTTTCCCATTCATGATAGTTTTTTTTTCATACAAAAAATACTGCAAGACTTGATAATAGGTTGGCATTTCTGAACCCATTCATGACAGGAATTATTTAAAGCCTAATTTGATCAGCATTTATTCTTCAAATTGGCAACACCAACATTTTTATTTTATTGCTACATTTTTCTTATAAAATGTCATGTATCTGAAATGAATATAAATTGACAGAAATTATGATGAGAAGTCAAAAAGTTGCCAATTTGCAGGGGGAAACGTTGATTTTAAACTTTCTATCACATTGCCAATTTAAGGATTTTAATGCTTATTTTCCTTTTAAAAATTTTCAGCATCAAACAACGAATATTGACGCAACCAAAATGGGCACAGTTTGTGTAGAATTTTTTTGCTCTTTCTGCTTATGTATTTGGTGTAATTTTTAGGGCTCTGCATCAACAGTTATTAGGTCAAACCACAAAATGTGGGCCTCTGTCATGAATGGGTTAATATACCTGACTTTGACTACAAAGGAGAAGCACAGATTTAAGGAAAAGATTTTTTGCTAAAGAGTATGATTATTTTTTTTTTTAAGTGCCAAATACTTTCTGTGATCCGATTCTGCATAATAACAAAAGTTCAAGAGGAAAAGGTGCAAATGTACTCTACATGTAGAAACAGTCATCATATGTATCACTGTTGTAGAGTTGTCAGCTTGTTTTTTTTGGTTAACCCGTTGGCTGCTGAATTCTCTCATTCCCATAGGCTTGATACAGGGGTCATCCGGTTCCGGTAGCCATTGGGTTAATTTTGACAATAGATCATGCATACAACATTTAAAGTAAACGCTGAACAGAAGTTCATTTGGTTTTGGTATTAGCCCCAGAGTCACATCACTTGTATGTTTAAATGGTTTCCTGTTCTGTAACTTTGAAGGACATAGGGTTTGTGAAAAGGTCCATAAGGTAAAATGAAGCAAGTACAGTAGAATCACTACTGGAAATACACTGTAAACCTGAAAGCTGTGTCTCTTCCATTATACATGTAGTCGCATTTCACAACTTATTTTTCGAGCTTTAAAGGGGGTACCCAATGCTGAAACAATGTTAGCTCATTTGAAAGAGCATGATTTTGTGAGCAGAAAATCATCTGCCTGAAGTATTTTTAAAAAGTCGTGTTGCCAAGGAAACCCCCAAATGTGGTAAGATTTCAGGATATTTTTGACCCCTCAGCTGTGACCCAGTTTCAACTGGATACCCACTTTTACGTCAAAATGACGTCAAAGTGGGTACCTTGTCGCGCACTTATAGCAAAATGCGCGCAAGGTATAATACATATTGTGCAGCACAACTGCAATGCGCGAAGCTGGGTACCCACTTTTACGTCATACCTCATCCTCAAATTTTTTTTGGTCAGCTCTTGACTTTTTATGATGAAATTAGCCAAAATGCATTGATTTCGATTGAAAATCATCATATTTTTTAATGTAATGTTTCTTAGAATTCTATTCTTGATCATATATCAAAATATTTTTTACCATTGTGTAATCACTTTAATGCTTCAGATCTTCACAATCAAATTTAAAGTGAGACGAGAATGATGATATTGATACTGATATAGAAAATGGTATCTTAGATATAAATGTTAAACAAGCTGTGTTTGGCAAGATTCAAAAGATTGTACATGTATGAACAATTGTGTGCCTGCATCATGTGAAGTCAATTTGTAAACATAACAACACAGTCTATGTTAACTTCGTTGAACTTCTAGTTTATCATTAACAATCAGCGGAAATGGGAGTTCATATATATATATATATGAGGTTGGAGAAATTTCTTGACCAGAGATTAAACTAGTCTACGGCGATATTCGTAACATACCTAGGAGAATGCTAAATTGTAAAGGTGCATCGTGGAGCTGGTGTTGTAGATAAATGTCAAGGAATCGTTTCCTTTCCACCAAAAGAGCGTTCATCAGCAATTGCTGCCCTTTCAAGTCCGTATGAAATGAAAACCGAAACAGGCAAATATCTCAACTTCCTGATAATCATTTTGATTGGAATTTTGAGTCTATTTTTTTTCAGTGGATTTAATCTAAATTTTTAATGCACAATTCAAACCTCTGATATTCATTTGAAGTCTAGTCATGAGAAACATACCTGTGAATTTCATTTCATGCTTGAATTAAAAACCAAGTTGTACTTTCAGATGTTGTGATACAGATTGTACGTTACATACATTCACCATTAACTATTTTAGTTGCACGATGTGAGTTTGCAAGGTTTTATTCTCCTCGGTATGATTAACCAAATGCTGCTCTTCTATCCCTGGTTGTGTAGATAAATTTATTGATTGCATGTATTATTGCACATTACTTTGCACCTATATGTACGTGTAGTATGTAAAAAAAAATGAAAGCATTCCATGTATATTTCCTCCCTCCATGCTTGTACGACTAACAACCGTTTTGCCAATTTCTTTTATTTTCGTAAAGGGCTACATGTAGTCCATGTACAACCAAAATTTAGAGTACATGTAATAGAGAATAGTACATGTATAATGATGATGTATGCCTATAAAAGTCATTAATATCAAATGTCTATTAAAAGAGTAACCTCAAAAGTACATGTATTCTCATCGACTTTGTTGTCATATTTGTTGTCTTAAGTCTTAACAGTTGATGAGAGTTTGAAAATAGGTCAAAGAAGCCTTCATTTTCATTGAAGTTTAATGTTTTGCCAGAAAGTTCAAATATTTTTGAGGCATGAAACTTTCACAAATCTGAACAATTTGCAAAATTTGAGAAGTTTTGTGGATGCAAGTTTCTTGTTATTAAGTTTTTAAATGTATACCACATCTGACAGAAAAACACAGACCAACGCGTAAACCGTAGTTAACAAAGCTTTATTGATATATTCAGACTTCAAATAATACAAATTTGGGATTTTCATGATTGAATTGACTTTGATTTCTGTGTAACATCCAACCTTGTACACATTCACGGTCATGGAATTTGCATTCCACAAATGCAGTTAGACGATATTATATTCCACATACTAAGAATGTTGCTGTAGGATTGGTCAAAAGTGAAGCACATGATTAAGTGTAGTTTCGCCATCATCACCACCCGATAAGAAAAGTGCGTGACCTTGCAGTGTTGGCAGTTTTTGTGTTTCGCTGATCACTTCAGTCCACAGAGTCACAACACGTTATTAGTATTTTGGGGTACGCGCGAAATAAAATTGCGTGACCCCTGTGTGATTTTTGCCATCAATTTTTGCCATCAAATCATCTTTGCTTCTTTTGTGACGTCACAATTAGCTTCATACTTGTTGAGCAGCTGAGGCCAAGCAAGTCACACGCGTAGTTTGCACCGTCCCAATATATGCGCTAGCGCTAAAACAGGAGTGCGCAAATGCAGTCGACTTCTTTTCTTTAATTAAACATTCTTGTTTTAAAAAAAAACCAAATTCTTTATCTTAGAAAAGAAAATATTATGTTCTTTATTTACAGTTAAATGGTTTCAGATGTGAAATAATCACCTTCTGGTTTCAGGCAATGAGACAAACTATCACTTCCTCGGCGATCTAAATGTACACGCTATCTTTCCTCAGCTTCGCTTCGGAAAGATAGCTACATCAAGATTGCCTCGGAAGTGATAGTTTGACCATCACCTTCACCAACGGTGATTATTTGCTTACTAGCTGACAAAAAGCGAATCATGTGCTAACATGCATATATAGACTATATTTTAATGGAAGTCATCCTGTAGTACAGCACAAATGGGTAGGAACTAGGCAGAGAAAATTGTGCTCTTCCTACTAAGGCATGGAGTTGTGGCAATCTTGAGCAAAACGGATACATACAAAACACCCAAATTGTTATCTACTCTGTCATGAGATGATCCGATTCCTTAAATGGCTTACAGATTCCCTTTGTCCAATAAATGTATTTGTGCTCCAACAACTTGCCTTGTTTCCAGTGGCGGCACCAAGGGGGGGCATGGGGGGGCATTTGCCCCCCCACTCAGAAGCTTTGCCCCCCCAGTTGCCCCCCCCAGAAATTTTGAGGACTGAAAAGAAAAATTTTGTAAATAAGTAGATGTTGTCATAAGCATCATATTCAAGCTGTGAAGTGCTCTAAAATACCATTTTCAGCTCTTCAAAACTTTGATTGAAAACCAAAAAACTGGTTATTTTTGGCTCGCTCGCTTCGCTCGCTCGCCATATTTTAAAATTTCTTTTCTAAAATGCGATCAAAAACAAAAAATGTAGCCATTTTTGGCTCGCTCGCTCGTCATATTTCAGAATATTTATTCGAAAATGCGATTAAAAACCAAAAAAGGGGTTATTTCTTTGTTCGCTCGCTCGCAAAATTGATATCAAAATGTGCGTAAGCGACTAAAACTCGCACTTCACACTCGATTGTTCCATACACGCAAAAAAAAAAATTGACTGCCCCTGCCCCCCCAACATTTTCTTTTGCCCTCCATTTGCCCCCCCACTTTAACAATCCTGGTGCCGCCACTGCTTGTTTCAAACTAGTATTGTCTGGGGCAAAACAAACACTCTATATAAAGGTACTACAGGGAAATCTCGACATAACGAGGTTGGCTATAACGAGGTAACGGCTATAACGAGGGTTTTGTCACGGTCCCAAATTTACTTACGTGTAAGTCTGTGGCGGCATGAACCTGTTATAACGAGATCGGCTATAACGAGATATCGGATATAACGAGCTTAATCTTGAGCCCCTAAAACAAAGAAAAACACTGATAATCATTCCCGATATAACAAGCAAGCAAATTTCACTGCAGCTTTATCAACAAAAATCATTCAGCAGAGAAAACAGCACTGCCGATGGCACACACAAGTCCCAGCTGGCTCAGTTGGCGATCGATGCATGCAGATTGCGTGTTTTTATTTGTATCACAGTACAGCGTGCAACTTTTTTTTTTCATACCTCGGCACAGGCAACCTCAATGGTGTGACGAACTTTCTTGTCATCGGTAATTTTGGCGTCTGAAATTAGTACTTTAAACACATTTTCCGATATTATCCCGAATATTATTAGCTAGATCAGAGGTTGAAATAATTATCAATGTCCCTGTAGCTGCAAAATGAGTTCATAAATAGAGGCAGCAGACCTCTGTACATTCATGTATGTACATGTAGTCCCATATGTACATTTTTTGTTTGTTCTGATATAACGAGGTAACGGCTATAACGAGTTTCCCCTGTACATGTAGTGGCAGTCAAATATATTCTCAATCATTTAGGTAACTTTCCACTTTGTTAAATTACTTTTCCATTCCTGAATTGGTCATCTAATGGAGTCTTTCTGAATTCTCTGAAGCACTTCCTGTGCAATAGATTTGTAGGCAAGAGCTTGTGGACTTTCTGGTGATGATACCACAATAGGTTTGCCACTGTCCGAGGTCTCTCTGATATCTATGTGAAGTGGCACATCACCTGACAAAAAAGCAGAAAAAAAATACATGATGTCATTTTAAGTTTGTTTGAACCAACAATTAGTCATTTACAATCCAAATGTTTTGCCAAACGATATCACGATTGTATGGGTGGGGCATCAACCTGTCAAGCCAAACACTGAATGGAGGCTTTTGCTTCGCACAATACAACTGATATCAAATTATGGGTTTGGAATTCTGGCCCCTCCCCCTTGAATGAATGTCATATTGTCATATTCACGATGCAGTTTACTGCCTACGAGAACATGATCCAAATAGTCAAAATGTCCTTTTCTTTGAAAAAGATTTCGCTGAAGTTTACACTGATGAATTCAAATTCATTATATCTGAAGAAAGATCATGAATTCATGTGAAAACAAAAAAAAAAAATTAAGGGAAACAATGACAAATTATGAAAATTCAAATTGCCCATTAAGTCCAAATTTGCATAAGTCGAAAGTCTTCGATCCCAACATATTTGACTTGAGCGAGGTCAACTGTATTCCTACATACCAAGCACATCCAGTCCCATTTCCTTGGCAACATCATGGACGCCATCATGTCCAAATATATGAGCTTGATGACCACATTTTGGACACTGGTAAACACTCATGTTTTGTACAATTCCAAGAACCTGAGAAAGTAAGAGAAGCAATTAAAAAAGATTGCCACCTAATAACCCATTCGTGACAGGAATTATTTAAAGCCTAATTTGATCAGCTTTTATTATTCAAATTGGCAACACCAACATTTTTATTTTATTGCTACATTTTTCTTATAAAATGTCATGTATCTGAAATGAATATAAATTGACAGAAATTATGATGAGAAGTCAAAAAATTGCGAATTTGCAGGGGAAAACGGTGATTTTAAACTTTCTATCACATTGCCAATTTAAGGATTTTAATGCTTATTTTCCTTTTAAAAATTTTCAGCATCAAACAACGAATATTGACGCAACCAAAGTGGGCACAGTTTGTGTAGAATGTTTTGCTCTTTCTGCTCATGTATTTGGTATGATTTTTAGGGCTCTGCATCAAAAGTTATTAGGCCAAACCACAAAATGTGGACCTCTGTCACGAATGGGATAACTGAGATAAGTTATGGAATATGAGTCTCAAATATTTACATGTACAAGTATATATTTGGTAAATTTTTTGATAGATCTCATACAAACTAATTCTAAACAAACAAAACACAAGTGTTAGATCTTTTTAATTGGTTATACTTTCCTGTTAAAGTTTTTCATTTAATCAAGCTGTATTCAAAGTTTTTGAAAAGTTTATTTTTAAAAAATAAATCATATGTCAAGCAATATTACAATCACAGAGTTCAAATAGGAGCAAAGTTATGTGAAAATTCATAATTAATTTGAGTTGTAGCTATGTGGAACAGATGAATGGAAAACACCAACTAATGTGAACATATGCACTGTTCCAAAATATGAGCTTCATATTCATACAGGATTTTTGTTTGAATGGTACAGTATATGTGATTCTAAACTGAAAAGAGCATTCAATGATACACTTACAGGCACATCCACTTTCCTGAACATCTCAGCACCTTTTCTTGCATCTAGTAAGGCTATATCTTGAGGAGTTGATACAATAACTGCACCTAGTAGGGCAAAAAGGGAAAGAGAAAAAAAAAAAGCCAATTTTTCCAACAATTTCCATTTAAACATTGCATCTGAACTTATCAGATTATTTGGATGTGTCTTCGGGGAATTAACCTGACAACTGAATTCTAAAAATTCCCAGAGACTTCATACAAGGACCACTCGATTCCTAGCGGTAATGGGTTCAGAAGCTTCTTACATGAAAACTCAGCGCACTTTTCTTCTTGACCAAATGTGAAGAGTGCTTGCAAATCAACATGTATGCATAAGAAGGCCTTTTTTTTTGCTTCAATAACTCTGTTCCTGCTACATAATTGCCAGACTTTGTTTCACAAAGAATAGACCTATCCTCAATAAATATGGTTAAAATAATGTGTTCTCTTTCATAGAAATGAATGAAATCAACTTACACTGACTACTCACCAGTAATAATAATTGTTAGGCTAATTTACTAAATGACAGGGTGATCTATTAATTTTTTTGTTAATAATGTTTCAAGGATATCATACCTGCTATAGTAATAAGCTGAGATATGGACAGTTGTGTGTCACCTGTCCCTGGTGGCATATCAATAACAAGATAATCAAGAGGTGCCCATGCTACCTGTAAAGATAGAAAGAGAAAGAATGAGAGCATGCTCTTAAAGGCATTGGCTAACATTGTTATGATTTAAAAAAAATCTCATTTTGTTACTTAAAAATGGGATAAACATTAGGGTTATGGTGTAAAAATACCAGTGTGAAAGTTTCAGAGCATAATATCCATGGGAAGTATTTTTAAATATCAGAAATGTGAACCAATGTTTGAAAAATATACGAGGGTCGGTTGCATAGACCCAACATAAGCAGTGCGCATGCGCACATGACTCAACGGACCACACTGTGTGTATTGACGTATCACGCGGCGGAAGGCAAGTAACGGTATTTTTTAATTCGCGCAAACGGTCCTCTTAGTTCAGTGTCTCTCGAGACGAAAGCTAATAAAATCGCGGTTTGCGTCTAACTTACAGCTTTTCCTTCCAAATTATGGTTGGTTTCAGGGTTTTTGAGTATAAATACAAGTACTCATACACATGTTTCATCTTAGTTTGAGAATTTTTTAAATCAGCTGCTCACAAAGTTAGCCAATGCCTTTAATCAAAGGGTCAGGAGTTTGATTCCCACTCTGTACAGCCTGATTGTACCCGTTTGACTATCAAATCTCTGTATAGCCCAACTGTACCTGTATTGCCTGACTGTACTTGTTTGACTAATGCCCGACTACACCTGTTTGAATTATGTCCGCACAGCCTGACTGTACCTGTTTGACTAATTTCTGTATTATTCTGACTATACCTGTTGGACTAATCTCTGTATAGCCCGACTGTTCCTGTTCGACTAATTTCTGTACAGCTTGTCTGTACCTGTATGACTAATCTCTGTACAGCCTCACTGTACCTGTTTGACTAATCTCTGTATTGCCCGAGTGTACCTGCTTGACTAATCTCTGTATTGCCTGACTGTACCTGCTTGACTAATCAATGTATAGCCCGACTGTACTTGTTTGACTAATCTCTGAATAACCCAGCTGTAGCCTACCTGCTTGACTAATCTCTGTATAGCTGACATCACCATCAACCCTCTCCATACCACTGGTGAATTCTCATCGACCAGAAAGCCCATTGACATGCTGCAGAAAAGACAAGTACAGCAAAGCACAGTGATTAGTGATAAAAAAAAACTAGGATTGGAGCTTCAGAGGAGGGGTCGTGTATGGGCCAGTTGAACAGATAGCTTTTTTGAATTGATCAAACAATTTATAACATTACAAAGGGATCTAGTATGTTTTTTAAAAGTGATTTAGTACATATTTATACTAAAAATTCACTGATTGCCACATCTTTAAAAAAAAAACAAAAAAAAACACAAACCATTTTTACACATACACTTCTGATAAAACATTTTCTGTTGGAAATCTCATTGTGTTTATTTCATGAAACCAATATGCTTCACATGGTTTCCTGCATATTATCATGTGTGGATTTTAGGATATTAACCAAATTATTCTTAGTACTTACCATGATATACCAAAATTTCTTAAAGGTATGAGTTGATTATCTGTGAAGAGAAAAAAACAAGAAATTAACTAATATTTTGTTTGTCCCATAGAATCTTACATATAAATATCTCATACTGGATTCAATAAATTGTGATCTTGTTGAAAGCACTGCTGCAAAGTGGGTATCTTTTCAGCCCTTATAGTTATTAATTTTCCATCCCAAAGTGCAATGAAAGTATTTGTATTATTTTAGTTTCTTTTTTTCAACCATCCCTATTCAATCTATGCAAGCACTTGAATGACAGTACCATACTTGCCAACATTTGAAATCTAAAAAGAGGGACAAATTTGGCCGTGGGTCCAGGGGGCCACTTAGGCCCCCGACTTGGTTCAGGGGCAGCGCCCCAATGGGGGTCTCAAAGGGGCAACGCCCCCTTGAAGCTGAAAGAAAAATAGCACTATGGAGGGCCATTAGATGCTTAAAATGATACCAGAATCACGTAATATATATTAATAGACACTCTACACACATGGAGAAACAACTTATCAAGGACCACTGGAGACCTGAAATCTTCCAGCATCTCCAAAGTTGATTTTTAACAACATAATACCTGTAGAAGAAAAATTATACAAGTGTCAGCAATATTGCATGACCTGCTACACCCGACTGGTGTTGAGAAAATGCTTTAGATTTTAGATTTGATTTTTACTTTTCTTTTTTTAAAAATCTAATAACAAATACATGTATGTACTTCAAATTTGTGCACAACAGAATGGAAATCTCTTGTTTAATTAGATTACTCAATTCAGATTTCAAAAAAATTTATCAGTAAATGTGCTGCAAAGGAAAAGTATCAACATGAAATTAGTATTTTGCATAGACATATAATCCTTTAATTTAGAAGACACTCTACATGTATACTGAAAAAAATATGACTAAACTATGCAGCTCAATGCAAGAATTTCATTTTTCTCAATTTGCTCAAAATTTAAAAATATAATATATGTTCATCTTGTGTTGAATATCTCTCTAATTGTATGAAAATTGATAAAATCACTTTGCAAAATTGAACAATTTCAAAATATGCTTTCTTTCACTTGTCTTTATTTTCATTGAAAACAAATAAAGTGAAATATTAATAAAGACATTTCAGTGATATCACCACAACCATGCCCTCAAACATACCAAATTACATGTAAATCGCATCGAGATCCCCCTTTTCATTGTCGATGTGTTTTTTCTTCTCGGCGTGCCTTCTTATATCATTAGCTCCTCCACTTGAGATTTTTATGTCCTGCCGGCAACACATGCAAAATGCAAATTCAACGCCTTTCGTGCTTGGTTTTATGAAAGGAAATCGTTGTTTGTACTCATCTTTAAATTTCTGTAACCGTTTTCCACTCATTTTGATCAAATCTTCTCCAGTTTTGCGAAATAATCCCGTTAAATCCACGATCGTCACATACCCCGTGCACAGCTCAGCAAGCGTTAATACATGTCCCACATATAGAGATCGGTGCTGTCCATACATGCGTTGTGCACATGGGCACTCCGCATCGCATGCGAACAAACCACGTTTTTGCAGTCACATGTGTACACCCAGTCACACAGCGGAAAATCGACTTGGGAGAGGGATCGAAACTTGACATACCGTACATGTACCGTCGGTCAGTTTCGCGTATCGATAGCTCAAACCTGGAAGTCATAGACAATACTGTACATTTCGTATATATAGAACACGCGCAAACACTTTTTTCTCTTTTTTTCTTTACTGATTTTTTTTTTTTGTTGTCTAGGTTAAAAAATCGGAACATTCCGATTTTACTGCTCTAAAAAATTCAAAAAACGGGACAATTCTGATAAAAACGGGACAGTTGGCAAGCATGCAGTACCTTTGAGAAGGACAGCTCTAATGACAAACTTAATCACAACAGGTTTACGGCTACATGCCATCCACAATTTTGGAGATGACCACTCTACAAATTACTTCCCAAATGTCACACCGAACTCTTGACTGTCCAAAATATGGAAATAATTATGTCCATAATACAGAAAAATGCTAGCAAAGGATCAATGCGTTTTAATCATTATACAGGGCTGCGTTTCTCGAAGCCCCTCATAAGTCTAAGTTAATGGACATCCCATTGAAACGTGTGTTAATTCTACAGCACATGTTTCAATGGGATGTCCAAGAAGTTACACGTAACGGTTTCGAGAAACACCTCCTCCATGCAGGTCTCTACACTAACTTTTTTGGTAGGGGAGCAGACTGAGATCCTGGGCTCTGCACATATTGAGCCCTGTGTTCAACTTGTTCAATTTTAGAGGTCGAGACCTATATTTTGGGGGGGCCGATGTGCCTTGAGCACCCACTACCATGGATTCCTGCATTATAACTGTATACCTTTATTGACATCAGGCTCTTTCCCCTGGAGGTTCATCATCCTAGGGATTGAGGGTCCAAAGACATCAGCATCCAGGATACCAACATTAGCATTCTAGGTAAAATACAAGAACATAAAACAAATTACAATTCAAATGAATTAAAAAATGGAAAGGATGGCCTGAATTCACGAAAGAGGTTTATAAATGCAAACTATGGTTTAATCCTCCATACGTGTAGTACATATATGTCTTCTAGTCAAATGGGACAGTAATATGCTGTATTGTTAATATAAGCGCTTAGGAACAATATGTCTTAAGCGCTATATAAATGTTATTTATTATCATCATTATAATTATTATACATAATATTTACATGAATTTATGTGTATTTTAGTCCATGTTCAAGGCAGAGGTTTAAATTGTGGTTTAAAACAAACCTCTTTTGGGAATTTGGGGCATTAAAAATGAATCGAAATTTTGGTAAGGTCAACTGATATGCTTTGCATTGAAAATATAAAGAAATTATTTGATAATTATAGTTCCGCGACATGTATTCAGGAGGGACCTAATCATTTAAGAGTGCTCTTGTATCAACCTGTCACATTTTCATTCATGTAACACATTGGCTACTGGAACAAGGTGACTCTTGTGTAAAGCCTATGGGAATAAGAGACTTCAGGAGTAAGACGTTTTATCTTTATGTCATTGTGCAAAAGAACGCGTCCAGAACGCAAAATACAAAAATGCAAAAAATGAAAATGTCATGTACATGTATTGCAACATAATTTTAGCAAAGATCATATCACAAGAAGATCGTACATCAATTTAGGAGGTCTACATGCTATCTGTGAAATTATCAATCATTGTCTGAAAATTTAATTTTCAATAATTTTCCATTTTGCGTTCCGGACGCATTCTTTCGCGAGACGACAAAAAGATAAGATGCCTAAACAGGTTAACACAAAAATCTATCTTAAGCACCTGATAGATTAATAGATCTACAGCAATACATACATGCTCATGATGCTGTATGTATTAAATGTAAACATTGTTTTGAGCTATGACCACTAAAAGTGAAAAATTATCTTGTTCATAAGATGATGTTACCTGGCAGATATGCATTCAATTCAATTGATTTATTCATCATCTCAAAATCAAAATGGAAATTATACATGGGATTTTGTTTACAAAGCACATTTAACATCGCAAAAGTATTTTGTTTACCAAGCACATTTAACATCACAAAAGCATGAAAGTGAAACTCTAAATGTAATTCCAACAATAGCATTTTCCAGACATAGAATCACATATCTTTAAATATCGATGTACCTGTTCAACTGCAGCTATGCCCAGTGCAATATTGACTGTACAAGAAGGGGAAGAGAAAGAAAACATTAAAGAAAGTTATGCATCCGGTTCTCAATCTTATTAAGCTTTTTAAGTCTTCAAAGACTCCTCATAATTCCCATTTTTTGTACAACATGATATTCTCCCTCTGAAGAAAAGACTAGGGCTGGAAATGTGGGATTTCCTTTATGGTCCTATTACACGCAGTCTGGTAATGTGGTATCCAACATGATAGTTAAGATTTTGGTTTCCATAGCAGCACATACAAAGAATCAATTATAATGTTGGAAATAACATATATTTGCCAATGTTATATGAAATCATACAATATTAAAGGAATCAAATGAATTCATATACATGTGTATATACCTGTTCCAAAAAAAAAAGAAGCTTCTTTCATACCTTTCTGAATTCTGATGAAATGTTCAAGAAATGTTAAGTTAACTTTAGCAACTGAAGCAACTCAGATTAGATGTGCATGTAATTTTAAGTTATAAGTACCTGCGGTGGTAGATTTCCCAACTCCCCCTTTCCCAGAAGCTACCAAGAGTGTATTCTTCACTCCTGGAATTGGCTCCCTCTTAGGGAGATTACGAGCCATCATACGCTTCCGTCGCTCATCTTCTGTTATGTCTGATGACCTTTGACAGAGTCCACTACTCTGAAGAAAAGAAATTGGAAAAATGACAGAGAGAGAGAGAAAGAATACAGAAACATGTGGTTGTTTTTAGTTTGGCACTATCAAAATCTATAACCCCCCCCCCCCCCAAAAAAAAATTCAAAATTGCATGCACAAGTCAATTTACATAAATGAGGTGGAAAAAGAGTTGAATATTATATTTCTTGATTTAAAAAAAACACAAAAACCCTCAGGAAAGAGACATTATAGCGCATAGTAATTCTGTTTTCTGTCAAAACCCCTTCCATCATAATTAATCAATTCCATTTTTATTGTGAAAATGGCAACCATTTGCACTTATCATAATCAATTAGATTCTAGATCTAAATCATATTTCTGTCCAACCTTGTTTGCTCTGCTCTTTAACTCATTCAACTTTCCTCTAAAAACAACAAAAACCATGGCAATAACAAAACTAAGCATGTCAGAGAGCACAATGCACAAAAGTCAACAGAACTGAAAATTTGAGTTGATTTGTTATAGTTTATAAGATTTAGAGTAGATTTTAGTTTGTTATAAGCATGACTAGCCTTAGACCGAATTTTCTGTCTCAAAATTTCGTCGTTAGCCTCTTATACTGGTAGGGTCAGCGGCATTCCTCATTTTAGTCTTTAGACTTAGAGTGCCGACCCTACCACTACCAGTACCAGCATAAGAATTAAGAGGCTAACGACGAAATTTTGAGACAGAAAATTCGGTTCAACTGTCAGACAAGCCTTTGTCATAAATAATGTCATGACATACATGACATAACTGCTGTCATCTCACTTACTGAAATATATGTTCTCCAACTGCATTTTGACGATGTCAATGACAATGTGGAGATTGTGGGTCTTCTTGAAAGACATAAAGTCTTTGAAGATGATGACAGGTGCGAAAATGAAACTTTTTGTGGAGAGTTAATATCTTTTTCTGAGAAAAGGCGATCTTTACACCCTAAAGCTAGAACTTCTAGAAGTGAGCTGGTAGAACTTGCTCCATACCTCAATAAATTGAGGTTGTTAATCAACACTCGCGATGTCCTCTGACTCAATTTCATGTTGTCAGATACGTTTACAGATTTTTACAATTTTGCCCGGCAGCGCGCGGCGCGGTGAGAGGCGGTATTTGACGGAGATGTATCGGGATACACCCGGGCGAAAGGGAGATGACACTTCGATGTTTATGAAGCAGCTGATTTGAATCTCACGCCCATGCAGCTATTTCTCAGCGGCATTATCCATTTGCACAGTACATGGATGGGCTACGTACGCGTAACGCACGTGCAAAGTACATGACTTTTCAAAGCCCGCATTTATTATTATTATTGTTATTTTTATCCTATTTGTGTATCAATACGAAGTATGAATTATGCCATGAAATTCCATTATGATAGAAATTAAATAGCTATATATTTTATTTGTATTGAATTAAAAAACAAACAAAACAAAAACGCCTAAAATGTAATAAAAGAAGAAACCTACTATTAGAAAAAAGTTAGTTTTTGTAGAAACAAGACTAATCTACGGTCACGTTCCGTGCGTAATTACGTACGCGCTGTCAATGCGTACGTACAGCTAAAGACACGTAGCAATTGAAATTTGCCAACAGATTGTGGTAAGTAATCTTTATTATCTTAAAATTCATGTTTATTTGATTCTATCTTTTCATTTATACGGCGAGGAAGTTTATGATAGAGTATTGAGTGTTTGAATGAACATATTTGTATGATAGTTTTTTGAGGGTATGGTGAATTACATGTCTGTTTGCAAGACCGCATTCGCTGTTCTTGACTTTTTGAGTCGACTGTTTCTGTGATTGCGTGTGTCTGTGTGTGTGTGGAAGCGTGTGACATGATATTGTCATAATATATTCGCCGGTATTTTTCATGTGATATCAAACAACACTAAGACCTAAGTCAAGAGTTAAGTAACAAGTTTGATCTACGCCACGGTATTTCTTATTAGGCTACCGCCCGCTTGCCCAGCATGCTGCAGACTGCAGTACACACTCAAAGCCGGTGCTAAAATGCAGTAATGGCTCTGTTATCTTTTGTATCCATGCGCATATATTCGGTTGTAACTAATGTTAGTTAAACTTAAAGTTAATGAAAAATGCCATGAACAAATTTTAAATAATCGCCAAAGCAATGTCCGTGTAACAAGTTGGATCCCTATCGCATCTCTCACCTGAATTTTAATCACATTGAACAAATTACGGCTTTAATGTTTGATGTCGTTCAGTATTCGGTATTGCGCTGCTCAGTCATGTCAGTATTGCGCTGCGCAGTGTGCTTCGTGCTCGACTCTTCAATTGAAAAAATGAAGCGAACAGTTAGCACTCAGCAGTAGTATGAAATATGACAAAATTTATGAGAGTCAAGCACGAAGCATACACAGTGTGGTGCCCGTCAGTTGTAATTGAGGGTTCCCTCTGTTTGATGTGATTAAAATTCAGGTGAGAGATGCAGTACATGTTATTGTTGGTGATTATTTTGTGAAAGATTCCTTCATTACAGAGATATGCGCATGGATACGTAAGTGCATTTAATCGCACCCTCAAAGCCTTACTTGCCATTTTATTGGATTGGTTTCTGAAGTAGATACCAGATGTAATTAAGCATAAATATTCTCGAACTTGTCCAAGGAAGGCACGTAGGGCCAAAGTTTGTTTTGCAATGAAACCATCATCTAGTGTCGGCACACGGCACACAGCCCATAAATATCAAATTTAAGTGTTAGGAGGATTTTTTTTATGTAGCTTAGCAGAATGTTGTGGCATGAAAAGATGTGTCTGGAACACAAAATATACATTGTTGTTGTTTATATTGTGTGCATTCCTGACGTTAATGCATTTTTAAAGGCTTGTTTTTAAAGACGTGACAGATCCCTGCAGTTTTTACAGTGTTCAAATATGACGCAGCAAACCACACCGCTTCTGGTAATGAATGTGCTCTAACGCGGTTTAACACGTCAACTCACAAATAAAAGAGAGTTTTTACAAAAGCTGCACAGACAAACTCATGACATCATATTTTGCGCTAACTTTTTAAGAATATGATTGGTCCAGACCAGAGCTTTTTGCTGTAGGGAGGCAAAAAATATGCATCTTGCCTTGGCATTTTTTTGTTGTTGTTGTTGCTGTTGCTGCCTCATACATGTATCCCATTTACTAACTACACAAGAAACTGCAGGCTGTTGCATCATATCTGAACAAGCCTTAAGTTCCATTCTGTTTTGCTAACTCAGTAAGCTAAGGCTACCTTACAAAAAGACTACAGTAACAACAGCTACTACCAGAAGGGAAGGGACTCCTACTCCCATGCAATTCGTGTTCAAACCTCCCTCCGCTGAATTAAAGACTGAGAATAAAATTGGCCATTGTGAGAAAATGCTCTCTCAAGATTCAGCTCTCTCTCATGTTGTCACCCCGACCCCGGCGTGACACCAGTGTCCTTTGGCAAGACATAATCTACATTTGCCACTCTCCACCCAGGTGTTAACTAGTGGGTACTTAGTAAAATGCGAATGTCATTGTGGTTTATTTAGCATAGTGAGCATCTGCACCTGGCTGAAATGCTTCCCAGGAAGTGGAGAAGGTGCATACGCTGTGTGTGGAGAGCCTGAATCCAATAATGGGGGTAATATTTCTGTAAAACGCCTACCAACCAGAAATATCGCAGTTGTACTAAATGTAGGTACTGTAAAAATCCAGAACTGTATCATCATTTTATTCCAATTTTTCTTGTTTATTACTGCTTTCAAGGAATTAAATGTACGTATATTGTACCTTCGTTTAATGTACATGTAGTCGCTATTATTGTATAGGAGGTAATCTGTCAAGTTGAGGTACATGTAGGTGATACATATTTTCTTTGTCAGTAATAATGTACCGTACATGTTTGATGACACAGATTTTTAAGGGCTGAGAGATAATGCAGCTGTTGCAATATAATGTAAACATGCAAGTCTAAGTTACAGCCATGGAACTCTACATGTAGTTAACATGTCCCTAATCTTATTGCAAATTTTAAGTGTAAATGTAATAGAATTAGAGTTATTCTGCAAATCTTTCGGAGGAACTTTGCAAACATACTTTCATCTTCCAGTCAGAAAAAAAGAAGATATTGTCCCAAGGAAAAACACAACTTACATGTAGAAAAAGAAAAACAAACAAAAAAATTGAATAAGTAAGCTCATGTGCACAAAGATTTTTAAAATTGTTTTTTAATTATTATTATTTTTTTTACATTGCTATAAGTTTCTAGTGATGACTTGTGATTTTGAATGAACCGATTAACACTGACATTATGTTTTTGTTTGATTGTTTGTTTGTTTTTGTTTATTTGTGAATGTGTGATGTATGGAAGTAATTTTTTTCTAAATCAACAAAGCCTTTAAAAAAATTCCTGAATCTTTTTTTTGCAATTAAAAATTAAATATTAGAAAATTTTAAATAAAATGAAAAAAAAAAAGGTGTACGTATGACATTTCATATGGACTTGCAAAATTGGGTGTTTATCATCAGAAAATTGATTAACCCAGACTATGGTAATCATGATGAAAGTGCTCATGGTTAGTACTTGACTCTGATATTTACATTTTACAGTCAAGACTGACGTGTCATGAAAGCAGTGGTAGTCATGTGACCACTTTGTTAATATCACTGTGATCCATGCTGATCTGTTTTTTCTCCATTGAGTATATTATGTTTATAATTGCAAATCAGCTATTGTTTATTTTGCATCTATCATTTGAATTTGTCTAGACTCAGTACTGTTCAGTTTTATTTTAAAGACTATCATAGTATTCAAAGTGGTTGCTGTTCCCCTCCTGCATAAGGGCATAAAATATGTTTCATTCCCTTTTTTAATTTGATTGTTTTGATAATTTCTTAACTTAATTCTTATATGATTTGTTTAGACTTTGGATTAATAACTGACAAAATGATTCAAGCATGGTGAAAAGTGGAGTACATGTAATTTGGAAGCAGTTACATAATTGAAATATTCCTTTTATTGTAAAAAAAAAAGAAGAAACAAACTAAAAACAAGTTATATGGATTACTTCTCCCCCCCCCCCCCCCTGAAAAAATGGTTTACAGGTAATATGACAGTTTCTCCTAATTATATTTATATTTACTTGACTTTTTTTTTTAAATTCAGAAATCCTTGTCAAGGAGGTTTCTTAGATCATGTCAGCAAATGAAGGGTCTGGGAATCCCAATGGAACATCAGCTTATTTCGGCAATGGTAAGAACATTGTATTTATTTAAAGTATTAAAAAGGATATCTTAAACTTAAATTTACATTCTCATTGTAAAGGAAAATCATATACATGTAGATGTTAGGATTCATACATGAAAAATGGTTTACCAGTAAGAGTTTATGTACAGTTTGAAGTACACAAAGGTTCAGTACACAAGCATTTAAATGTCATAAGGGGAATAGGCTGTGGTGTCATGGAAATGCAGTAACTTGTTATTGAGCTTTTGGAATGTTGTTGGGACCGACTTTAAAGGTTATGTACAGTTGTGGTAGGCCCTCAGTAACTTCATGTATTTGTCAGAATTCTTTGCTTTTAGTTAGTCAGTAGCAAGATCCAAGCAAAATTGAGATGAAGCGAACTTTTTCATGCCAATGGTGAATGCCATTGTGAATCAGTTTCATGCCAGTTTTCCTTTTGCTACCCAGACTGTACATGAGCTTTCATGGAGCTTCTAATAAAGCCATGATTTTGGCCCCTGAAGCTTCTGGATCACTCCCCCCTCTGGACCACATTAAATGAAAATGGAGTTGCGTTTATATCACGTTAAAATTTAGGAAGTGTATATATTACTACTATGTAGATCAGGGCCCAGTTTCATAAAACTTGTTATCAGTAACAACTTGCAATAACTGTTATAAGCTACTGAAATCCTCGCATCTGACTGGCTGTGAGCAAATTTGACATAGAAATGTGGCAGTTGTTACTGATAACAAGTTTTATGAGAATGGGGCCCCTGATATTCATTCTCTGTTATTGTTGATAACAGGTTCTTCTGAAGGGAATGGTGCTGGCTTTTTCGACCATAGTCAACCCACCATGAACCAGTGGGGCTTTCCACCACCGGACCAGAACTCTACTCCGGGGGGATTTCCCCAAGCCTCACAACAACAACAACACCACCAACAGTATCAACCACAGCAGGCTCCCCAGTTCTACAACCCCGCAGAGTTCCAGAAGACGGGAGCCATTCAGGAACCAGAAATATTCAATCCTTATGGTGGAGGGAATGCATACCATCCTCAGCAAACTTTCTCTCAAGATGGGTTCCAGCAGCAGTCTCATGATTACAGCCAGTTCAACCAGAATGACCACGGGGAAGGCATACCTCAGCAGCAGCAGCAGCAACAAGAGAATCCTGAGGCTGACCATGGGCAGGTGCCATGTCAACAAGGTTGGCAAGGGTATAGTGCACCGGCTGATCATGGCTATGGCCATACCACGCCAGTGAGCCAAGCTGAAGGACAGGGTGGCCATTGGCAAAACCAAGACCACCATGCTGGACAACAGGCAAATGATGGTTATCGCTCTGATCAGTATACACATCCTGGATATGGGTATGGGACAGATATTGGTGCCTCAACAAACAATCATCAGGAAAGTGGTCATTCTGAAAATCCCAAACAGAAATTTGAGCCAGACGATAATTCAGGTAACTCAGGAATTGGTGCATTTTTCCATGATGATGGATCAGATTTTGTGATATCAAGTGATAAAG
Organism: Echinometra lucunter; assembly: GCA_029962745.1. Lineage (NCBI taxonomy): Eukaryota > Metazoa > Echinodermata > Echinoidea > Camarodonta > Echinometridae > Echinometra > Echinometra lucunter. The sequence goes on along the minus strand of CM057165.1, from coordinate 14,467,597 downwards.
GAAGTGCACAAGCCAGCACAAATGCAAGTGAAAGAACTAGTCCAGATGCAAGTGAACATGATCCAAAGAGCCTGTCACATACAAGTGATCAAGGGACTTTACAAAAGAGTGCAAAATCGGAATTTGATCAAACAAACTCAAATATTGAGCCATTCCAACCTTGTCCACAAAGTACCAGTCACATATCTTCATTAGGCCATGATCAAACCTCTGAAGGAAACATGGCAAGTGCTGGAGATATGCAGGGTAGAGCAGCTGAGTCATCCATGTCAAATCAAGACAGTCAAAGTGTTACTCGCCTAGGCGGCAACTCTGATTCTTCCCATGATCTTAGCAATGCTGTGACTGACCACAGCAATTATGAAGGACTCCAATCAGAGCCATCTATCGGCGATCAGACTCTCAATGACAGTAATTTACAGCTATCTGTGCCAAAGTCTGATATTGAACCTGTCCGACATGAGGTATCTCCGGTACATTCATTGGTGTCGAACCCTTCTGAAATGCCATTTAGTTCAGAGAGTGCTGAAGTAGTCCATCAGTTGCTCTCTGTGCCAGTGTCTTCGCTGTCACCACAGTCCACTCAGCAGGATTCTGAATCAGTTGTGAAACCTGTACCCCCTCCAGTATCTCAAGAGGAATCAGTGTCCTCTCTGAGGAGTGATGGTGGTGATCTTTCAGCCAGGGTTGATGGATCAGAGATTATAGCTGTGTCTGGGGCAAATTCTGTACCACCTTCTAACCAGGATCCGAATGTCAGTCAAACTGATGACCCTACCGTATTCCCTACACCACCGTCTGTACAGCAACACCAACAAACACCTCAACAACTAGAGCAACAACCACAACAACAACAACAACCACAACAGCAACTACCACAACCACAACAACAACCACAGCAACCACCACAGCAACCACCACCACAACAAACACCACAACAAATACCACTCCAACAGCTACCTGTGAATCCTTCCCAGTCAGACCCGACTTCACCTTCAATTCCACCTTCTCTCTCAACCCAGTCATCCCTTGATGCAAGTAAATCATCAGAGCTGGAAGATTCTGGGAAAAAACGTTCAGGCTCTCTCTCATCAGGCTCTCACCCAAGTGCTTTTAGGCAAGTGCGCAGTCATCATGGTCACAGAGATATCTCTGTGAACCCTTCCCCTCCCCTATGGCAAGCAGAAGTCCCCGCTCTTCCTGGAAACATTCTTTTGGCTCCTGCTCTGAACTTATCAACCAATATAAATCCATTAATACCTGCTAGTACTTTATCAGCACCTTCGCTGTCTACTCCAAGGCAGCTTGCGGACAATGTTGCCTCTGTTAGCGTACCACCGGTACCATCAGTTGCTGCTTCACTACTTTCAGGAAACAACAATCCTGCTCCACAGCCTCCAGTTAGCAACACAGGCCAACCCAGCACAACAACATCAGCACCAACTTCAGTGCAACAGGTGACTCAGAGTGTATCCCAGCTTGATATCAACAAGACTGTGCCTAACACATCTACATCAGTTGCGCAGCCAGTGAGCACTGTGCAAGGTGCCCAGGTAAGCCAACAACAGCAACAAATACTTAACTCGAACCCAAATCCAGTGGCCTATGTTCAACCTGTCACCTTGTCGCAACCTAATCCCCTTCAACCAACCACACAGCAACAGCATGTTGTACAGCAGCAAACAAATCAACCACAGTCAGCAACATCAATGCAGGGCATACAACCGACCAATTCTGCAGTTCCAACTCAGGGTTCGGGAGTTGCTAGTACACCCCAGCAGCAACCACAACAACTTGGTGGTAATATACCAAACCAGCAACAACAAACAAATATGACCAACCCACCACCCATGCAACAGCAGAATGTTGTTCCTGGGCAACAAGGTGTCTCTGCACCTCAACCTCAGCAGCCATTGCAACAAGACTATCAAGAGCAGCAGCAAATGCCACAACAACAGCCACAGCTCCAACAGCAGCCACATTTACAACAACATCAACAACCACAAGGTCCCCAGAGTCAGCAGCCTGGATACAATCAATACCCTCCTGGGGTGAGTGTGATATTCAGAAATGATTTTTATTGAAGGTATCAAGCCAATGATAGTGTTTTGATATGAAATTCAAGTACAGAGTCATAGGAAATAAATGATTTAATGTGTGTTTTCACAGTAACCTTGCAACCCCCCACCCCGAAAAAAAACCCAACAAACAGCATTGTATGTGCATAAGTTGCACCATTTCATATTATCGACGGGGAGATTGATAGAACACTGCTGGTGATTGCACCATCTAGCCTGACCACTGAAAGGATCTAGACTTAAAAATAGGCAGTCATGGCAAATTATGGCCGACTAGCATTCTTGCTTACAGGAGAATGCAACCCAGGCATCAGTGTGCTCTTAGTGAATAAAGATGATCAAGAAGAGTAAACAGTGAAAGTTTGAGCAATATCCAAAAATCTGTTCAAGAGTTATGAATTTTGAAAGTTTCAGTAAATCCCTATTATGGGGATCCTTGAGTTGGCAACTTTGCCAGCATCTGTGATGTCATTGTGGATAACTCTCTATTCATTTTGTGCATAAATCTTCCCCCCAAAAAATGATTTTATGAAATTTTAAGTCAGGAATCAACATAATTCTTCCCAAAATGCTTGCAGAATTCATGTAACCATGTCATACTCAAACAATAAATCAAACAATTTTCTATTTTTCTTGAAAATGAAGAAAATGAGAAATTTTGTGTACAAAATGAATGGAGAGTTGTCCACAATGACATCACAGATGCTGGTGGAGTTGCCAACTCAAGGATCCCCATAAAAGGGATATATTTAAACTTTCAAAGTTCATAACTCTTGAACAGATTGTGCGATTTTGCTCAAACTTTCACTGTATACTCTTCTTGTTTTTCTTCATTCACTGGAAGCACACTGATATCTGGGTTGCATTCTCCTTTAACTCCTCAATAGTGATACACTGTATATCCTTTCTTGTTCATGTATCACATACACCAGGGAGGTCAGTGGTACCCAAATCCGGCCAACAGGCAACCATACCCACAGGGTGGCTACTATCAGGGTGGTGGATATGGACCAGGGTACAGGGGCTATGGCTACGGCAGCCCCTATGGGCGCCAGGGCTCCTACTCTAGGCAGGACCCCTACTACCAGCATGGCTACATGCAGAGGACACCTCAGAGGTCAGGGGAAGGTCAGGCATGGGATAGACCACAGTCAAGGCAGGGGGGTGAGAGGCCCAGATCAAGGCAGGGATGGCCTGATGAACAGGATTATGACTCAAGGTATCAAAGGAGTAGGAGAGATCCCAGGTATTATGGAGGTAAGTTGGAAATATTTTGTCTTTGGTTCAGAAGGTGATATGTTCACTTACTCAAGACCTTGAGACAAGTCTCCATCCATAATTTTTGTTTTTTAAACGGCTAATACACATTATTTGAGTTGTTTGGTAACATTTACACCTTCGATCTCTTAAAATTCCTATTTCATTTTTAAGAATCATAATGATATGGTAGGAAATTACATAAAGCCTAGATTGTGAGTAATGGGAATTAACATGAGCATTTCCATGACAAAAAAATGAAACACCAAAAACAAACTCACACAGTGTAGTGTTGTAATTTGATGAGACAAGTGAACAGATTCTTGTGGTGGTTTGATCAGACAGTCTGTATCGTAATTCAATTCAGTTCAGTTCAATTCATTTAATCGTCCATCTCAGAAATAAGAATTGAAATTTTACATGGGATTTTCATAGTACAAAACACATTCAGCAGCACGAAGATGAACATCTGTGGTGACCATAGTTATAATAGCTAACATAATATGTACAACATGCAAAGAAAGATCGAGTGATGCGTGAAGGAAGACAAAGAGAAGGAGTGTAAAAGTATAGGTCATAAATACTACTTCATGTCTTGCATTTCTGCATTAGTAAATGAAAGTTCTTGATTATGGGAATAGATCAGTCCGTCATGATTTTTTTTTTTGGTCACCATTTCGCAGGTGTAGATGAATATGGTCGTCCTTACGACAGACGTTATTATGAATACTACAGAAGAAAACAAAGTGCACAGTACCGGGATAGAGAATATCAGGTAAATTGACCTAGAGTGCCGGGCAGTATTGTTCAGCTATTAGCCCGTTGGATGTGATCTGATTATGGTATTACACATATTTTCCATAGACTCTGATAATAAGGAGAGATGTTATTGCGTTAAACAGCAACAGCAGAAAAGCAATTAAGTGTCTTCAAATTCGGGAAAGAAAACAAAAAACAGCATATCCAGTGGTACCATCATGATTTATATGAACTTATGAAATTACTAATTATCAGGAATGCATACCTGTTTATCTTATAACTTTATTGTGTCTCTTCTCATTGAGGTCTATGATCCCCGCCCCTTTACCATATGCTGGGCATCATTTCAGTTGATCCATGTGATTACTCTTGCTATTTTTTTAGAAATACTATGAGGAGCAGAGGAACAGGTCAGGCTCTCAGCAATACTCACAAGAGGCCTGTCGTATACACTTATCCATTATTCAATATAATCCACACTCTTGATAAATCACAAATCACATTTTCATATCATTAATCCTGGGGAAAGCCTGCCAGACCGACCTCTATGATCCTTGCCCCTTCACCATATGCTGGACATCATTTCAGTTGATCCATATGGTTACTCTTGTTATTCTAGAAATACTATGAGCAGCAGAGGAACAGGTCAGGCTCTCAGCAATACTCGCAAGATTCCTCTCTAAATGCTTCAGATGCATCTCTAACAGAGAAAAAGGACAACAGCCAAAATGAGAGGTACGTACACTTTGAAAAGAGTTGAGGTAGGTGTTGAATTGGACTATGGGTTCTTAATATGAAACTGCCCGTTCAAAGAAAATCACAAATATGGCGAATAATGTATCATTGGAAACTGGGAAGCTTACAGATAGCAACAGTACAAGTTTTACGTCAAATTCGTGTTGGTTGATTAAAAAATCATAAAAATAAAACCACCTCCCAGCATCTGGGATATACGAATGAGTTGCCAGAAAAATAACGATGTTTTGATGACGTCATAAAGTGCACCAATCCTGCTCAAGCAGAGGATGTCCCATAACAAATGAACATAAGTACAATGCAATTATTTCTCAAGTTATGGTTTAGTGTATTTGAACGTGACCATATTTCTCACCATTCTAAAAGGGAATTAAACCTGATTCTGATAACTAAAAGCTCATGTTTGTAAAAAAAACACAGATTAAGGGTTAATTATCAGTCAAAGAAATCACGATTTCAAATTGAAAAGCCTGCCAAATGATAGCATGGAATGGTATTCTTCCCTCTTGAAACATCAATACCGCAGGTGTGTGCACCTGAAATACAATCGCGCCTCATTTTGTTTGCAAGCAACTGACTCCTTTACTTTGCTGTTACTTCCCTGGTCTGCTTATCTGGTCTGATCCTTAACTAGTTAGTCCAGTATCAAGGTGCTTGCTTTTCTATGAATGTCATTAGTTGTTTCACACAAATCCAGAAAAGAAGGCTACATTATTTATCTTTTTACAAAATCAGACTTTTAAGGGAAAGTAGAAAAAGTGACTGAATTACAGTGGAAATACATGTATCTCCTCATATCTTGATATTCCTAATATTTACATCACCAGGGCCCCGTAACACAAAGATTTGCAATCAATCGCAAAGTTGTAACAGCCAATGAAGACCATTGTTTCATGCACATCTCGTTCAAAAGGGTGACCCTGGACCAATCAGAATGGTTGTTTTGAATTTGCGATCGATCGCAAACCTTTGTGTTACGGACCACTGATTTCAATTAAATGATATTGCAAATAATGAAGGAAAGAAAATTAAGGAAGGGTACTGTATGTTCTGTTCATAAACTGTTATTAACTCCTATATCTCACTTCGTCAACTCTTGCAGTTTCTCCGAAGAATTCCATCACCAAGGCGGTGGCACGCCTGAGCAATACGGCACCAATCAAAGCGCCATCTATCCTTCGGGTTACGACAACTACGACTCACGATGGAGGAGAGATCAGGGCTACTATAATTCCTCAGACAGGGGAACGTATGATGGCAGTCAGTACTACAATCAGGATTATTCATGGCAACAGGAGGAACAGCAACAGACTACCTGTAAGTTGATCTATCAGAGTTTGTATGCTTGTGTTCTATCAATTATACCATATAGGAGATGATTAAGTACAAAGAAATGAATATTTTCATTGCATTGGAATCCAGATGAGTAATGGTGTATGAAAAATGGTTTAACATACCTGAGAAGAATATATCTTATTCATAACAAGATGAATCAGCAGAATTCAATCACTAGGGAAGTCACTAAAAAGTAGTTTCATGTTTTATGCAAGGGCAAGGTCATCTTTCCTGTATCTTTCCTTAGCTCAGGCTCATTCCAGATAATAATGTTTTGCATTTTTATCACCAATATAATAGGACAATTCATGTTTGAAATTTATTCTTTTTAAAGAAAGTTCAAAATGGGAGAGAAAGCCATTGTTACATCTATAGGGGTGTATAATTTCATGTTTTCGTGATTTAAGAAATGGGTTGATGCAGAAGTGCATTCAAGAAAGGTATCATTCTCCAGTGACAAAATCCTGATGAACCATGTTTTTTTTTTTGTTCTTTTTTTTACTAGCATGCACATTCACAATCCTAATTTAGCATATTCTACTGTATTATTAATGTGAGAAAATTCAATTTTGCCACTCTCTCTCTCTATTTCAGACACGCCTCCACCCCCTGAAAGGCGTACCCCAGTGAAGCATGCCTTGCCTCATGTGATAGCCAGGTTCAGCCCAGGTGGTCAGCTCATCAAGGTCTTACCAAATGTGCCTGCTGATGGGATGCCTGCACTAGTGGAAGTACATAATGTAGAGGTCAGTCTTCACGTAGATTCTAATGTTATGTCTTTATTTAGGTCTTAGAGACAGAGGTATTTTTGATATTGATATTGAGTATTTATTGTCCATATTACATGGAAATTTGTTTTTCACTGGTATCAAATCATTTAACAAGATGAAACTGTCTTAAGTAAATACAATAGACAATAAATCAAACTAGCAGCAAATTATACATGATTATACATTGCAAATAGGAATGCAGAAAGTTGATATATGACATATGTGCAATTACAGCATTGAGGGGGAAAGGATAGAAAAGAAAAAAAAAAGGAAAGGAAAAGGAAGAAGAAAGAAGAAGAGAACAGAGAAAGAAGGAGAAGAAGAAGAAGAAGAAGAGAAGAAGACGACGAAGAACGGAAGAAGAAGAAAGAAGAAGGGAAGAAGAAGAAGAAGAAGGAAGAAGAAGAAGAAGAAGAGGAAGAAGAAGAAGAGGAAGAAGAAGAAGAAGAAAAGAAGAAGAAGAAGAAGGAGAAGAAAAGGAAGATGAGAAGAAGATTCTGAAATGTGGGGATAAACATGTTAACAAAAATCAATCTTGTTGTTTGTCTGTTCTGAGCTGGTACATTGAGTTTAATGTCAAATTACTTCTTGCTTATTTGGTTTTCAACACATGACTGCATGCACAATATATGTAGATAGATATATTCAGATAATTAGTTTATTAGCACTATGCATTGGTGAAGTGATTTGAATTTAGTGTTATGTCATTGTAATACTAGCAATGTAAAGAGAGTTTAATGATGAGATATGTATTAATGTTTTTCAATGAAAAGGAAGAAACCTTTTTTTCTCTTTCAAAAACGTGTGTAACATTGACAACAAGCCATGATGTTTGTTGATGATAATGATGGTGCATTGCATTGAAATTTCAATACTTGTTTGGACCAAGAATGTTGAAATATGGAGGAAATGTGACTCTCCTTTGCTGCATAAGGTGACATGTTTGTCATTTAAATGTTGTGATTTTTTTTCTCTTCTCACTTTAGACGATGATAGAGCACTGTGATGAGATTCAAGAATACAAAGCTTATCCTGGTCCACTCATCAAGTAAGTGAGATCTGGGGAGCGTTTCATCAAGTGTCTTGTCACTGGCAAATTTGCTCTCAGCCAATCAGATGCAAGGATTTCAGTAGCTTATAACAGTTGTTGGTAAAAGTCACTGACAAGACACTTGATGAAATGCTCCCCTGAACTCCTGAAAAGAAAGAAAGAGAAAGATAAAAAGAAGGAGAAAGAGAGACAGAGAGAGGGAAAGAGAGTGAAAACAGCATAATTTCACATTTTGTGTGGAATTATTTTAATGATGCAGTCATTCAGCAATTCAGCAACAGAGAACATCATATTTACTTTGTTATACAGCAGCCTCTTTCCTTCTCATTCCCAAATCTTATTAACAGGATGGCTTTAAGTCCTCTCAGTCCATTGCCCTATGCCTTTGGAACAACAACTCCCTGTGCTTCTCAGAAATAGCACTTCACTTCATTTCTTTAAAAAAAATTAAACTATAAAAACTTAGAGATAGAATTCTTCCTAGTTTAGATTGTTTATTGTCTAAGGGATAGCACTTCGTGCCCTCTGGCAAAGGTGCTTTATAAATTCATTTTTATTTATCACTGTTGTTGGTATTGTTGTTATTGTTGTTGGTATGGAAACACTTCCCAGATCTCCTGTCATCAGCCATGATAGACTTTGTAGTTAAATTACAAATCAGTTGAATATGTGTGTTGCAGTGATATCCTTACAGCTTAGTGCGGACTCATAGATTTATTGTACTTTGTCATCTAAATCTTGTGATAAACCAATGCAATATATACAAATGAGTGGTTATAATTACATACCTACGAACAAAGTATTACCTAAAAAATTTTTTTAAATGCTATCTATGATAGAAGCCGTTCCATATCACTCCAACATTGGAGCTGTTTGGGAATGATCCCTTATCAGCAACTTTTTTTTTGTTCGTCCAGGGGAGAGACACACAAAAATGATGTCCTGCATTTCGCTGCTGCCCAAGCCACAGAGTGTAGGAAGAGCACAGATCTTTCTGATAAGGAGTCAGCTGCCCTGCTGTGGGACCTGCTGGTGTTGCTTTGTCGTCAAAATGGGGTAAGCTGCGATTGGGAAGATATAATCTCAAACTCAAACATTTGGCCCTCTGGAGATTATTCATTTATGGTTGGACGGCAAAAATTAAAGCTTTGGAACATGGAATCACGGATTCTTGTAGCAGAAGGAAAAAATGTGTTCATTTAAATATGTTTATTACAAAACTGGTCATCAACTGGTTTTAAGTGGAATTATTTATTGAACTGTGAATATATTAATTTGTTAAATTATGGAGTTGAATTCATATAAACCATTGAGGAAAGAGATAATTTTGTAACTTTTCCCATGCTTACAAAACCAGTTTTTGTCATTGGATATCAAGAGTCTCAAGATTTAGAAAATATACCCTGATGGTCTATTTGAACAGCATGTTTTAATTTGTATATTCATATGTAAGAGATGCTACATGATTGTAGGAATTTTGATGTAACCGTTCTAGTTCATTCATTTATTTACAGGATATATTAAAGATAAATTGGAGTTCTGGTCATGCGATCATAATGTGAAAGAAACTGTTCCAAAGCAAGTGGGAGAGTTAGATTAGTTGTATGTAAACACAGGTGTCTGGTGTGAGATTTGGAGATTGTGGAATTGATAAGATATTCACTTACTTTCCCCAAAAGGTACTTGCATTACACAAAGAAAGTATATGGGACCACACATGAATCTGGCATGAATGTTACCCCAGAACTTTTCAGCTTTTTGTTGTCATATTTCCAATATGAGGCCGAGGGCATGTGAAAAGGAATCCTTTCTAGGGGACTTCTTTACTATGATATTTTTCCTAACTGACATGGAAAGAATGAGAAAGCTCACAAATTATTTTCACCTTTCCCAGAACTCAAGCTTCTCTTTGAGAGACTGAATTTTGAGTATATGAAAAGTTGGTACCTGTTTTGATTGACAAATCGTCGGCTTCCCGGAAAAAGGCCGTTAGCGACCTTTTCTCAATTTTCTCGCCATTTTTTTTCATTGCAGAAATGGAAAAGGCATGTCATAAGCTTTCTTCTCGTACCATTCTTGAACCTCAATTTGACATTATTATGACATAATAAGCCAAAAAACAAAATTACACGAGCACGTGAATTCCTCCTCACTCAATGTGCTTACGCGCATAGACCGATTCGCAATAGTGAAAAAATCTGGCTCTGTCAGAAAGTTTGAGAGTTAGGACGGAAAAATAATACACTAGCTGCTAAAAGCTCAAAATAAGGTCAAAACTTCATTCGCGTTTTCTTGAAAACGTACATTTTGAGCACGTGTGCGTTAGTGGCCTTTTTCCGGGAAGGCGACGAAATATTATTGCTATAAAAGTATTCATTCTCTTCGTCCGCAGACTGTAGTAGAAACTGACATCTCAGACCTCCTACTGAAAGACCACCCAATGACAAGCAGAGAAGCATCATCATCCCAAGAAGGCCAGGAGGAAGCAGAGGCAACGCAAGAGGGAGCTGATATATCTGACGTGCTCTCCGAATTGCCCAAGTCTAATGAGGCCCAGGACGCCCTGAAGCAGACTCATAGGTTTAGAGAGCTGCTCCTGTTTGGCAGGAAGAAGGCAAGTTTTGAAAAAAGACAAATACAATGAATTTGCAAGAGCAAGTTTTCATTTATCTTATCTAAAGAATACAGTGCATTGGTTACTTTTCAGCAGAAAAAGACATCAAGAGATGTAAATGTAATAAAGATTAATAAAGATAACATTGATTTGAGTATTGTGGAGAGTTTAGAAATGACTTTCTGTTCACTAGTAGTTGAAGCTTCTACCAACCTTAAATTTTGTAGGCAAGCTTTCATCCACTCCTGTGGACTTTGTGTTGTGTTCAATAGCTTTCAAAGAAGAGAGTACGCTAATTTAATCCCTTTCTCTCTCTCTCCCTCCCTTATCTCTGTAATTTTGTCTCTGTCTCTCTTTCTTTCACGCATGCTCTTTTCTTTCTCTCACATCCCTTACTCTGACTTTCATTGGTTTATGTCTTTCTTGTTATTCTCCACAACTCTCATCTGTCTTTCTACATTTCTCTCTCTGTTTTGCTTTCATTTTGATCCTTTCTATTGTCTTATTTCAGGAAGCTCTAGAGTGGGCCATGAAGAAAGGCCTTTGGGGTCATGCTCTCCTCCTAGCCAGTAAGATGGACAACAGGACACATGCCAGTGTCATGACAAGGTAGGTAGCTCAGGCAGTCTAAAGGCTTGTTCAGACATTCAGAGGAAAACCCCCTCGCAAACCCTAAACAGTTTTAGCGTTCACATATGGCACGGTAAACCGTGTCACTAATGATAATGAAATGTACATTTACACTCAGATCAACACTCAGATAAAAGGAGTTTTGTCAGAAGTTGCGTAAACAAAATTTTGACGTCTTATTTTGTGCTAACTTACTAAGAATTTGATTAGTCCACACCTTTTTGCTGTCAGGAGGCATAAAATATGCATTTTTGCCCCCTCATATCTCATTCATTTATTTAACTCATTCGTGACAGGAATTATTTAAAGCCTAATTTGATCAGCTTTTATTCTTCAAATTGGCAACACCAACATTTTTATTTTATTGCTACATTTTTCTTATAAAATGTCATGTATCTGAAATGAATATAAATTGACAGAAATTATGATGAGAAGTCAAAAAGTTGCCAATTTGCAGGGGAAAACGGTGATTTTAAACCTTCTATCACATTGCCAATATAAGGATTTTAATGCTTATTTTCCTTTAAAAAATTTTCAGCATCAAACAATGAATATTAACGCAACCAAAATGGGCACAGTATGTGTAGAATTTTTTGCTCTTTCTGCTCATGTATTTGGTATAATTTCTAAGGCTTTGCATCAAAAGAT
>CM057165.1:14385178-14455199 GCA_029962745.1 Echinometra lucunter | reverse complement strand
ACCTCATATCTCATTCATTTATTAAAAAAAAAAAAAAACTGGGGGGGGGGGTACCGTGGAGGGTTGCTGCGTAATATGTGAACAGGCCGTAAGTCTATAAGTCTGATAAAATTTGCTTGGAGGCAGAAGGGTAGTAGCATCTTGAAGTATGTGAGTTGATGTCCCTCTGGCTATCGGCAGGCTTCACCAAAGGATCAGAAAGCCTGTACGACTTTTACCCTGGCAGTATCAATTTCCTTTGCTGATGTCATTTGATATAAATGTATAATTTACCTTCCAAGAATGAATTCTCTTAAGAAACAAACTTGTGATGAGTCAGGTTTTTTCAGTCTCCTTTTGTGATTTTAGGAATATATCGTTCATATTTGCTTTACATGGTTTGTTTGTGTGTGCTATACAGTAACTACTACCAATACACACAACATGGTCTCTGCCTATGATTGTGTATCCTTTTTGTGAAAAAAAAATTGTAGTATGGAAATCTCTTGCTGTACAGGTTTGCCAACAGTCTTCCAATGAACGATCCTCTGCAGACCCTGTACCAGCTGATGTCAGATCGACAGCCTGCAGCTGTTACCGTAAGTAGGCTTGAATGATAAATGGCCTGGGCCCTGTTTCATAAGATGTTATCAATAAAAACTTGCAAGAACTGTTATAATCTACTGAAATCCTTGCATCTGATTGGCTGAGAGGAAATTTGTCAGTTGTTACTGATAATAAGTTTTATTATGAAACAGGGCTCAGAAGGGATAGAGAAGAATACAAAGCCAAAAAAATAATGTAGAAGGAATGGTAGATGGTATAACATCAAGGAAAAGAGGAGGAAGTTGTATAAGAATCATATAAAATTTAGCAATAAAGTGTTGATATCATTGTGGTACTGCAAATTTTGATAGTTTTGTTTCTTAAACAATTAAATGTTTGCTTATCCTTTGACTTACTGTGACATACAAAAAGGTTTTAAAAAGTATAGAAGCCTCTCAAGAAAAACAGTACCAACTTCTAACAAAATGTACAATCTAAGATATTACAGCATTGTATTCTGCATTTTAGATCTTTTTAAATATGCTTGATTCTTATTTTTCTGTCCAGAGCTGTAATGACGAAAAGTGGGGTGATTGGCGCCCTCACTTGGCCATGGTGATGTCAAACTTGAGCAGCAGTGCTGAAGTGGGATACAAAAGTGTTGTGACTTTAGGAGATTCCTTATGTAAGTTCCTTTTTTATTCATTTATCAGCAAAGGGTTTGAAGGGTTTGAATAACTCCACATCTGAACTGGAACTAGTTCATATTGACCCATAGGGAGATGAATGTATTTATTGTATTAAACGCCTTTTATTGACTGGATGATGTATGCAGAGACATATTGCTGAACATGATATGTTCCTCTATGTTCCTCTAATATTGGTAACGTTATGTCTGAAAATAAAAATCTAGTACTTTATTGCCATATAATTTATGGCAGATATAACTTTGGAAGTCCCCTTCCTCTTTGAAATAGAGATGTACCTTGAATGAATTGAATTTTTGTATATTTATTTATGTGTGTATTTATTCATTTGTTTGTTCATTCATTCATTCATTTATTTATTTATTTGTTTATTTCTTTCTTTATTTAACCATATTTATAAAGGATAAAACATGATCAGCAGACACTGTTTCTCATCATGGTCCTTATTGAAGGATGTAAAACATCAAAACGTTTTTAAAAAAACCCCAGAAACAGTTATATCATAAAAGCATATAATAATGTCATCAGAATCAGTAAAAAAAAAACCACACAAAAAAAACACATTGGGAGTCATTTGTGAAGTCTTTTCATAACCTACAACATAGATGGAACGTTATTCATTGACATCACTTGACGTGAACTCTGTGAAATTATTTCAACATTTCAGCTTCGCGAGGTCTACTTCACGCATCTCAGTTCTGTTACCTGATGGCTCAGATAGGCTTTGGCATTTACAGCAAGAAGACAACAAAGATTGTACTTCTTGGATCAAGTCACAAGTAAGTCAGTCCAGGGGATGCATTCTGCAGATATCATTTCTGTTTTTTTTTTTTTTTTCCACAATGGAGATAAAACAAAATAGTCATAGATATGATTTGTTTCAGCCATTCATAATTAAGCTGCTGTGGCCATTTTCATTAATCATAAAGGGGCAATTCCATGATTAGTAATGTTACATTTTAAGCAAATTTTGATACTTTTTATACAGCTAATTCAATAGCTATTTCATCTGAAGTCCTAATCTTGTAAATATATATTCACCCTCCCCAGGTCTACAATACATTAAGAAATCAAAAGTAAATGAGTAATATTAGAGATATTATGAGAACGTTTGACCACGGTTAGTAACGTTACAAAAAAAGGACAGGAGAAAAAAACAAAGTTTTTGAAAAAATAATCTTCCTTCCTGTGATGTACCTCAAACTTAGAGCCATATCTGTATTACTTCTTAAATGATGACAAATGTTTACCCCAAGTTTTAAAGAGTTTACCTCTCTATTTTTAAAGTAGAGACTAAAATCTTGGTTAGTAACGTTACAGTTAGTCACGTTACAATTTGTCCAGCACCACATATTTGAGATTTTTATACTTTTTCAGCAACTTATTATTGAATACTTTCTTTCAATTTGGTGTGACTAAATGTCCTTCAGATTATCCAATTGAAAAATTCACAAAAGAAACAATATTTTTCTGTCTAGGTCTAAAAAACTGTGTGTAGTCCCATATATCTAATTTTTTGTATGGTTCAGATTCTCCTATAAGGGGACATTTTAGACAAAACATCTTTTTGGTGAGTATGAAACCCCTTTGTATCAATAATTTCTGTATGAATTTTAACCCCCCAAATTGACCTGAATTTCAGAAAGAGCAAAAATAAAGTTTGGGCCAATGCCCACTTAATCATGGAATTGCCCAAAGGTAGATGCATTTTGACATTTGGAGACTTTCCTTCTTTCATTTTTTTTTGGGTGGTCATTTACAAGTTTTCTTTATATATATATAAATATTTCTTTCAAAGTTTGCTCTTGTATATCTATGTTTGTATTTGCAGTGCTCTCGTCAGTTCACAATCTTGATGCATTATCTAACATCTCAATCATTGTCAAACATATCCCTTTGCTTCTATTTTAATCATTTACAGCCTTCCATTCAATAAGTTCTCTACCAACTCAGCCATACAACTGACTGAGATATATGAGTATGCTCAGATGCTAGCGAACAAGCATTTTCTCATTCCAAACTTCCAAGCCTACAAATTCATCTATGCCTGCAGACTTGCTGACTTTGGTTTCACATCACAGGTAAGGTGACAGGTGCAAGAAGTTAGGTATTGTATACATGGCCTTATCCCATTTTGTCTACAAGCAGTACGTCTAATAACCATTTGGTCTAATTGCTACTTAGCCCATTTACCATTCTGTCCAATTTCCATTTAGGCTATGCCTATTTCGTCTAATACCCACTTGGTCTAAGACCACTAAGTCTATCTGATTAGATGAACTGGTAATAGACCAAATGGTCATTAGACGGAATGAGGGAAATTAAATAGATGAAGTGGCAATTAGACCATTCGATCATTGGACAAAATGACAATTAGCCCAAGTGAGTATTAGACCAAGTGATGATTGGACCAAATGGCAATTAGACCAAGTGAGTATTAGACCAAGTGATGATTGGACCAAATGGCAATTAGACCAAATTGATAGTAGACCAAATGGGTTTAGCAATAGTGGTGTTAGATGATCTGGGAATTAGACCTACTGGTATTAGACCAAGTGGCTATAAATCCTTGCCTTACTGGTGGTATTTAAATTTCTACTTGGATGTTCATCACTGTGCATGCTTTTTTTAATATGAAAGTAATTATGTTTGCTTAATTATGTTGGTATAATTGAAAAGAATTTGGTGAAAAATGCATTGAAGATAAGGGGAGGGGGGAGGGGGGTTGAAGTGAAAAGTTAAACAGGTAAACCACATGGAGCTATAGAAATTCTCTATCTGCCAAGTGTACCCTAGGAAATTGTTTTCAGTGCAGATTTCATGATTCTCTACTATTATCAAGACAATTATGGGAATATTTTCATGTTTTCTTTGACAGTCACTAAGGTACTGTGAAACTATTGCAAACACAATCCAGTGCTCTGCAAACTACTACAACAGTACACTAGTGAGCCAAGTGTGTCAGGTAATAGCATATCTTCTTTTACAGAGAGTCCCAAGTATGTTAGTGCTGTAGTGATGGTGATAATGATGTTGGCGATGGTGATGATGATGATGATGATGATGATGATGATGGTGATGATGATAGTGATGATGATAATGGTGACTATGATTATGACGATGTTGATGGTTACGATGGTGATGATTACGATGATGGTAATGATGATGATGATCATGATTATGTTCTTGATGATTAGGATGATTATGATGATTATGATGATGGTGATGGTGATGATGATGATGATGATGATGATGATGATGATGATGATTATGATGATGGTGATGGTGATGATGATGATGATGATGATGATGATGATGATGATGATTATGATAATAATGATAATGATGATAATGATCTTGCTGATCATGTTGATGATGATAATGATTATGATTTTAATGGTGGAACGGTGATAATTATTATCATAATCTTTATTATAAGGGTGAATATGATAACGAATGATATTGTAAAATAGTTCCTGTTAATCACTAAATATATCCAAACTTTTCTTTTACAAAATTCAGTAATTTTTTTTCCCTCTTCCATATTACCCACTTAAATTTTCAGCTGTCACACAGGTTAAAACACCATGACCCAGAATTCCATGACATGAGAGAAATAACTGAGCCTCAATGGATTGTTCCCCTCGAGAATATTTTGACGCAGATAAATGTAAGTAGCAATTTCTTTCCTGATTTTCAAGTTTATTGTGATGGTTTCATGGCATTATGCCAAGATTTTTATTCCAATTTTCCCTCATTTGTCATTGATATTTTAACATCTGTGTTAAATGTTAAATTCATGAATTCATGTACATGTACAAGACAGATTTATTTATTAAAACATTGATTTATTTTGGTACATTATAAAATTGTGGTTTAGAAGAACATTATTTTAGTCCTTTTAACAGTGCATGGATTTTTTTCAAGATTGGATAGTTGTATAATGGCTAATCATCACTAAAAAAATTAAAAATAAACTAATATTACATCTAGTCTTTTTATTCAGGGTACAATTTTAATTTATGTTTGCAAAGAAAAATATATTAGTCTTTGTGTGATGTTGATCAAAGCTTTTGTTCCTTTTTCTTTGCTTTACTTATTTTTTTAATAGGAAGGACAATTAAAACCACCCTCATCTTCAGGCACCCCCATGCCATGGGTGGAATCATCCTCCAACCTCAGCACTCTAGGTGTGGAGAGTGCAGATGGAACAGTCCAAGCCATGGGTGAAGGGGTGTCAGCATATCCCTATGATGGAGGTTACCAACAAGAGCAACAGTATGGGGGTCAAGGTTATGAAGGCCAAGATAACCAACAACAAGGTATGTGAAAATATTTGTATAGGAAAGAATATTTTCATAAAATAATTGATTCTTCTATTTTGATATATTTGCACTGTTTGTTATATCATAAAATTTGTGTATGTCAACAGCAGCAGATGTATTTTCATTTTGTTTTTTCTGCATGCATGAGTGTGATGCCTCTCTTGAAGGTGGGGGGGGGGGGGGGGAGGTTGAATTCCTCTTTAAGAAGTTGACCTGCAGTTTTCCATTCATCCGTGTATCCTTTCTGATACACAGCACCATATGTATGAAAGAGCCTATGCTTTTTATATTTATTGATTTGTATAGTATCATCTTCTCTTCTTCAGATCTTAAGTATAATTCTGCATATGTAGCATTTTATTTTGTAGATATATCTGAATTCATCTCATGTCATGATTAAATGATTCAGTCTGTTCATGATTTCAGTAAACCAATATCAAGACCAACAAGCCGACCAGCAACAAGTGCCCTTCTATGACTACAACCAACAACAACAGCAACTACAGCAAGATGGTACACAACAGACCAGCCAACAGCAGCAGCAGCAGCAACAATATTACCAATATGATAATTACCAGCCTTACAACAACCAGCCCATCAGGTAAGAGGGCTTGACAATAAGCGATGGAGCTATGTAACTAGGCTAATTCAAACATGAGTGCTTCTACAATGAAATGTAACTGCAAAATGTTATGGGGTGTGTGCAGTATGCAAAGAAACAGAAGAAAAAAGATCACCATTATCCTTTTCTATATGACCAGTTCTTTTTTATGAAGATCAGTGAATGTGTTTGATTCACTTCACATTTATTTGCCTCTCATGTCGGAACAAGCCCTGAATACTCATGAGGCAACCACTTCTCTGTAAACACTTATTATACCCAAACTATTACACTTGCCACAATATGAGAGCAAAATAAAGGAATGAGCAAAAAGCCAAAGCCAAATTCAATAAACCAGAACTAACAAGAGAAATGAACAAAATGAATACTTCAAAAATCGCGTTTTGCGTTTTATGGAATATCCTTATTTAAGACATGAGAGTACCATAGGTTTGAGCACTTTGCTAATCTTTATTGTTATGTTCTGTTGCATGCTGGTGACCCTACAGCAACAACTTTGCACCTAACCAGGACCCAGGTGCATCAATGGGGAGCAACTTCTCAGAATATAGCACTACAACAAACCCATCGGAGACGGAAGGAGAGTCAACTGAGTTTGAACAAAGTGGTGCATCGCAGTTTGACTTCAACAATTACAACAAGATGGTAAGACTATTCTTCTTGCCATCTATAGACATAGGTTATAGACAATGCCCCAACACTTGATGATGAATCCATTTAACATACCAGATCTGAGGTGTATTGAATTTTCGTGCGTGTTAAGATAGCATAGGGGAAGGTGCGTTAGGGAAGGGCAGTAGTGTGCAAAGATGTATCCTAATGGAACAGTGCTTAATTGTCAGAAATTATACTTATATTGCATAGAGGTAGTACCATATGATTAATATGTGGAGCTGGGAAACCCTACTGTGTTGATCTATTATTGAACTGTTCAATAAATTTGTCAAATTACCTTTTTTTTATTCATCGATATGGTTTTGCATTCTGAATACACCCTTACATTCCACTTCATTTCGCCTAACCGTCTAACCACAGACAATCTTATTTTGAATATGTTTTTGATTTTTTACTAGAAGAGTTCATTACATTTTTTCGTTTTTAATTACACCAGCAGCAGAATAGGAGCAGGACCAACACACTTAGCTCTATGGGTGGTCCTCCATCCCCCCAGAAGACCCTCACCCCACCCGACTCGCCCAACTCCTTCACAGCCCCCAGGCACAGGACGAGGACCACGTCGGGAGGGTCCACTGCATCTGCTGCCAGTCAGAAGGCCCAGCAGAAGCAGGAACAGAAACATCCAGAACCTAAGGAGACAAAGCCAAAGACTAAATTCACACCAAAGGTAGGATAGACCTTCAAAAGCTGGACAAAGACTGACTTTTTTTTGCATGTCTTATAGTGCATGTATTATACTCCTAGATTATGCAGACCAATCTGTATTCATACATTATATGCAGAAAAGATTCACATTCAAAACTAATTTGCTGAGATATGAAGTGAATCAGTGAAGTAGAATTATACAAGAATGCTTTAGAGGAGCTTATAGTCAATGCTGTTCAGTGTTATATATAATTATAAATTGTCTTGTATAATTCAGTCACATAATGCAATGCATGAGGAAATGCCTGAAGCCATTATCATCTGTTGCAAGTGATCCAAGCCCTACCAACAAATGAGTGTGCTATAGTGAAATCGTATATTAGCATTGAGAAACTTGGAGCTTTAGAGAATTTAGAACAATTTACTGTTTTAAAGTTTTAGGCTAATTAAACAGTTATTTTAGGACTAAGTAGTCTTAGTGCTTTATAGAAATGCAGAACAAGAATAGAAATAGCACAAGTATGCCACATCATTCATCAGCTTTCACAAATGTGTTCGCTCTGAAAAACTCAGAGTAGTCGAATCAAGAAGGTTTTATAGAATACTCTTCCCGTCTCCACCTCTCCATTTCACAGAAAATGGAAATTCATTTAATTGTGTAAGAAATTCAGTATGGATAGGCTTTTGGATGAGTTATCTGTCTGCTGCTGTTATTGTAATGTAAACTTGATGTAACAGTCCTCACAGGGTGGCTGGCTGCGGTGGTTCAACAAAAAGCTGGGTGGCTCCAACATACATCTCCCAGATGACACAAAGAAAACCGTGAGTTGACATCCCCTTTCTTCATTCAAACTTTTATGTCCATAAGTGTCTGGCCCAGATGCCTCGATCCTATTTGGTGATGGCACGAGCACACTTTCCTTCTCCAGACTGCAAAGTCAACACGTATGAAGGCCGCTAAATTAGACCACATCGTATATGGTGGTGCATTGGGGACATTGTAGCGCCTATCAGTGCTTCAATTTAGGTCAAATTATGGCAAGTCGAGATTTGCATTCAACTTTGGTACATGAAGTTGACATCTTGTCTATTCATTCAAACTTTCTTACCCTTGTTTGGATACTACGGTTAGGCTTGGACGCCGCAAAAAGAAGTGTGTAGAGGTGTGGACTTGGCAGGCGACTCTGTCTCTGCCCCTTTCTTTGAGTTTACCACATATCACATATCTGTCCTTTTTTTTCACGGTGAAAGTATTTTCTGTCACATGAGCTAACCATGACCAATCCCTGCATAAGAATTTTTGATGTGGGATCTTATACTTTTTTCTTTCATTCACAATTCACTGAAAAGGTTCTTCATGATTTGTGTTTGACAGGAGGGAATGATATTGCAAATTTCTTGGCTGTTGTATACCAAGGAGTTTCAAGAGCTGGAGTCACATCTAACTCATTTCCTTTGAAGTGACGTTTGATGCCGCCAGGAAAAAATATGTCAGGCATGTGCTTATCTCGACCTTCTTTGCAGATACGTAGACAAAAGTTTTCTGCCTGGCTGCAAACTTACGGGCCATTTTCAAAGGGAAATATGCTCTTGTAATGATAATTACTTTTCGCTACCACTTGTCTGATAATATGAGCAGTACATAGTGCCTACATTTACAGGAGGCAAGCGAAAGGAAATGGTGCAAAATTTCCTGAAATATGAATCAAAATTACTCCACTGGGCATGTTTGGGCGCTAATCTGACATATAATATCATAAATAACTGCACTTCAACAAATTCGCTTCTTATTTTCGTTTGTAGGAAGTAAACGAAAAAGTGCCCATTGCGGGTTTTAGGATTGTAAATTTTTACTTTTTTCACAGATTAAAACCGCTCTCATGCGACATACGCGAATTTCTGGACACAGATAGGCTTTTGTATTCATATTTTATCATCTATTCAGTTTTCTCTCTGTTAATTCAAATAAAATGTGAAATATTAACGATATTCTATTTGTGACAAAAACCATTACCCAAGCTTTCCCTTGATGTTGGCGGCATCGAACCTAGACATCAAAGGCAACAGCACACCTGTAGATTCTATTGTGCAACCTTAGAAAGGGACAGCTGCTTGAAATAATTTGTAGCCAGTTGGGACTCCAGCTCTTAAAACTCCTTGTGTATACGTACCACATTGGTCTTACAGGACATAGGACAGAGTGGGTCAGGAAAAATGAATAAATTTGGTATTGGTCAGTGCAAAGAAACCTTTCTGCTCCCATCTGTTCCCATTTTGATTTTTAAATGGAAAATGTGATATTCCTCTGGAGATGATTTTCTGTATGTAGCTCTTTTGGTGTCGAACAGAGCTACATTTTGCTCAGTACCTGTATACTTATTTTGCTGACATGTAGTTGTACAATCATGGATTCATTAATATATGATGACAATGATTATTTTGCTGAAAGAGAAATTATTACTAATTCCCAACTAACCCTCCCTCTGTAGATCGAGTGGGACCCAGTCAAGAAACAGTGGGTGAACAAGGCAGAAGACGGTGATGAGGCTGATAGCGGACCCCCTCCTCCGCCTCCTTCTGATAAAGAAATTTCTGGTTCTGCTCCTCCCTCTTCCGCCCCTTCTGTCATGCAACCCCCTGGATCCACCCCTGGGCTTGGAGGAGGGCTGGGGTCTACTGCCCCACCCCCTCCTGCTGGAGCCAACAAGTTCTCACGCAAGTTTGGTGAGTTGCAACAGGTTTTTTTCCTCTCTCTCTCTCTAGTTATGCAAGATTATTCAGTACTTGCTGAATGCTTGAAGGCTTTCTTTGAGGGGATTGAAATGGAGCTTTAATTAAAATTTGATTTATTATTTGACAAATAGGGTTTTTATTTCAAATATTGATTATATATGATGGAGGAAATATAGCAAGATTAATATATTATTGGTGGGATAAATTATATTTTACACTTTGTGTAGGAATATATAATATTTCATGTAAAATACACACTTTCCAGTTTGAAAATTGGGAGGAGGGAAATGGTTCATATTGCTTCATATTTCTTCTTTCAGTGTTACGTGGTATTATGATTGCTTTGTATTTGGTAAAATTCAGTGTTCCATCTGTTTAATGAAGTGTTGAACACTTGACATATCATATTGAACATTTTAATGTACTTATTTTTTTTTTTTTTTTTTTTTTTGTAGGTCCTGGTAACTATGTGGATGTGCTAAACAAGGGCAAGGGTACTTCATCGTTGGCTAAGACTGGAGACACAAGTAGTCTCTTCCAGACCTTCCCAACCCCTGGTAACACGGCACCTGTAAATTTCTTCATCCCTGACTCATGTAAGTCACTCATAAAGTAGGGGCTAGGGTAATTTCATTGTCAAGTCAAAAACAGTGTTCCCAAATGAACAACCAGACAATAACTTAGAAATAAAGGCAGCAAAGAACACAAAGCACTTAGTGAATGGTACATGTTTCAAAGTGATCGAACTCTATCATTATTGTGAGATTATTCCATCAGAATCAACTTAAATATATACTCTTTGATTGTAAAGAACATCATGCAATTAATTAGAAGGTATGCATGAATTCAGTTCGATTGCAAAGAATATCATGTGATTAATTGTAATTATGCATGAATTCAGTTCGATTGCAAAGAATATCATGTGATTATGGATTCAGGGGGGGGGGTGTAACATAAAGAGATACAATCAACCTTACTATCAATTGTAACTCTTTATTACATGGTTTGCCATAGACTTACGATTGATATCGTAAGATTGATTGTATTTTTTTATGTTACACCCCCTGATCATATGACCTAGCTGGTCATGGGGAATGGACGATACATACTTAACCCATTCATGACAGAGAGTCCACATTATGTGGTTTGGTTTAATTACTTTTGATGCAGAGCCCTAAAAATCATACCAAATACATGAGCAGAAAGAGCAAAAAATTCTACACTTACTGTGCCCATTTTCATTGCATCGATATTTGTTGTTTGATGCTGAATTTTTTTAAAAGGAAAATGAGCATTAAAATCCTTAAATTGGCAATGCTATGAAAATGTTAAATTTACCATTTTTCACTGCAAATTGGCAACTATATGACTTCTCATCATACATTCAGTCAATTTATATTTATTTCAGATACATGATGTTTTATAAGAAAAATGCAGCAATACAAGAAGAATGTTGGTGTTGCCAATTTGAAGAATAAAAGCTGATCAAATTAGGCTTTAAATAATTCCTGTCAGAATGGGTTAATGAAATCAAAAGCATTATTTGATCATTGTACACCAGGGTACCATTTCATGAAAGTTGTTATGACCATAGTAACAGTCAGTGACCAATGCTTCTCAGCCAATCAAAACCAAGGATTTTACTGGAAATTTCAGAGAATGACAACTTGTCAGTGCTGACAACTTTCATGAAAAGGTCCCCTGTTTGTTGGCTAAGTTGAGGTTTGGTCCAGTTGATGTATAGGCCTTCTTTTATTTTGGGTTGGAAATCTACGTTTGCAGTATCTAGAATTTTGAAGCATTGTATGTTACATTCTGATGGAATCATCTCAGGCTGATAATGGAGTTTAAAAACTTCGAAACATGTACCATTCACTAAAGTGTTGTGTGTTCTTCATTGTCTTCATTTTTAAGTTATTGAAGAGTAATTTTTCTAGGTTTTGTGTTTCAAGTGGACAAGGCAAATAATGTGGAAGTGGGATACCATCCACATTCAGAGTTGCAACGTAATCTTTTATTTTACGTTCTTATGGATAGGAAAAATAATACATTTTATTGTCTCGCCCACCGGAGGTGAAGGCGAGACTAAGGGATCCAAATGTCGTCCGTCCGTCGTCCGTCCGTCGTCCGTCCGTCGTCCGTCCGTCTGTCACAAACGTTATGAAAGATAACTTGGCAACCGTGACTCACTTTTCAACCAAACTTGGGTTGTAGATGCACTAAGGGGACCTGCATGTTATGGTCCAGTCAGAGGTCACATGGTAAGGTCAAAGGTCATTTCAGGTCAGACGTTAAAGTTTACGTGCAAGACTCTCTTATGACACAAAACTCTGCAACCGTGACTCACTTTTCAACCAAACTTGGGTTGTAGATGCCCTAAGCGGACCTGCATGTTATGCTCTAGTCAGAGGTCACATGGTAAGGTCAAAGGTCATTTTAGGTCAAACGTTAAAATTTACGTGCAAGACTCTCTTATGACACAAAACTCTGCAACTGTGTGACACTGTTCAATCAAACTTGGGTTGTAGATGCACTAAGGGGACCTGCATCTTATTGTCCAGTCAGAGGTCACATGGTAAGGTCAAAGGTCATTTCAGGTCAAATGTTAAAGTTGACGTGCAAGACTCTCTTATCACACATAACTTTGCAACCGTGACTCACTTTTCAACCAAACTTGGGTTGTAGATGCACTGAGGGGACCTGCATGTTATGGTCCAGTCAGAGGTCACATGGTAAGGTCAAAGGTCATTTCAGGTCAAACGTTGAAGTTTACGTGCAAGACTCTCTTATGACTCAAAACTCTGCAACCGTGTGACACTTATCTATGAAACTTGGGTTGTCGATGCACTAAGGGGACCTGCATGTTATGGTCCAGTCATAGGTCACATGGTAAGGTCAAAGGTCATTTCAGGTCAAACATTAAAGTTTACGTGCAAGACTCTCTTATGACACAAAACTCTGCAACCATGTGACACTTATCTATCAAACTTGGGTTGTAGATGCACTAAGGGGACCTGCATGTTATGGTCCAGTCAGAGGTCACATGGTCAGGTCAAAGGTCATTACACCTCCAACATAATAAGCAAATGGTCATACATTATTCTTGTATGAAGTGTGAAGTCTTATTACTAAACAAAAACAAATGCTGTGAATAATATGATTTGTGATCCGCGTCCATGTCGTGGGTGCCGGGCAACATTTTGCACTTGAAAGAATAGTACAACTATACATAAATACTCGGTGCAAAGTGGCTGAGCGATCACAATGTTTTGTCTTCTCTTCAGTTTTATGCATGCTTTTTATTGTTAATGTTACATTCAGTATTCAATTTCCATAAAAGGTTTTACTCACTAATTCTTCTTCAACAAATTTTGGTCTTTTGTTTCTCTCCCACAAACTCAATTTACATGCATACCATATTACAATTATTATGTTCAGCATTCAAATCTGGTGTTCTCATCAATTTCAGGCATGCTTTTTACTAATTATTAACAAAATGCTGCCTTTAACCTCTATCTAATTAGTCAATTTACCCCGAACAGGTTATCCGCGTCTATCTTGCGGGTGCCAGGCAACATTTTGCACTTGAAAGAATATTAAAACTATACATAAATACTCAGTGCAAAGTGGCTGAGGGATCAGTTTTCTGTTCTCTTCAATTTTATGCATGCTTTTTTTTTTTCCTGTGGCAGTATTCAATATACCATAAAAGATTTTACTCACTAACCCTTCTTCTTAACAAAACATAACTGTTCTCGTATTTCTTTTCTCTAAATTATAAGCTCATTATCACACTACATCATCTGCAGCCCTCAGCTACACTACAACCACAAACACTTTTCAACTCCACACATGTAAAATATCAATCATACAATGTTACTCATATCAGAGGGATGAGAGTAGAAGCAGGGAAAGTACATGCACGTGAAAATGCAGTACCATTTCATAAAAAACCCTTCTCATATTTTATCAAATGTTATTCCATCCCAGTTATTTCACAATGAGCTTTCGATACAGTTCTGTTGTGTGCCATCACAGATCGCGATATTTCTAGTTATTTTCACAAGTGGGCGAGACACAACATCGCAAACGCCTTGTTTTTCTGTGGAATATGTGCGATATGTCAATGTTTGTATAGATTATTTTCCTATTTATAGATAGAAACTAGATGAATCTTCGACCACGCGTGGTCGAACTTTATGCCTCCGCCATTACCAAATCAGACATAAATGGCACTTCTTGTTGATTTATTTTCATTCATACAATGAAATCTTTGACCTTGACCTTTGACCTCCAAATCTAATGAGAGCATTGCCCTTTCCATATGCATACATGAGCCAAGTTTGTTGAACCGTCAAATGGTTACCGAGTTATCACAAGAACGAACCATTTCTATGTACATAATGACCTCTTTGACCTTTGACCTTTGACCTTGAGACCCCAAAATCTAGTCAGATCATTGTCCCTCCCATATGCATACCTGTGCCAAGTTTGAGGTTGATCGGTCAAATGGTTGTTGAGTTATGGTGAAAACGAACCATTTCTATGTACATAATGACCTCTATGACCTTTGACCTTGTGACCCCAAAATCTAATCAGATCATTGTCCCTTCCATGTGCATACATGAGCCAAGTTTGAAGCCAATCTGTCAAATGGTTCTTAAGTTATCGCGAGAACAAGCCATTTTTATGTGTATTATTACCTCTATGACCTTGACCTTTGACCTTGAGACTCCAAAATCTAATCAGATCATTGTCCCTCCCATATGCATACATGAGCCAAGTTTGAAGTTGATCTGTCAAACGGTTTTTAAGTTATCGCGAGAACGAAAATAGGACGGACGGACGGACGGATGACCCGAAAACATAATGCCTCCGGCAACCACCTACGGTGGGCGGAGGCATAATAAAGAAAACCTTTGGTATCTCTATTGAATTTTTTACCTAATGCATAATTATTGTCAAGAGAACCTTGTTTAGCATTTAGCTGAATTTGATGATGAGAGTGTCATCACGTAATTAATATTTACATTTCAAGCTTTGCAAGTTTCTTTTTTTTTATTGCAACAGAATTGCTCTGGTTATTAGCTGATGTACATGTACATCTACTCTGAAAAGATAACATTTCTGCTACAGAATCCATTGAGCATTCATTTGATATTTTCTCCATTTTGTTTTTCAATGTTAGCTGCTTCTGAAGACACCCAGACCTCTAACCAGGAAGGTGATCCTCAAGTTGCCAACCCAGGGTCACGACCTCACAGTCCGCATCATGACCAAGCGGGAGGACAGGGGAGTGAAAATGTAAGTTAGATCGTACATTTCAATGACCTATGCTTGTGTATCAACACTCATTCAGTTCGCCAGGATATATGTACAGAATCCATTGTAGAGATTTGCAGGATTAATACCAGAGTAGCTCAGTCAAACTGCCAAACCAACTCCACAACGGGTCCTAACAGACCTGGGCACCGTTTCATGAAAGTTGTCAGCACTGACAAGTTGTCATTCTCTGACATTTACCTTAGTAACAGTCAGTGACTAGTGCTTCTCAGCCATTCAAAACCAAGGATTTTACTGAAATTGTCAGAGAATGACAACTTGTCAGTGCTGACACCTTTCATGAAACGGTGCCCAGTTCTTTGCCATCAGGATAGAGTAATTTTTGTTCGTTTGTTTGGGTATGGGTGATCGAGGGATGGCCTCAGTAGTGTGGGCTTTTATAGTATAGTTAATCCATTGAGCATGATTTGATTTCATTATAACACACAAATTCCATAGACCCTAGCCTGAGTTATCTCAGGCATAGTGTTCAACGGGTTAAGTATTCTTACATGAATCTAATATTCTGTTGCAGTTTGGCATGGATAAAAAACCCTCCTATATAAATTTTCAAAGACAATGATTGTACCATTCATAAGAACATTACGAGACTCTGCAGTGTGTACAGGTCTATTGCATGCATAGGATATTTCAAAGCTTCCAGTTTCATAGATCAGGGCAGCTAGTTGAATTGAAGTCTGTATATACTATATTTGGAGTTCGGGCACACAATTTCTTTCTTTGTAGGTTTGTCTCAGACTCTGTACTTTGATTCCTGCAAATCTCTATACGTACATGTAGGGTCCATGATAGTGCTTTCTCTGTAGTTTGGTATATGTTCACCATCACAGTAGCCTTTAATCACGGTGACATGCTGCTCTTTTCTTTTGCTCTTAAATGCTAAACGCAAGCTATACGTCTGTGATGGCAAGACTAGCCAAACAGTGTGCCACCTTTACGCACTAGTCTGTGTTAATTGTTGTTTTCGTATTACAGTCATCAATAATTTTTCGTACGAAAATCTACGAAAAAATTCAATGACTAATAAGAAAACAACGACTAACATAGACCAGTGAGTAAAGGTGGCCCGCGGCAAGCTGCATGCTTTTTGGCTACTCTCGCCATCACAGACGTATAGCTTGTGTTTAGCGTTTAAGAGCAAAGAAAAGAACAGCACGTCACCATGATTAATGCTACCATCACAGCTGCATTTTGTTGAGATCTTGACAAACATTGATTTTATTTTTCTTCATGTCTCTTCCACTATGGTGCTAGTGGCATTATTTGTACTTTTTAAAAATGATAACTTTGTTATCTTGTAATTCCTATGGGATAGGACTTTTAAATATCCCTATTCTTGTCTTTTTTGATGGCGTATACTGTTAAACAAATATTTTGTTTAAACGAAAGTTCTCTAAATTGTGCAATATTTTTTATGTCATCCTCATCTTAGGTACCTTTATTTCACCAATCCACATGTACTGTCCATTTGTTAATTGATAAAATGAATATGTATACAACATTTTATGCCTGAAAATGCATTTTGTTTTCATGATTATTTGGCATGTTCCCCATGTATTCCCCACTGTAATGAGCTCGTGGTGGTGGTTGGCTAGCATTCATTATGATTTAAAACAATAACATAGAGTCATCGTTTGCCGTGCCCGTGTATTTGTCTCGCTCTTCACAATTTGTATGAATTTTCAAAGAAAAAAAAGAAAGAAAGTGATATGAAGTACTTGTCAATGGACTCAGCCATTTTCCATCTGTTGCACTGTATGTTGTTTTTGCGGATGTAAACCAAGAAAGGAAATCCAGCATCAAACTTCAATATTAGCTTTATTTTATTTTATTGTATTATTTCATTATTTTAAAGCCATTCAGAAGCATTGGTCTTTTGTAAGTTATACCATAGAAAAATTCAGTATGATTATTTTTTTAGATATGTACATAATTTAGGTTTTTAGTAGTGCACGAGGTAAGGACAGGTCATTTATTGAAGTTGAATCAGTTTCAGATAGAGAACAGTATAAAAAAAATTGATGTTGGAATGGGGGGAAGGAGGGCTTTCATGTTTGTTGCTTGTTTTGCTTAATTGGAGGAAAGGTGCTTTGATTTTTTTTTTTTTTAAATTATATTAGTAGATTTAATAGGATAGATCTGGCTATTAATCTTCCTTGTGCTCAGATGTGCATTTACAGGCTTTCATCACATCACCATTGGATACCTTGCCAAAAATCTATGAATTTAATTTTGCTTTGATATCGCTCATACGTATGATTTAAAAAAAAATTAGTCATGTAAGGAAGAGGTCTTGTTTTTATTTATAGAAAAGTGCATGATTAGTTCATTCTTCTAATTAAGTCATATTCATATTAAATCATATTCTATGAAGATGTATAAATTCTATTATCGGAATTACATGAAAGGGAGATGGGTGCCTTAGCATTGGGGGAGGGGGGGGGGGTACCTCTTAGTGTGCACGACGAATGATTAAGCCATTCAACTCCCCTTGCAAGTCAGCATGAATCGACATGACTGCTATAGCTGTGGCTGTCTCAATAAAGTTCCCTGACTGCTTTCTTACTCCCTGTACAGCTCTCTCGCTCTAGCTCGATGAGCGATCTCTCCAATGAGGTCAGTCAGCATATGGCCCATCAGGTATACGCTTGATCAACCCCTTTAAAGACACTGCGGGATCTTTGTTTTGCTTGCTTTGTTCCCTCTGTTGTAGCTTTTCGCCATGCAGTTGGTCAGCGAGTAGTGCTTAGCCTCTTAAATGTATTTAGTGACATTGCATAATGCTGCAGACCTGCAGTCATACTTTCACATAGAGCAGTGCTGCTGTGAGCTCCTTATCATGCATATTGTTGTGTGATGTGGCCGCTACCTTGAATTTTACTGTCATTTGGCTATTTTTGGGGGGTTTTTTTGAAGGTGGGTTGAGTTAGTCGTTTTGTTTCTTTAGTTTAGCTCTGCAGCAGCCCCTTTATAGCCCCTATGGGGTCTTGATGGCAATGTATCTTTTTAAAAAGGCTTAACATAAACGTGAATATCTGACTGCGGCCTGATTTTCATTCTCACGAGGAGAAGCACTTGATGCATGAGCTCTGCTAGGCTTCAAGCTGCGGCAGCGGGAACAGAGCGCTAGCTTTATAGCCTAGCAGGATGTCTGTATATGCATCATTAACAACAACCATGCTTTTATTGTTTTCACTCATTCATTATTTACCCCCTCTCTCTGTCAAAGCCTTTTAAAGGCTTACTGTGTCAGAGAGGGCTCAAGGAGAATTGTACACTAAGTCACTAACCCATATCTTTCTTTTATTTTGTTTATCATGTTGACATTTAAAGCAGTGCTGGTAGCGGTTTGCGGTGTGAGCATTGTATTTATCAATATTTCATGCATGCCTGTATTATAGATGCTACATGTATCCTCCCTCCCACAGGTATAATCTGATGCTTTTAGCAGCTTTTGTATTATCAACTGCCTGTTAGTTTAGATGATGTATTACATATTATGTACCAGTGACCAGTCCTGTTGAAATTCAGTTATTGTATTCATATGTTCTTTTTTATACTTTTTTATTGTTTCTTTCATCTTTTATCATGTCATAGATTTTATACGTTGTATATTTCTGTGATTCATATACATGTACTCATACTAACAAACAAATGCTCACGCTGTAACTGCAGCCCACATTCTCAAAAGAATGTTAGCTGTAAGCCATGGTCTAAACTTGGACTAAACTGTTCTTGAAACTGGCAGTGCGAATTGATTTTATAGGAATATTTTAAACCCTGGTTCCAGCGGCCAGCCTACATGTATGTCATTTACCAAACTTTCATGAACATAATATTTTTTCTCAGTGATTAAATACTAAAAAGTAATGTAGACATATTTGGCATTTGGAAACAAAGTGTGTACTTTTCACAACCAAATTCATTTTTGTATTGGACGTTTCATTTAAAGTAAATATGTAAATACAATTCATGCCTAAATGTGTATGATCTTCTGAGCTATTTGGTTATCTGGATGGTTTTCTAGCGCATAAAAGTCACCTGAGTATTAATCATAGGTTACAAGGTTCATGGCCCCATTTCATAAAACTTGTTCTCAGTGACAACTGCCACATTTCTATGACAAATTTGCTCTCAGCCAATCAAATGCAAGGATTTCACTAGCTTATAACAGTTATTGCAACTTGTCATTGAGAACAAGTTTTATGAAATGGAGCCCATATCCCTACCATATCACTAACATCCTCTGGCAAGACAAAAACACTAATCTATATTTTCCACACCCTACCCAAGAAAGAGAAAGGTATACCCCATTGGCTGAGCCTTTGAAATGTGCTGTACACTAATAATATCTAGAACATGGGGCTGTTTCATGAAGCTGTTTGTAAAGTTTCAAATGACTTTACAAATAATTTGAATATGGCAAGCCAAATGGGATTCTCAGTCAATATAAATCACATCAGCTAAAGGTGAAATATGCAGACTTAGATTAACATTACTATCGTTTACAAAGTTTACAAACATTTTTATCGCGAAGAACATTTTTTGCCACAATTTAAGTGAGATTATGGGAAATGCAGTCAAACTTTGTGTAAACATCAGGAAAAACTTTGGGCACCCCATTTGGCACGTCATATTCCAGTTGTTTGTAAAGTCATGCATAACTCTACGAACAGCTTTATGAAACACCCCCTAGGATAATAGTTTCCAAAACTCTCTCTCTGAGGGCATGACATTGTCATGTAATATGCACTGTCAAGGATAAAATATCATCATTAAGAATACTTCAAAGATGACTCTACCTCGTCATATGATCTCAAGAGCATTACGATGGAAATAAACTTCTCACCCTTGTTCACATCCCAAGTATTTTACTTCAGATGATGCAATAACACCATTTCTTATTTATGCTGACCTTTTCCTTCAAATGGGAAAGTTAATCTTGTTGAAGATTTATGTCTTGCACATTATGTTGTTTGAGAAAAAAGGTATCACAATAAAACACTTCTGCCACAGTTGTTTTAGACCTTGCTGTTTTCTGCAATGAATGATTCCATTTTTACATAATTTTGTTATATTGAAGAAAAAAGAATCATAATTTATTGAAGAGCACTGCATCATGCATCTGCTAATTCTTATTAGATATGTAAAAAGGTTGCTGGGCTTTGGAAGGTCCATTTATTGTGACGTGTGGGATTTGTAGTTCTTTTCTTCAGAGTAACTTGTTATGAAAGCTTTTAACAAATCCTCCTGGTATTACTCAGGTGGAGATAAGATTCATTCAAGTGCATTACATCTGCCTATAAAGCTAGAAAATAACAAAAAGGAATCATTTTGCTTTTTTTTTCTGCTGATTATTGTTTTTTTCAGGTATGAGATTTGGAAAAAATTTAGGCTTGTGTCCTAATTCTCTCTTGTGAACACTGTATTCCATTTCCATTTCTATTCCTTTTAAAATAATTTTTAAAGGGAAAGTCCACCCTAGAAGTTTCAGTGTTTCAGTAAAAGGAGATAAATTTGAACAGCATTTTAAAGAAGAAATGAGCAAAATCGGTCAAAGAATAAGAAAATTACACTCATTCACATTTTCTAGTAAACTACTCTTGGCTCTGCAAATTGGCAACACCGATGACATCATATGCGAGCAGGTCTCCATTCACTTTGTACGTGAAATTTCACATTTTCTCAATTTTCTTGGAAGTTACACATTTTCTTACCCCATAGTCAAAGTATGTTATGTAAAAAGCAATTCTTCTGAACATACATTGATTATGGGGATTAGAAAATGTGTAACTTCCAAGAAAATTGAGAAAATGAGAAATTACATGTACAAAGTGAATGGAGACCTGCTCGCATATGATGTCATCAGTGTTACCAATTTGCAGAGCTGAGAGTAGTTTACTAGAAAATGTAAATGAGTGTAATTTTCTTATTCTTTGACTGATTTTGCTCATTCTTTTTTAGAATGCCGTTCAAATTTATCTTCTTTTATTCAAACAGTGAAACTTCTAGGGTGGACTTACCCTTTAAAGTCCCACCCCTGTCAAATTACATTGTAACTCATGTTTAAGTCAATCCATACATTATACCTACATATATTCCCTGACCATGATAGTTTAATTTTACTTTACCTAACAATTTTTATGTTGAATAATCCCTGAAATTTAGGTGATATGGCATGTGCATGATTTTTTTTTCTGAAAGTTTTTATAGGATTTACATAATACACATGCTATTATTTACCTACTTGTTTGTAGATATTGAAGAAAAAAGAAATGTGTAGATTTTTCATTTGAGAAAGATTCATGTACAGTTCAACCATTTGAAAATATATTTTGTAACAAGTGGTGAATATTCATTCTGATATTTTGATATTCTCTTTCAAATGCAGGATTTATATGAAAATTCATGTACATGTCTATTTCTATCACTGCACTTAACTACAAAAGACACCGCAATAGATGCTGCATTACAGTGTGCAATACAGTACACCTGCTTTACTCTGTCAAGCTGTGTATTAACCCATTCGTGACAGAGGGTCCACATTATGAGGTTTGGTTTAATATCTTTTGATGCAAAGCCCTAAAAATCATACCAAATACATGAGCAGAAAGAGCCAAAAATTCTACATAAACTGTGCCCATTTTGGTTGCGTCAATATTCATTGTTTGATGCTTAAATTTTTTTAAAGGAAAATAAATTAGCATTGTGATAGACAGTTTAAAATCACTGTTTTCCCCTGCAAATTGGCAACTTTTTGACTTATCTTAATTTCTATCAATTTATATTCATTTCAGATACATGATGTTTCATAAGAAAAATGTAGCAATAAAATAAAAATGTTGGTGTTGCCAATTTGAAGAATGATAGCTGATCAAATTAGGCTTTAAATAATTCCTGTCATGAATGGGTTAACATGGAAAAGGGTGAAAGTATGTTCAGGAGCACTAAACAAGGAAAAAAAAAAGGATAATGAAAAGGAAGAAAAAAAGGAAAAGAACCATGAAAAGATGAATTTTGGGTTGATAGTTTGGTGTACCAATGAGGTGTAGAAGGCACTCATAGTTGTTCACACTAATGCTGGAGTTTATAGAGGGAAGTGTACGCTGCCACAGTAGATCTGCAAGCCAAATTATTGGAGATGGAAAATATGTGTGATTAGTTATGCTGTCGAAAAATATAATATGTTCGTGTTTTTTTTGTTGAGTTTTAATGATTAAAAGTTGAAACATTTTGTCAAATGATGCAAAATGGAATTAAGGGGGTGGGGATGAAAGGAAAAGAAGAAAAACAAACAAAATGCATACTAACACTGAATCCTGCAATTTTGTAATTGCTAAGCATCTGCATGGGAGTGAATATGTTTTTCAAGTAAATGGATGGATTTAAGGTGATTCCATAAAATAAAAAAAAGGACACTGTGGAAATATTTCAAGCCAACTGTAGTAATACAAATGATTAAGGAACATTTTTTTTGAGCAGTCGCAAAACTTCTATTAGAATGTCTTGTAAATCAGTTGTTACTTCAAGTGATTCATCTTTCTTTCTTAAGGATATAAATGTAACCACTGGTCTTATGACATGTAGGGTGGTTACAGTTCATTATTCCGAAGGTTCGTTAGTCCGAAGGTTTGTTTATTATGAAGGTTCGTTATTCCGAAGGTTCATTATTCCGAAGGTTTGTTAGTTCGACGGTTCGTTAGTCTGAAAATGAAATAAGGTTCATTATTCTGAAGGTTCATTAGTCCAAAAATGAAAAAAGATTTGTTATTCCGAAGGTTCGTTGGTCCGAAAATAAAATAAAGGTTTGTTAGTTCTTTTCGGACTAACAAACCTTATTTCATTTTCAGACTATCAAACCTTAGGAATAACAAACCTTATTTCATTTTCGGATCAACAAACCTTTGCAATAACAAATCTTATTTCATTTTCGGATCAACGAACCTTCGGAATAACGAGCCTTATTTCATTTTTGGACTAATGAACATCTAGGTATATGCAATTTGTGTATTTCGGAATAACGAACCTTCGGAATATTACAAACATCACCCTGTAGGACAGCTCTGTCTCAAGGCTCGTTCAGATATCCAGCCACAACCCCGCGGCAAACCCCTGCATTTTTTCCTATTGTTCATGCACAGCATGGTAAACTGCATCACTTATGGTAATGAGATCCACATTTACACATCAGTGCCCAAATAAAAGAGAGTTTGGCCGAAGTTGCTCTAACAAACTCATGACATCATATTAAAAAAATATATATATATTTGTATATAAATATTTGAATGGTACACACCTTTCACCACCGAGAGGCAAAAAGTATGCTTCTTGCATTGGCAGGATTTTGTTGTTGTTGTCTACCACCTCATATCCCATTCATTTGTAAAACAAAAACGAAAATAAACAAACAAAAAACAAAACAAAAAAAGTCTGAGATTTTCCGCAGGGGGTTTCCGCTCATATGTGAACAAGTCCTTAAAATGAAAAATTCTCCAATATGGCCATTGACTCGTATTTTCTTTGGCATCACCATAAAGGCCTAATGACCACACCTAATGTTTCATCATTCTTTATTTAGTCAGTCGGCAAGAAGATGTCTCCACAATGTTCTTTTCTTGTTACTCAAGTGCCCAGGGAAAATCAAATGCTGCTGTAAGCCCATGTAACAACAAAATAAAAAGAAGAAAAAAAAAAAGAAAAGAATTAGAAACACACATATAATCCATAATCATGACATAATAAGTTAATCTGCAATTTTATATGGTTTTATTTCAAGTGTTTGAATTCATGCATTCCTTCAGTCTGAGGTATGGTTTATTCATGCATATACATGGACATCCATGAACTGAATATTTGAAAAATACCTGGTGCATGGGATTGAAATAAATAATGTGCTGTATACATGTATATTAAGTTACTGTTCATCATGAATCTGCAGTGTGTTTCAATCTCTACTGCCAGTTTTTTTCATTCTGTATGTTGCCAGTGTTTTAGCCATGTATTTTAATTTGATCAGAGTAATTTCTTACATCTACTGGCCTCGTGTCTTTTCTATTTCATACAATCATGTATCCTTGAGCTGCTATTTCTTTGAAAATTTTCATAAGAATTTCTTCAGGTTTATTGTGGAAGGGGAAAGAAGCATTGTCCTTGGTTGTTTCAGTCCTTTTCGTATTACCTTTCTATTAGTGAAGGCTGTGTCTCTGTTACGCTGTAAACACTTTCCTTCTGATTTATGAAATTGAAGAAAGAGAGGACATAAATGAGTTCTTCATTCCTTTCATACTCTCTTCTTTCTATATCTCCTCTTTAGCCTACAGCCCAGCCACCACCTTCGTGGCCACAAGAGGGCAGCAACACCTCCCAACAACATCAGCAACATCAACAACCACCACCACCACCACCACAACAACAGCAACAGCCACAGCAACAGCCACAACAACCAGCAGGAGTTCCTATGTTCTACAACCCTCAGCAGTTTGCCAATCCCGCAGGGGCAAATACAGGGTTTGGGCTAGGGGGTGGTACTGGGGGTCAGGCCAAGAGGGGGTATGGACAACCCAGGCAGTACCCCAAACAGAGGTGATAAAAGGTGATAATGTTAATGGTTGCTTAGGCAATGGCGACAGTGATGATGATGATGGTGATGATGATGATGGTGATGATGATGATGATGTTGATCTTGATTTTGATGATTTGACCTCTGTCCTGTAGATGTGGACACAATACAAACAAGGATGTTGTTCTGTTTATTCATATTTCCACCTGTATTTTCTGCCATCATTTTGACAATGTGCTGTAAAACAAAATGAGTTTTCAAACGAAAAATCATTTTCATTAGGGTAAATCTAAAATTATGTTCAGAATACCACCCTAGGTTAGTTTTGGATTTGTGTTACTATACGATATCCAATATGTTCTTGATTTCATGGAAGGAACAGTTGAAAATATCTTCTTTGCCAATTCATATTTTCACTAGCAAAAGCTGTTAGCAAAATGCCACATACAAAACATTCATCTTATACCACGTTGATTTATTGTAAAGTGTAAGGCGTCTCTTCCTGCTTGTAATCGTATCATTTCTATGCGAAAAAACGTCATCTCCATACTTTACATAATTGCACAGAACATCATAGAACTTCAGCGCCTCGATATACAGTGTAAGATGAAAAATGCATTAGCAGTAAAAAAGTTCAGTTACCTTTGCTTCTGAGATTGTAAATGACTGATACATTTCCAACATGTTTGCATATTGCATTCAGCTACTGTACTGTATGTTTAAGTCACAAACCTGGTAAGATTTCTTCTCAAACACATTATTTAATTGTAATGGGGACATACAGATGTAATGTGTTACGCACTATATAAAAACTGTACATTATTATTATTATTATCAAAGCAAAAGCGAAAGATGTTTAGAACTCATGATTTTCCGGAAGATAATTTAGAAGTTGTATCAGTGCTAAAAAGACTGGGTAAGGTTGGCATTGGTATATGATTCTAATACTGGTATGTTTACATAATACTCTGCAGTGCATGATTGCAGTTAATAGTTAATTAGTACTAATTATTTAATGGCCTGTACACGGAGACCTAAAAGCATGTGTAAGATAAAAGTGAATTTATATACTTCATGGACGCATATTGCTGTACAGAGATATTTTTATGTCCATAGTCCGTGCATATGATTACAAGAGTATATTTCATCTGTTTGTGATTGTGTGTATGGAGAAAGAGAGAGAGAGAGAGAGAGAGAGAGAGAGAGAGAGAGTAAGAGAGAGATGATAAAAACAGGTATTGATTTGAAGAGTTATTCTATTTGTATTTCATTTCATCTCCTGCTGCTCAGCTATATATATATAGTTTTCACATAAATGCATAACTCTTTTAACAGAATACATCATTTACATAAACTATTCCTGTTTTGATTTTCTGCTGTATTTGAGACGTAGAACATGACTGCTCCATTTTACAGGAAAGGCAGATATTATTTTTTGCTCTCTAAAATAATGTTTTAAGCAGTTCATCAATCAACGGTGGATGACATGTCTGTGATTAGCATGAAGAACTATATTTACATCTGACATCTCAAAGAGAATGAAGTTGGAATTGGTTTGGTCATTCTTTTTCTAAAATATTGAAGCCTGACTGATATATTTCAATATTTCCAGTAGTTTGCTGATTAGTATATCACAGAAGAGGTGGAATGAATATGAAATGCTGGATGTAGAATTGACAAAAAAATAATGTGCAATTTTTTGATGTAGATACTTATTTAGATGGCTCACTTGTGTAATGAACTTACAAATCTAAGAGATTTTGTGTTGTACTATTTTTTTTATGTGAGAAGTTCATTATTATTTAGGAAGCTAGAATATTTTGTTTGATTATCAAGATTCTATGATTTTGTTTTCAATGTGACCCCCCTATTATTCAGGATTCAAGTCTTTAGAATTGTATTATCTTTGCAAGCCACTTGATATGTAAAAGTAGATGTCCATTAAATTAAATTTTGTAGTATTTCATTATTTATGTTGTTTTAGGTGGATAACATTCCAAGGCAGAACTGTAACATTTAGATCACTAAACGGCAAGATCTAAGATATAGATATGCTTTATTACTATAGATTTAACTATTTGGCTTGCTCCTTCTGTGTGCGAAGCAAAACCGGTTTGAATCCACAATATGTGTTGGTCACCATTGTATTCTGTAACTGCATTCAAATGTTTAATGTATGAATGTACTGCTGTACCAGGCACATTTTCAGTTCTCTTTATAGTTTCTGAATCTACCAACCCAGAAGAAGGGATAAAGAAAAATAAAAAGAATTAATAAAGGGGAAAATCTGTGGTGTTTTTTAACTCACTTAGTAAATCTTTTCAGTTTTGATTTGTTCATATGATTTTATGATTTATTTAATTTTTGAGATATAGTCACGATTTTATGAATATGGTTTATTCATTGCCTGTATTTGCATCATTAGATTTTCCTGTTTTGAATACTATTTCTCCATTTCTAATTTTAGTGGTGCTTTAAAAGAGATGTATATTGAAATCATTCAGATTTTGTATAGTTGTATATAGATGAATCACAAGCTCTTCATTAAAACTGCAGTGGAAATGTTCACTTTGAAATTCCATTTTTTGGGGGGAAAGAATCCTTCCCTTCAGGAATGTAAAACATAAAGCACTTTTACAATTTGTGTGTAATGCCTAGGCTGGATACAATTATTGAATAGATGTTAAAAAAGGACATTACAGAGCCTAGTATTAAAGTGTTAGTTATACCTCCACATGTAAATACATGTATACAAACAGAAACTGGGGATATATTTAGTAAGGCAATATTCTTAACCATGCATTTAACCAACAAATCTTTAAAGTAGTGTGTTAAGTGTGTCATTTTCATGCCATTTCGTGAACTTAACTGGCACTTCTTTGTTGTTTATTTTGTCTTTTATTTAATGATATATTGTATAGCATGGCCAAATGTGAATTGTAATCCATGATAATGATTAAACCTGTCCTATATAGATTGGAATGAAATGATTTCGATGATACAATCATTATTCAAATGTCAGGCACATTACTGTGATTGCCCTGCAAGCTCATGAATGGGGCAAATAAAGAAAACAGGAATTACATATATTGTATCGTGTCAAGAACTGTTTTTCAATTTGCATGGAATATAGATTTAAGTAATGTGGTTGTTTCTGGGGAGGGGGGAGGGGGTGTCTCGTCAAGTTTATGATTTTATTTTTGAGCCTTTATTCCCCCCCCCCAAAAAAAAAAAGAAAAAAAATAAATGAAATAAGTGACAGAGAGGGGTGGGAAGATATGAGAGAGAGTAAGCAAAGACGAAAGGATACGGAGGAGGAAAAGAAAGCGAAAGGGAAAAAGAGAGATAGGGAGGGAGAAGGAAGGGGGTAGGAAGAGAAATTAAGAGAGAAAGGGGCGGATAAAGACGGAAAGGGGGATGGAGGGAAAGAGAGAAAGAGAGAGAGAGAGAGATAGGGGGGGGGGGAGGTGGATAGAGAAAGTGAGAGTGGAAATACGGAGAGATAAGAGCAACGGTGATAAGAAGAGCGGTGACTTGTGCCGGATGTAAAGTGTCGAAGGTATAAAATAAAAAAAAAACGATAAAAAGTCAGCATCATATATCATTGCAAGGCCAAAGGAGGTTCCTTTAACCAGCACCGTTTGTCTTTTCAAATTGTTTAACCCATTTGTCATATGTACAACTGACCTGCATATGTCATTCAAACTGAGATTTTCAAATACATGTATTTTTTTTGGTCTAACTGCAAACATTCTATTTGACAAACGTGCATAGTATGCATTTGACTTTAAAATTTGCTATGGTTACATTTTCTTTGCCAGTAGTATAGGTTTGATATAAAGAGCCTTCTACTTCACGCTTGTTCCGGTCATTTCAGTTTTGTGTAATCGAAGACTTCGATTCTGATTTCCCTTCCATTTCGCTTTACTTTAACAAAATGTCATCAAAATTCGACCGTTTTCATTATTTTCCCTTGAGCTCGATTCAATAGATTTTACCATTAGTGTTGCATTAAACGTTTATTTTGACAAAGACAGGAAATTTTCGCATCTATTTTTCCACTTTAAAACTAAATTTACTTTATAGTCATTTATTTGCACGACGTGTCATCCCTCTTCTGTGCAGTTGATAACTACTTATATTGATGACTCACTTTTAAAATATCTGCCATTATTCTGAGATCTTTCGAGATAAGTAATTCTTTGCTTTCCTCGCTCTCCTTTTCCGTATCATTTTCAATCAAATTCACTTAGGCCTACTTTTCCCTTCACTTTGACGCCACTCCATCTCTTTTGTGACTGTCCTGTGATTTTCTATTATCAATAAAAAGCTGCTTTCACATTAGGAGCCTTACTATTCGCCAACGTCAACTTACGTCCGCTCTTTGCTGCACATCTACTTCCTGGCCCGCCTCAATCACTGACATTCAAAATGAGCCAAGCAGACAGGGAGAAGGAGGAAGAGAATTTCATTAGCATCTGTAACGAAGTTTGACATGATCATCTACTGACTTGACCACTCTAGTGCATCCAACCTTTTCGTCAAAGGAATGGTCGCATGCAGCCGTGTCCACAACGTTTGTCTTTTATTCTTCGTAAAACTTTGAAGTTTTATTTTTGCACTCTTTAGCATTGTTAGCAGAGATTCGATTTCTCTCGTCGACAAAAGTGGGAAAATTACATTACGTTTTGCAGTAAATATTTTCATCTTTGCATCACTCTCGTATAAAACTCTAACAAAATATTACAGTTTTTTCTTTCACGAATCAATTCTGTCTTGCTAAAGTGTACCGCTGAGAGATAAAAAAGAAATGCATATCTTTAACGAGTCAGTGATGCATGAAAACGTTACAGAAATAGAATTGTTTTCTGGAGATAGTTTTACTTCGATATTCCCCTCTTACACAGGAGAGCATGTTTCTGCTGATGACGGGGACATTTCTTCTCGACATCGAACCGTAGTTGCTGTCATTTGGTGTGTCGTGGCCGTCATCGGTCTCTTTGGAAACACCCTCGTGGTCACCTCCGTAATCATTGCTAAGAAGCTCCAAACAACCACGAACATATTGGTGGTAAATCTCGCCATCGCTGATTTCCTGACATGCCTGTGTCTGCCGGTGCAGAGTTTTATGCTTCTTGCAGATGATGACAGGAAATCCTCGCTCCCCGACATCATCTGCGCCATCGTTGGCGGCACCACTTACACATGCATCCTCTGTAGCATTTCTACGCTGGTCGCCATCGCTTTCCTCCGCTGGTACGTCATTACCAAATCGGTACGTGGTCATCGAGGAATTCATACACCACGGAAGATGCTCATGGTGGTCGTGGTTATTTGGGTAGAATCCTTGTTGGTAACGTTCGTTCCATCTTTTCTAGGAATTGTCGAGTTCGGTCATTCCCGCTTCTATTCTCTATGCTCGATCACAGACGTCAACCCGCGCCGCGCCTACTATACCCTTCTTCAGGGTTTGATCCTACTTGTATCCCTCATCGCCATTGGAGTCCTCTACTCCTTGATTCTGGTTCATGTGGTTTGTCATTACCGGGATCTCAGAGCAAGAATGCCCTCATTAAACAACCCATCGAACCAAGAAGAGTCCAACAACACCGTCATTAGCACCATCAGCTCCTCTGTCACCAACCCCGCTACCGCCACCAATGCAACAAACACCACCACTGCGGCCACAGCATCACGAAGTCAAACATCCTCTTCAAAAGCCAGGCGGTCAGTCTCCAAGGATATCATCCACAGGCGGGAAGTTGCCATCACCAAAAATCTCTTCGCAGTTGTCTGTGTCTTTGTGCTCTGTTACCTACCGACAGGGGTAAACCTTGTTGTCCCTGGCGCCAATGTCTTCACTCTCTATTCTATGATGATAGGCCTGGCAAACAACGCCGTTAACCCCATCATTTACGGATTGAAGCACCCCATTTTTCAGGATGTCTTCAAGCGACTCTTGCTTTGTAAATTCTCTGGTCTATCAGAGTCCTATAAGTACCGTTGAGGAAGCTTCAACTTTTTTTCTTGGCATCGCCTGAGTGGCTCGATATTCTTCTCAGTTGGAATTCAGACACACCACCAAAGCGACCCCACACCGATTCCAGACCGAGCGATTCTCTGTCTATTCAGTTAAAATGCAATTTTAGTTGGGTCTGTAGTCGGTCCGGTGTTGGTTCGTTGGTGTGACCGGGAGGGGGGGGGGGGGGGGGGAGGGCGTCACAAGGAGTTAGAAATTGATTTTAAAATCTATTCGAGCAGTTTTAAATAATTTAAAATTGATATGATGAAACAATCAGGAAAGGCATATTACATCAATTCCTGCTTAAAATCAATCCTAAATCTAAAATCGATTTAATCTTTGTGAAACACTCCTCACCCCCCCCCCTTTCCCGGGACGTTTCATCAGGTGTCTTGTCAGTGACTTTTACTGATATATTTGCTCTCTGCCAGTCAGATGTTGGTAAAAATCACTGACAAGACACTTGATGAAATGTTCCCTTGTGTTTCACAAAGAGTTTAAAAAAAATTGATTTTAAAATCGATTCGATCAGTTTTAAATAACTTAAAATGAATATGATGAAACAGGATATCAGGAATCAATTTTAAGCTGTACGAAGGCATATTGCACCAATTCCTGCTTAAAATCATTCCTAAGTTTAAAATCGGTTTAATCTTTGTGAAACACTCCCCCGGATATCATGCTCTCGGTTCAAAAATCATTTGTAAATACATTTTTAAATGTAAGTGCTGACATGGTTGAGCAATTTTATGTCCTAAATCCTATTCATCAGTCACAAAGTGTCGTTGGCAGAGCACCTGTTGAATAAATTCCAAGAGATTATTTTCTGTCCCAATTGGTTGCTCCAACGATTTGGATCAAGCTCATAACGAACCCTGAAAGTCTGTGGACCACTTCAAGAAACGATTGCAGTCGCACTGGGTTGTAATTTTGATATTGGCTCAACTTGTGAGTGACCCTTGCTCCTTTGCAGTACAGATCGCTGTAACAGCGAGTAAAAAGGCCGTACAAATCGCTTTGTAGGATGGATTGCCTTTGAATGTACTGTCTATAAATTAATTCGAATTCTTTATTCTGTTGCACTTATTTAAGGTAAAATATTGTTTATAGTGTTAAACAGACCTTTTATACCCCAAAATGTAAAACTGATTATTTTAAAATACCCCTTTATTAATTCCGCAATTACGAACTTTAACTCTCTTCCGTTGAACATAAAGAAACTGCCTACTCCTTCCATCTACAAAAAAAACCAAACAAACAAAACACTTAAATCTTACCGTAAATGTTATTGTTTGTGCTTGTCCTCTTAGATAATTATGTAACCATACTTTTTTCTTTCTAGTGT
This sequence comes from Echinometra lucunter, assembly GCA_029962745.1. Classification (NCBI taxonomy): domain Eukaryota; kingdom Metazoa; phylum Echinodermata; class Echinoidea; order Camarodonta; family Echinometridae; genus Echinometra; species Echinometra lucunter. The sequence goes on along the minus strand of CM057165.1, from coordinate 14,422,695 downwards.
AAAGCGCATAGAGAATTAAGGTTAATTATTATGTTATTAATTATTATTAATAAATCGAAAGTTATTATTATTATTATTACCTAATGTCCAACTAACGTACAAATATCCATGGATCTGTTATGTTGCTTTTGATTCTTTGAATTTGAATAACCGTTTTTGTATTTTACGATTTTACTTATACATGACAATAAATCAGTATGTTTTCATTTTTGTATATATCTATATTGTTTGTTTTTATGCATAGTAATTGCAGCATATTGTTGAAAGGCACTCAATTAAAACATTGTGTAAATAAATATATGAATAGAGCATGTAATTATAAACGGTTGCAAAAACATCTGCACAAAATTATTTTCATTTATATACAGTGCGTATCAAAATAAAGGTAATCCAAATTCACAGGATTCCTGTTTCAAGATTACTGATTTTTACCATTTATAGGTAGCTCAGATTAAAATAGGAACTCTTCCCCTTTTAATTGATACCTCACTTGCATTATTTATGTTACACATGACCAGGTTCATTGTTATTACAGATAACAGGTACGAATTCCACTTTTTGCAAGTTTTGGTAAATAGACGTGAGACTGAACTCACCCGTTTCAATGGAGCTGCACATAATCACTTGCTTTCTTAAAAAATGGAATTTGTACCCGACGTCTTCATTTACAATATACCCACTCAAGCGTGACAGCAGTGATGTAAGTGAGGCATCAATGCAAAGAGGAGGAGTTGTCCTTTTCAAATATGCTACATGAAAATTATAGAAATTAGTAACCTTGGAATCTAAAAAAAAAAATCTTCTAAACTTAGATTACCTTTTTTTGATACGCACTGTATAGCTGCTAAAATGTAAGGTTAGAGCATGCATTTAAAAAAAAATTGTAGATGTAAATGAAAAGCTTGTTTCCAAAAGCCGCTAAATCCAGTTTTTATGTGCTTTTTTTTTTGGGTGCTATTCAGATGGAGAATTTTCCTATGAATAAAATTTTGAAACAAAGTTATAAAGAAATGTTCGAGATATCGCTTAGTAAATTTAAGTTTCTATTGACTTGTATACAAACTCGGGACAAAGAAATGCATTTTTCTCTTAAGTTACCCAATGGATTTAGCGCCTTTTGGTTGAAAGCTCTTCAAATATAAGCCGTATAAGCACATTGTATATTTTCCATGCAAATGCTATAGTGCATTGGTGTTGTTGCTCTTATGCATGCAAAATTTTTAAAGAATTGGGCATTATTTGAATTTCAAAATATCAAAACTTGTGTGGACACCATATCTAATATTGTGTTTCTGCATTTGATAAACATGTGTAATGCAGTCAAAGCATCTATACAGATTTATTTGTCGACATACAAACAGAAAAAGTAAAGACCGATTTTAGTTCATCTGAGCTCTTATATCACTTTTCAAGTGAATTGTAGAACGATAACCTGATAACTAATTTTCAAAATATGCCTACCGTTTTTTTTTATATTTACGAATACTGTATCTTTTCTTATTTGAATTAGAAATCAAAGTCGTTGAGCTTTTAGGAAATTATGGTGAACGACACTCATCCTTGAATATTCATATCCCTAATACATGTAATACCAAGGATTTAGATTCCTATTTGTTTACTTAATACTAAATTTAAGCATCAGTATGAACATTCGATCTACCTGTGAAACTGTGCTGATGTATTCTGCAGATTCATGTTTTAAAAATTCATAAAACTGAAACAAGACCGATGGAACAAATGATATCATGAATAAAAAGGGAATACAGAATATCTAATCTAAAGATAACCCAGGAAATTACATTTATTTGTATCTATTTATTTTCACTTTTATCTATTCAGGGTAGCGTCTTCAATGAAAAAGAAATATCTGGTTTGTTGCATAAAACTGACTTGTATTAAAGATTGTCATGCAAGTTAGCCATCATCATTGCGTGACTGACGTTATGCTGCTTACATTTTCTTTGAACATTATTTTTTGTTAGCTTTATACATGATCATCTTCGGAGAGAAACGGGAATTCTAATTCCTCCCATTTTTCACTTTTATCCTACGTCAAATATTGATCCACCGCGCACTTTCTGTGGTCTCTGTGTGGAACGACCACATCATCAAAATTCAAGATAATAAAAGGAAAGGACGAGTTCTTTATTGTTGAAAATAGCTGAAGAGCTTTCCTTTTTTTAACTTAGAAAAATCATAGTGAATATGTGAATATGGTCAATGCAATGCTAGAGATATATGTGTTTCATACAAAAAAACCCCACAACTTTTCCTAGCAACATATCATCGAGTAGAGATAATTAAAGTCTAGTTATTCTTTTTCATATTATACCACATTTGTAATGATGGAGCTGTGGAGAATATGGACTCTCATTTCGTTTCAAAACTGAAAAAATGTCGACAAATGAATAAAAGAATGTCTAGAAAGATAACATCTTTGTTTTTCGGTTTTATATTTTGTTTATTTTTGTTTTATTATAATAAGTACATTATTCATAACTTCTATATCATGAGCAGACTAATTTTGACATCATCCAGTATAACCATTCATACTAAATCGTACTTGGCAAGATCTTATATTATGGCATGTCTGATAGCATATCAAAGAGAATGAATTGATCTTTGGCAGGAATAAACCAAATTTATGAGATTATGGTAATTGAATTGATGGAATAATTAGTTTCCTTTTAAAGAACCAAAGTGTTAACTTACGACTAAATTGTTATGTCATATGTTTGTGTAGTTTCATGTAGCCAACATCTGTGTTCAGTGTATTGTTTGCAAATTTCAACAAGATTTCGTCACTTTGTTATCTTTGATGGATGTAAAATTTAATTTTGCATATTTGTTCCCTCAATCATTTAGTCATTTAGAAAAACAATTATTCTTCCCCGCAATCACAGTAGGCCTAATGATTAAACATGTTTCAGCATGTGTATTAGATGGATACATAATTATCATTAGTCTCTTTGATAGTAATATCACAGAGAAAACGCTGTTTAAAAATGCAGTTATTTAAAATATTATCTGAACAACCCGTTGTATAGTTCATATTGTAAACAATATGTTTAATATCAAACAGGTTGTATAAGTTTTAAACAACTTTTTAAACAGCGTTTTTACTGTCTAGTATCACGTGACAATGAGCTATTATCATCTAAAGTTATCAGGAACTCCAGTTCTCCGGATTCTTTCAGAATCAGTCTAAAAACTTACTTGTTTAATGCTTCCTTTTGACTATTTTGAGTATTATATCTTCTCTTGTATTTTTACTCTCTACTTTCATTTCTTTATCCTACTCTGCGCCAAGAAGCGCTCTACAGAGTGGATTTGACACATTATAAATCACATTATTATTATTGTTATTATTATTATTATTATTATTATTATTATTATTATTATTGTTATTATTATTGTTGTTATCATCATTATTATCATTACAGTATATACGACATAAAATGCATACACAAAAATGTGATGCTTGTAATATTTCAAAGCCGATGAGACAATGTAAAGTACAATCAGAAGGATCAGATTACACCCCAGTATTTATATTTTATTTAATCATTAAAGCCTTTGATTATTCGTACAGAATGAAATATACATATGGTTCAATAAAACTATATAAAGTGGCTCTTGAAAACACATAAACTAAGAACTCGACGAAACAATTACTGCATTTAAGATACTTTGAACAAAATATTACATACAAATCAAAGAAATTCACGAAAAACAGTTATTATAAATGTCATTGTTCCTTTACACGGGCTACAGTCATTTCCGTAAGGATTGACCGGTACAACTCGAATGTGAACCTTAGGCCCAGCTCATACGAGCGTCATTTCGGTTGCGTCATTAGTTGCGCTAATCCAAAGTGTGAAGGCAATTAATCTATTCGCCAATTAACCCAATCGTGATAGAGTGTCCACACTGTGTGGTGTGGCTCAATAAATTTCGATCCAGAGCCTTCGAAATCATACCACAGTCAAGAGTAGAAAGAGCAAAAAATTCTGTGTCCGTTTTGGTTGCGTCGGTGCTATTAATTTGATGACGAAATGTTTGAAAAGGGGGAAAATAAGCACTTACATCCTTCAACTGGTAACTTGATGGAAAGTTGAAAATCACTGTTTTTCGTGCAAATTGGCAACATTTTATTTTTTCAACATACTCTCCGTCAATTTATATTCATTTCTGATACATGATATCACATAAGAAAAATGTAGTATTAACAGAAAAATGCTGATGTTGCCAATCTGAAAAAGACAAGCTGATCAAATTAGGCCTTAAGTAATTCATGTCCTGATTTGGGTCAATAAAAGTACCTTTCGCGTTATGTATTTTGCAGTCACTTTAATGAAGAAGAAAAAGGAAAAAAAAAAAAAAAAAAACCGGAACCAATCCCTAGGTCAGCATATGACGCCTCTTGTGAACTGGGTCCTAAAACCGAACTCGAATCCTGGGGAGCGTTTCATGAAGTGTCTTGTCAGTAATTTTTACTGACAAATTTGCTCTCAGCCAATCAGATGCAAAAATTTCAGTAGCTTATGACAGTTGTCAGTAAAAATCACTGACAAGACATTTCATGAAACGCTCCCCTGACCAGATATAAACATTAATCCTCAGTGTAGGTCCATATGTCCAATGGCACGAATGACCAATGACCAATGACAAGATGTCATCCCTTTCGTCAGCTTGGACATGTTGGATAGTTGGATAGACAAGGAATAATTGACATTTACTCTGGAAAAAACCTTTTGCTTGTAAGTGAGAGACTTTACAAAATATAGATGAGTTTTAAGCCTTCATTTTTGAGATTTAAGTAGTTTCTTGAAAGTAAACAAAAGCACAGATTCTTAAAATTCTCTACATAGATATTGATTTTATTTCAAATAAACATGAATTTATTTCATTTCATAAAAACATAACAAGATATACACAGTTTTAAAAACACGATGCGACTACATGGATAAAACCAAACTAATTTTAAATAACATGTAAACTATATTTGGGTTGTACCATTTATATCATACTACATTTACCAACACTGATAACATAATTACGAACAAGATAATCACACATTGAAATATAGAAAACAGGCCCATGAACGATGATGAATATTGTGTAATACTGAATAGTACCATATGCATCTTTGGCAAGCCTTATGCTTTCAGAAGAGAACCATGAACGGCCATCATGATTCTTTACCTCCAACGTCTACCTGAAATAAAGAAGACAGTAAAGAAAATTACTGGTGTGATTACAAAGTTGATTGTTTTGGTTTCTAAACAAATTGCCTTTACGTCTTTGGCCAAATGGAAAGAAAGAGATCTGTTATTTCTAACGAGCACTTACACATTTTGAACATGTTGAAATGCGGGTTTTTCCTTCAGGGTGACGTATTCCACTTTTAAACTTAAGAGCTTGGGTGCACTCACGTATGTGATGTCATCAGTTTGAACAATGACAAAGGTATACTGAACAGTTACTTAGTACATATAAATGTGTTCCGATAGATATTTCACAAAATGTCTACGACTGATATAAGGCTTTGCTTCTGGGTCAGTGTAAGAGGATACAATGGAATGTTAAATTAAAAATTTTGTAAGGGGTGTAGTGACTTTTGTTAGAAATGAGGTGGTGTGGGTAAGTGTGTGTTCATGGATTTATGTAGGTCTGTGGATCACTAACCTAATGCATTCAACGCCAGCGTCCTCCTCGTGCCCACAGTTGTGAACGCCTAGATCACTGCTGGCACACCCAAAGAGGCTTTCTTCACTGCCGTCGCACTGAACATTATCGAGGAGAATATCCCCAGTGCCCTGGCCGAAGTAAGCGTTACCCCGTGCTACTCCTTCATCCCCGCGAGACAGCATCCGGCACACGACTCCAGCATCGGTGTCATCCCAGAGATCATCGCAGATAGTTCCCCATGATCCGTTGATGAACACCTCTACTCTACCTTCAAGAAGGGTTGAGCCACCCACTAGGCGCACGGAATCTGTTGTGATAGGACGTGGTGGTTATGCGTGTTGTGGATATATAATTGATACACTCCATGCACAATATAAAACTGAAAAAATAAATGGCACAACTCCCAGTCATTATTTCCAAAGCATAAGTGCTGTTGAAACGATTTGTACGATGGTGAAAAATCCGACTCTAACTTTGTTATTTCAGTGGGAAAATACTTCTTAGTCAACAACGCCACTTTTAATTTCTAGTTGTAGTGACGGACCTCTACGTAACGTTTTGCAAAACATATTTGTAGTATTTTTATGTCCAAGTATTTGAGGCACTGTGATGGAATACCCTTCATTTTCACCACATACATGACATACAGACTAATAGACTCTTTACTCTAAGTTAGAACGAATTTCAGATACCTTGGGATACTTCACATCGAACTCCGGCATCTTCTGAATGTACACAGTTGTGGACTTCTAGACCAGAATGCGTGCAATTCAAGATAGACGATTCACTTCCAGAGCATGCGACGTCATCAAGGACAATCAGTCCAGTGCCTTCGCCGAATGCTGCCCGTGAAACAGCTTCAGTGGCGCCAGGAAAGCCCAGAGATCGACAGACCACGGTAGCATCGGTGATATCCCAACCATCGTCACAGACAGTTCCCCAGTGTCCGTTGTATACCATCTCCACACGACCTTCAGAATCAGAGGTACCTCCAACAAGTCTGACGGCTCCATCTGTCGACAGAAAATTTATACTTTTACAAGAACACGACCGTGTCGAACTTCTTATCAAACGCATAAGGTAATATGGGCGAGAAGCTGGGTCCTCTAAATTTATTCTCACATTGATCTAGTAAACAAGTTTAGCAGACAAAATGGACAATCGCATCGTTCGTACAGACAAGATGGCATGTCTATAGTACGATTACATTACAAGGGAGGAGCATTCCGGTTGTCTAGACCCTTAGTAGTTGAGAACTTACATTAACAGTAAAAATGAATCCATGGAATGAGTTGCTTGGGTTTTGGAGAGTGTTGTTTTATGATTATGCAGTTTCACTGTATGCCGATGCAAGATTATGTTTCGAAAGATTGAAAATAACAAATACCTGGATGCACATTACAACGAACTCCAGCGTCCTCTGAGTGGATGCAGTTGTTCACTCCTAGACCAGAATGCTGGCAGTCAACGATGCTGGATTCACTTCCGGAGCACTTTAAATCATCAAGGACAATAGCACCAGTGCCTTCTCCAAATCCAGCCGAAGGGATGGCCTCCATCGCTCCAGGAAAGCCTAGAGATCGACACACCACTTCTGCGGCTTGTATGTCCCAACCGTCATCACAGACAGTTCCCCATTGTCCATTATAGAATAACTCGATACGACCTTCTGATGATGCGGTGCCCTCTACCAGTCGAACAGCGCCCTCTGTTATAAAACAAAGAAACAAAAAGAGTACTCCTAGATGTAAAGGCCTGGCAATTTCAACTTCAAAAGAGTAGGCCTAACATTAAACTGACAAAGTAAACAAATTGCATTCGCTACGAACCCCATCATTATTTTGATCACGTGTAACGTTTCTACAGCAAACACATGTTCTCAGACAGGGGCGAACTGTAAGTAAAATTCAGGTGAAAAATTTCAATGCCATCGGCCAACTCAATCTCTAGAATTACATATCGAGAGGCCCTCGAGCCAAACTAGCCGGCGGCCCACGGATAAAACTCTCCAACGTCACCATGTCAGCCCGCCCCTGTTCCCAGGTACACAAGACATTTTTAGCTGCAGATCGCTTAGGACTTGCAGATTGCCTTGAACGGTGATTCTGGAATTTTCTTCAATATATTTACTAAAATCCAAATACCTGAGGGCATTTCACAGCGAACTCCTGCATCTTCAGAATGCACACAGTTGTGAACTTCAAGACCGGAATGCGTGCAATCCAAGATGCTAGATTCGCTTCCAGAACAAGAGACGTCATCTAGGACAATGGTCCCAGTCCCTTCGCCGAATCCTGCTGAAGATACTGCTTCAGTGGCGCCAGGAAAGCCCAGAGATCGACAGACCACGGTAGCATCGGTGATATCCCATCCATCATCGCAGACAGTACCCCATTGTCCGTTAAACACTATCTCAACACGGCCTTCAGATGAAATGTAACCATCGACAATTCTGATGTTTCCCTCTGTTGTAAAAAACATAGATCGTGTAAAATGACTACATAAATCAAAATATTTTTTTTCTCATCAAACTCATCATTATTTTGGGCGAATGGATAACTTGCCGGATTTCTTGTTAGTTAGCTCAGATACATTGTCTTATTTTGAAATGACGAATATCCAGTGATCAAACATTAAACGGCATACTCACGCGATATCATTTACATTAATGTCTTTCATGGCAAAGCAATTTTTTGGTGGAAAATTCCGTTAAATAAGATCGACAGTTACCTGAGTGCTCTTCACAACGAACTCCAGCATCCTCTGAATGTACACAGTTGTTCATACCAAGGCCAGAATGTGCACAATCCAAGATGCTGGATTCACTTCCAGAGCAAGCGACGTCATCAAGAACTATTGTTCCGGTGCCTTCGCCAAATCCAGCATTTGTGACAGCTTCAATGGCACTGGGAAAACCGAGAGATCGACACACTACGGCGGCAGCTTTCTCATCCCAACCGTCATCACAAACAGTTCCCCATTGCCCGTTGAAGAATATCTCAACACGACCTTCAGAATTCAAGGTTCCCTCTACAAGACGAACGGCTCCCTCTAATACAAACAAAACAGTACATTGTTTATGTTGATAATAATATTTCGAGACTACACTGAACCATCACTAATGCCACATTAAACATATTAGAATCATAACTGTTATTTAACGGGCAGGAAGACTATGAGATGCAGCATCTGCTTTGATATATACACCACACTTGTAATTTTAAAACACTTAATCTTTGTGGTCAGTCAGGGAGATGACTGTACGGCAAATGCTAAGGCAAAACTTGCTCCACGATCTATTTCATATCCTAACAGAATTTCCAAATTCTGATCCTGGACCAAACAATTTAACAATTACCCTACCCCAAACAATTTAAAACCCAAATGAAATCCCAACTCTGATATCATATCAGGGACGAGATAAAGGCACTGCCAGGCGCAAATGTCGCCGGAGCGTGATATGTCGGAGCACCTAGGGACCTGGCCTGGCAGCCGTTATTGCAGTACCATGGATATCTCCTGACACAGACATATGAATATTAATCCTGTTAATCATGAATGTGACTCGCTGTGTGAGGGCCTATCATTTTCAACTACTTTTTAAAAATCACATTGACTTTAGTCCTTGCGATATTTAAACAGAGTCTAGTATAACATCACCCTAAGTGTTATTTGTAGTGAAGGACTTCTTCTTGATATTTTGAAAATTTTAATTTTTTTTGCGTTTCTCTGAACGTTCGGTACGTCCAGATATTTGAAACATTTTTTTATGAAGTAACGTTTATTTTCAGCTCATACAGATTTGTGATTTACAAGCCACCGGCGTAAATCCATTTTGAGGAGTGGGGGGGGGGGGTGATCGACTTTTTTGATGATTTTTTTTTCTGTCGATCTCACACTTTTTCTTCCTTAAACAGTGGGGGGGGGGGGGGGATATTTGTACACGCCATCCCCCCTCTCCAAAAAGTCGGGGGATATATCTCCCCATCCCACCGGGATTTACGCCAATGTAACAAGCATTTCTCCGCTAGAACCGAATTTAGATTAGATACCTTGGGGCACTTCGCAACGAACTCCGGCATCCTCTGAATGAACACAGTTGTGAATGTTAAGACCAGAATGCGTACAATCCAATATGCTGGATTCACTTCCTGAGCAAGCAACGTCATCAAGGACAATAGGTCCAGTGCCTGGACCAAAGCCAGCTGAAGAAACTGCTTCAGTAGCACGAACAAAACCGAGAGATCTACAGGCCACGTCAGCATCGTTTGTATCCCATCCATCATCACAGACTGTACCCCACTGTCCGTTGTAGACAATCTCCACACGACCTTCAGATGATGTGAGACCATCTGCAAGCCTGATAGCTCCCTCTGTGAAGGAAAGGTAATATTTGAAATCAAATGACTTAAGAAATTATTAAAGTTCATATCACAACCGTAGCATTCCTGTCCTGAGGGATAAGCAAGTTTTCACATTCTATTAGAATTTGTTCAATACACTGATAAAATTTGAGACATGATTCAATAACGAATGTAGTTATTGTAACTCGACCCTCCCCCAATAAAATTACATTATAAAATGAAGCAGTTGAACAACTACAGCGTACCTATACAAAAGTCTTCTACAAAACAAAATGGTTGAATTGAAAACCAGGCGCGCCGGAAGGGTCCCAGCGTTTTTTTTTTTTTTTTTTTTTTTTTTTTGGGGGGGGGGGAGGGGGCAAACACCTTTATGGGGGCCCACCTCAAATGCTTACTACCAGCGTACAACGTACCCTATATACACCTCCCCCCGAACAAGCACCTTTCTCCCCCCCCCCCCCCCCGCTTACACATATTTATTCATATATAAGAAGTTTAGATTTTTAAAAATTACGACAATACTGTTATCAAAAACTATTTCCCATCTTCTCTCATCATAAGTACTGAAACATGATTTGTTCACCGCTTCTAGCATGCTAGGATGGCGTGAGAGACTCAGGAGAACCGTGCATGGCAATGGGAGGGTTATGAATGGCACACTGGTAAATTTGGCGATGGGGCCGACACCCTTTGCCCGAAAATTAGCTATTCAGTTTCACAACTTCGTCCGCGCGAGCGAAGCGAGCGCGCAAATTTTTTACAATTTTGGTGGTGAAAATGTACAGAAATTTCATATTTCGGCATTGCCCAAATATTAAAAAATACGAGCGCCCTTATGCCAATATATGAGGATACTGAGGAGGGTGGGGGTAAAATAATCCCCCGAATAAAGCAAGCATCTGCCCTTTTTAATAGATAACAGAGAAAATTTCTAAATACTGAGAAACGTTGCTTCTAATTACAATATGAGGGAGCGTAGCGACCGAGTAAGAAAATTTTGATTTTTGAATGCTGAAAGTTTGCATATTAGAGCACTAATCATGTCAATATGCTCATTTTACATGGTTGTATATGATCCCCCCAAATCTTTTTTTTTTCTTCCGAGGGGGCCCTTGGGGGGGGGGAGGCAAAAATCGATTTTGCCCCCTTTCGAATGATTGGGGGCAATTGCCCCCTTTCCCTCCCGCTTCCGGCGCCTATGATTGAAACCCTCATCTATTAACAATTATCGTATGCTTTCCATTCATAACATGTACTGGTTGCACCATCTTGGACTTCCAATTCGCATCGTACATTTTTTAAAGTTTTGTAGAAACATATCATTCTAAAATGCCTATACCTGAAGGTGCTTCGCAACGAACACCGGCATCCTCTGCATGGACACAATTGTGAATGTTAAGACCAGAGTGTTTACAATCCGAGATGCTGAGTTCAATTCCAGAGCAAGCGACGTCGTCAAGGACGATGGGTCCAGTGCCTCCGCCGAATCCTGCCGAAGATACTGCTTCGGTGGCGCCACTAAAGCCGAGGGATCGACAGACAACGTTGGCATCTTCTATATCCCATCCATCATCGCAGACAGTTCCCCACTGTCCATTGTAGACTATCTCAACACGCCCTTCAGTTGAACTGGAACCTCCTGCAAGTCTGATGGCTCCCTCTGTTAACAGAAGAAATGAAGTATTTCATGCGACACGGTTACGGAGCATGGTTGCAGATCTGTATTTCTATTATTAGTACTTACACGGACCAGTTTTTGCATGTAACTCTTTTCGATCCCTTTTTCAAAACCCTAGTACAACCACTGGGATAACATGGATAAATTTAGTAGGCATGAAATTACCGAAATTACCTTGGACGCAAGAACAGCATCAAATTACCTGAAGGCACTTCGCATCGAACTCCGGCATCTTCTGAATGTACACAGTTGTTCACTCCTAGACCGGAGTGTGTACAATCTAGGATGCTTGATTCACTTCCAGAGCAGCCGACATCATCAAGGACAATGGTTCCAGTGCCTTGTCCAAATCCAGCCGACGAGACAGCTTCAATAGCGCCAACAAAACCAAGGGAGCGACAGACCACGTTGGCATCGTTTCCGTCCCAACCGTCGTCACAGACAGTTCCCCATTTTCCGTTGAAGAATATTTCCACACGACCTTCAGACGATGTAGCGCCCTCTACAAGTCGAACGGCCCCCACTGTCGAATAGGACAGAGAGGAACAATTATTTAACAGAAAAAAATGACTGAATGACTTACGTGACAGAATATCAATATCCTTTTCTACATAGATCTGCACATTAATCTTATTTTGTTTGTCGTTAGAACAAAAATTTCCCCTCCCATTCAAATATAAAGAACAGTATAATGTGAAAAACATGAATTCTATTAGGCTTACAGTCAAACCTGCCTTAGCTACCACCTGTATGAAAGATCACCTGTCTATAACTACTACAATTTTCTTTTCCCTTTAAAAGTGTTTCTCAATGAAACATGACAATGAATCTGTACATAAGGATCACTTGCTCATAAAGACTGCTGTTCTTATCCCAGTTGAGCGGTATTTTATATATATGTTCCACGGTAGTTTATAGGAAAAGTAATGCTTATCATGATACAAGACAACGCTTGTAATCTAGAAAGGCCTATAATTTCATAACTTTTGAAATTGACCGTACACTGATTAATCATTTGAACCATTCTGCTCATCCATGAATGATTAAAAAAAAATAAGCCTACCTTGTTGGACTAGGCAACGGACTCCGGCATCTTCTGAGTGCAGACAGTTGTTCACACCGAGACCAGAATGCTTGCAGTCCAAGATGGACGATTCGCTTCCAGAGCACCTGACGTCATCCAGGACGATTGTTCCAGTTCCTTCACCAAACCCAGCCAAAGGGATAGCTTCACTGGCGCCGGGAAAGTCGAGAGATCGACAGACCACACTGGCATCGGTGATATCCCAACCATCGTCACATACAGTTCCCCATTGTCCGTTGTAGACTATCTCAACACGGCCTTCGGATGAGGTAGCACCGTTTGCAAGTCTCACGGATCCCTCTGTTACAAAATAAATTGAATAGTAAAAACGTCTAATTAAGTGTCAGATCGAGAGGGTTAATAGGACCAGTGGCGTAGACAGGTTCTTACACCTGGGGGGGGGGGGGGATGATTTGCCGTTCACGAAAATTCGAGGATCAATTTCGTATACAGATACACAAACACGCACCCGCACACACCTGCACAGACCCCCTTACACACATTTTAATTTTTATCTTGCGAGCGAGGGAGCCCAAAATTATCATTTTTCTGGTTTTAAAACGCATTTTCAAATAGAAATTCTATAATATGATGAGCGAGCCAAGCGAGCGAGCCAAAAATAACCACTCTTCTGGTTTTCTATCGCATTTTCAAACAAAAATTCTAAAATATGATGAGCGAGCGAAGCAAGCGAGCCAAAAATAAGCGCTTTTCTGGTTTTAAATCACATTTTCAAATAGAAATTCTAACATATGATGGTTGTTTATGACAAATTATTAAAAAATTCATTAACGATTAATTCAAATATCATTTCTTCCTTAAAAAGTGAAGGGGGGTATTTGTACAGGCCATCCCCCCTTTCAAAAAAGTGGGGGATATATCCCCCCATCCCCCCGGGATTTACACCAATGATGCACAGACATAAATAAAAGATATTATACGCACCGTGACAAACGAATATAGAATATGGACTGACACACATTATGGCATATTTGCATCACGCTATTTATCTTTTTTTTTTTAATTTTGTTGTTACACCACTTCAGAAAAACTGTGACAGCGCCGAAATTACCCAAAAGTAATATGAATAACTACATAAATCAGAATAACTATCGATATAGTTATGATAGTAATCGTCATTTCAGTCACATTAACGATGATGATGATGATAACTATTATTATTATCATCATAGGCATAATAATAATAATAATAATAATAATAATAATAATAATAATAATAGTAATAATAATAATGCATTACTGATTATCATTATTATTACTATTGTTATCATTGTTGTTGTTATAATGATAATAATTATTATTATCATTATTGCTGTTCCTATCATTTCTAAACATGTTAATTCAGTTTAATTGTAAGCAAACATCCTTCCCTAAAACCTGGGGGGGGGGGGATGCCTACCCCTCATCCCCCCGCTGTCTACGCCCCTGAATAGGACCCCTCCCCCACCCCAGGTATTTTTTAATTAGACATGCATTTGAATTCACTGGTGATGGACCCTGTATTAACTAAAGGACACAATTTTGTGCCCCTATCCCCCCCCCCCCCTTACGCTTGGGACCTGGAGAGTAGGCTATATGGTTTTGTGTTCTCCGACCCATCATATTTATAAGACCGCTTCCGCAGTTAAAGACAATTTTGTCCACATAGGTTTATTATGGGGCCACGAGAAGGGTAATTTTTGGACGGTAGCCTATTGATACGATACAGATTTCGTCCTTTTCTTATATATGATTTCTATATTGTATTTGCTTTTAATAGACCTTTATGAAACAGACAGGACAGTAACAATTTTGTCTATTAAGATTCTTAACCAGAGGGGTGTCGAGTCCGTTAATGATGAGCCACAACTTAGGGAGGAAATCATGCAACTTAACACACACGACTAAGTTTAGTTCGTTGTCGTTGATTTTTTTTTTTTTGGTTGATCTTGTTTACTGACGGGCGCCCAGGGAGGTTGAAGAGAGATCTCTCTTCTAGGTCTATCCTAGAACAGATCTTTAAGGGCAGAACTAATCAATTAACAGCCTCACCTTACCGCCTCACCTATCTCGTAGTCTGGCTGACCATGCTGACCGTTGGGGCACCACTGTAAATTTTACAACCAGCTTCCTCCACTCCTTACATTTAACAACAATCGGTGGTATATCCACCTTGGCTTTGGTAAAATGTTTTAGGTAAGATAAGAATACAGCTGTCAGCGGCCATTTATCTGTCACAATTTATATAGGAAGGAATTTACCCGTGCCCCGCGTGCATCTGTAATACTCCATAACGTGCCAAGCATCATGCTCTGTGTTCTGTATACGTATATCGTGATTCCGATACAAAGTGAAGATACAAAGTGAAGCTTCAAAATGATTTCAGTCATAAAATGAACATGAAAATCGATTTCATATTGACGTGTTCATTTCGTAATATGGTTCTTTTTGATTGGATGAATATTCTATTCACGAAATTAAAACCTGAACTAAAGTAACAACCTTTTAATGAATGTCGGCCTGTTTGTCTTACCTATCTCCTGGGCAGCTGTAGACGGCAGCAAGAATGCAAAGGCAATTGATAGCAGTATCATCATGAAAGTAGTGAAACCACTCTACTCTGCTACAAGTTGAATTGACAAAACGATCGGTTCAACCTCCTTAAGCTAATTCGTTGATCACTGGTTTTACGGACGTGCATCAATCAAATCTGATTCTGCGATTGCAACTTGTTGTAATGATCCGAGTCAAGGCTCAGGACGATCTCCTTTCTTTTATTTGATTTTGGCGCGAAATTTACCAGGCTAGCTGTCGCTCCAGTGGATATCAAAAGGAGAAACACCTCGGCATGCATGGAACTCCCAAAAGGGTAAGTGATGAATATTCATAAGTTTTTACTGTCCCATGTTCTGCTCTTGCATCAGAAGCGCCCCCCCCCCCCGAACACGTCCGTTCGTGTACGTGTACTTATTTGCGAAAGTAATTTCATCAATGCACATTTATACATGAATATTCATGATGGCTACTGTTGGTTACTCTTTGAGGGGTGACCTCAGTGATCGCTCAAGAATTTCCAGTGATCACTGAGGTCACCCCTAAAAGAGTGAATAAAGAGTGAATATCACAATTTTTACACTCAATTCACTCTTAATTCACTCTAAGTGCACTCTCTTCTGAAATTCATCCTTATTAAAGAGTGAATGCGTTCACTCTTTTAAAAAGAGAGTAATGTATTCAAACGTTTCTCTGCAGAATCCCTTGGTTTCCAACTATTCAGTTCACCTCTTATGAACTAACGGCATCTGAATAGAAGGAATCCAGTTTACATACATTAGTCATTGCTATGTCGGGCAAGCCTCTGACAAGCATCTTAGTTGTCAAGGGAAACTTTTGTTCAACAACTATGCATAAAATTAGTAAACAGGTAAGGCATTTGTGGGGCCTGTTTCTCGAAACCGTCATAAGTCAACTTCTCAGCTAAGATCGCCGCTAGTTGGCTAGTTGTCTGCTACGTGTTTCACGAAGCCGTGCTTGCCAAGATCAACGCCAACATCCCGACTAAGAACTTATGATGCCTCTGACCCTGTCATATCTTTTTTCGTTGATATGCAGCGCCATCACATGCCACTAATTTGGTAGGTTATGGCTGGCTAAAATGGAAGCTACATAGATTTAAAAAAATAATTCAAATCTATCTTTTCTAAGGGTTCCTGCAATCAGTAATTCATCTTTGCTCATGTATAAATATTATATTTCATGTTTCGTATGAAACGATCTGCAAAAAAGGTTTCCTAGGGGGTTTCTCCCGTAATTGTAAAATCTCACAAAAGAACGCAATTCTGCCACGTCAGGCAAGGCATAGTCAAAGGATAGTCTGTAGATTTCAGACCCATATTTATTCAAAGATAATGTATATCGTAGATTTTTAAACAAAATACTTTTATGAGACATATTTTAGCTTGTAATTTACCAAAATTATGCATATCAACGTTTTGGTCAAGACATGACGCTGGATAAATATTTAATTTGCCTCCTTTTTCCGATCATGAACGTAAGGGTTTATTTTGCAAATCCTGGGGGTACCCATCTTACGTTCAAAACGATAATTAACTTAATTACTAAAAACAGAATTTTATAAGTTTTTCTTTGATGTAATCTGCCTTCTTTGAAAATATGTTGTATCTATAACCCCTTGCTACTATTTCTAATCTTTGCACTCACCAGTTCACTCAAATAATTGCAGTTTTGATAAAATTCTTTTACAAAATATACGTGTTATTGAAAACGGTTTAGCAAGATCAGAGTCATCTCCGTAGTTGGCGGACAAAGATATGACTAACTTGGCGTTGATTTCCAGAAACAAGATGCTTTCACTGATGTTCTAATGGCTTTCGGACATGTCAGATTAGACTCGTTATATTTAAATCCATCGATTGTTTCCTCCAGAATACCTGCGGAGACACCAAATCCTCTTTTATTATTTGATTACGTCGATCTGTTGATAGTACATAACAGGCGATCTTGCATAATGGCCGCTATTGCAGAGCCAATCAACTCTCTTCAGCATTGGAGGAATCAAGAAAAAACTTTTGTGTAGAAAGTATGCAGCTTGCATTCTTACAGTAGAAATGCAATTATTTGAATCATGTTAACAGGTTAATGTAAGAGTTAAAGGGAAGATCTGACCTCACCAAAATGATAACGATTAAACGAGATTTTCAGTATTAATTGTGTGTACATGTGAGAATGCTGTTAACAGATTAAAGTGGTGTTCATATTTGAACGATAACAATAATGACAGCGATAGTTTTATAATGCTGTGGATTCCAGTTCAAAGTATTTCAATTCAACATGTTTGGTTTGAAGTGTGTATGATTTGCTATATTGGTTTGAATGAATACAATAAAGAATATTCTTAAACCAAAAATACCCTACTGTGGGGGTGCCGTAGTAGTGTTGTTTAAGGCATTTGACTGGAGACGCGAGAATAGGGGGTTCGATCGCCGGCACGGCACATGCCCTTGAGTAAGGCATTTGATCTACATTGCTGTTCTATATCGTACATTAAATAATTTATCGTGCTACATGCATTTTGATACCAAGGTGTGCGTGTGTAAAAGAAAAAAAACAAACAAACTAGGCCTACAACTACTACCTCTACTGCAACTACTACTATACTACTCCAAATTATAATAATAATGATAATGATAATAATAATAATAATAAATGATAATAATAATGATGATGATGATGATAATAATAATAATAGTAATAACAATGATAGTAATGATAAACAATTATAATACTCATAATGATAATGAATAAGGATCCCCAATTTTTTGAAGTGAAAAAAATCGGTTAGTTCAACCAAGTCCATGGTTCAACGGTTAGTTAAACCAAATTTCATCTTGTATGAAGAAATTAAATATACCCAGGAAGTTATCGATCAAATCTGACCACTGCCTTATAGTACCACAGATGAAAGGTGTAAACCTACCCTTAAAAAACCCCTAAAGCCCTGAAAGCCGTGAAACATTAAAATAGGGTCGTTTTCACTACGCTCTACGTATCTCGATCGGACCCTAAGGCCCCGTCACATATTAGCGAATAAAGCTAACGAATGCCTAGCGAACAGCTATTTTTTGGAAAAGTCCAGATACGCTCAAATACGCTCAAATTCTTGGCCATAATAGGGTTCTAAATTTTTGAACATGTACAAAATAGAAAATCGGCTCCAGCGTATGTCTGCGAACACCTACGAACAGCTAACGAATACCACGTACGTCAAACGTGTCACGAACGAATGGCAACGAACATGAACGCATGTCCAAATTTTCGCATTCGTTGGCTCGATTCGCTAATATGTGACGTGGCCTTTAAGTGAAAGTGGTTTAGTGATTTGCATTTAAAGAAGCATGCATAGATATGAACACATTTGTCTTTTCATTGTTCTGCTGCAATGTCTGGTAGCTCTCAGTCTGAAAGCCATTCAACCATGGAAAGGGTTCATGGTTACGTCGTAGGTTTTACAAGGCGGCGAGCCACGAAAGGATTTTTGTTTAACAACACATACACACGTTGGTATCAATATGCATATAGCACATCACATTATTTGATAGATAGACGAAAAAAGAGCAATGTAGATAAAATGCCTTGCTCAAGGGTATAAGTCCCGTGCCGTGCCCGGGATCGAACCTCAGACCTTCGTGTCTCCAGTCAAGCGCCTGAAACCACTCGACTACGGCACCTCTACTTTTTTTGTAAACACACATGCACGCACTTGTATCAATATGCATATAGCACTTCATGTATTTGATGTATGATAAAAGAGCAATGTAGATAAAATGCCTTGCTCAAGGGCATAAGTGCCGTGCCGGGGAACCCCCGACCCTCACGTCTCCAGTCAAGCGCCTTAAACCACTGGACCACGGTACCTCTATACGAAAGGATGGCGGTCGATCATATCGTGTGTGGGGTGTCTCTGAATTCTGATTTCTGTGTGTATGACTTTTCCCTCATCGCTTTTCAGAAAAACAAGGAAACCTTTTTAAATGTGAAATCCTAGTTGACAAACATCCCAAGAGATCGGAGCAAAAGCCATTACAAAATATTAGAAAGCAAATTTTGAGAAGGGAAACCAAGGAATTCATGAGGAATTCATAAAGAAAGAAAGAGAGAAAAGCAAGGAAATTAATGAAGAAAGTGAAAAAAGAGGAGGAGGGGAAATTCATAAGGTAATACACAGAAACGGTGAAAAGATTCAGGGTGACAGGAGCCATCTCGTGTACTGTCAGTTTCGTGGACCCTCAACATCTCTCGCTATGCTCATACCACTCATTTCATACCGATCAGTTTCTAACAAAAAATCATTCAACTTCAGTCACACACACACTGATTTACAAATTCCATAAACATGATAAAAGGGACAGCATGTTGGCTGATCTGAGCACAACACCCAAGGTCTTGACACTGACGCCTTCTGACAATTGCCAATGACTAGTGAGGACCGAGGTCGTAGCATGGGCGTCAATCGGGGGGGGGGGGGGGGAGGACAGGGTGGCACTTCTCCCTAATTTTTTCCTTGCTTGACAGTGGTTTTTGCGAGCGAGAAAAGACATCTGAAAAATCTGAGAACTTTTTTTTTTTTGCTTGTTAGCGGATTTTGGGGTAAAAGGAAAGACCTGTTGAACCTTCACCTTTCCAGACAGATTTCTGCCCCAAAACGGATTGACAACCCTGGGCCATAGAGACCTAATATGTTTTTTTTTTTTTTCTTTCTTTCATGCCTTTCATAAGCCTTCCGACGGAACATGTATTAGCGTTTTGGTTTCTTTGTCATACGATTTAAAAAAAAACTAAAATGAAATAAAGTCAGTAAAATCTGACACCTAAAATTGCATTAATCTGTGAAAAGTAAATGTTACGAGCAGATAAAAATCTATGGCCTTCGGATCTATGGCCATCTGTGCTGCAGCCATGTTACACTAACATGCTATAGAACCTCTCACTCCACATGCTTGTAAAACTGATTTACTTAAGGTAAGTATCCTATATCCTCGCCACGTAAAGGCACAGACCCCTGTCCGTCAAAGCGGGGAATATAACTAGATACTACATGGAAGAAACACGAGTTTAGTCTATGATTGTAACGTGAAAAGATTATTTTATTCCCGTACAAGCCGCATCATTACAACAGAGAGACAGAAAGAGAGAGAGAGAGAACACATAAATGCGGTGGATTGGAAGCCGAAAAATTCGGTGAAACACTTCTCAAGTCCTGTAGTAGCTAATTTATGAAATAAAATCATTAAACCTCCGGTAATCTTCTTGTAACGTGCTAAAGATAGTAATCTAAATGTTCAAAAGAGCGAGGATGCAAAGAAAGGTTAGATTATTTGCAAGGAAGTTCTACAATTTTTTTCCCGAAAGAATTTTCGGAGATCGTATCTACTTAACTGTATGAAATGTAGTGTTGTATGAAATTGAAATATAAGGTCTATCATTCTAAACAGTCGTTACTTTTCAGAAACATTTAAGCTTGATTTCAGCAGGAAAATAAAAAATAATGTACTTCATGACGTTTGCCATATCATGAAAAAAGTACAGACATAACATTTTTTACCCTCAAACCAGAAAATTTTTACAGCCCATGCCTTTTACCATTATTATTGCTATTAATTTTCAAACAAATACTTAAAAATAGCTCGTTCCTACTGACGTTTCCTCTTGAAACCAGTATTTGCAAAGTATTCTGTTTTTTAAAGAATCTATTACACTGTACTAATTTTGTTCAGAAATCCCCCCCCCCTTTGTGCCAAAGTTCGTTTTCCAGATGTCGTCAGTCTACAGCTGTCCTCATGTCATCATCAATCGCCTGAAATGAAAAAAGAAGACAGCGAAGGGGAAAAAGAAACTTCATTTTGTATTCCAAATTTTTTTTTATCATACCAATATCAACAAAATACTATAAAAAAAAGTGTCGGAATGCAATAACATTATTAATGAAGCGTAAAGTAAATACGTAAACATTATAAAAGTGCATATTTTGAAAAAGAAAAAGTCTGGGGAAAGTCTGAAAAGAAAATAAATAAATAAACAATGCATCCTGGAATCCTCAAAACGAAAAGTTCCAGTGAACACGATCAAACATTTAATCTTTTCTTTGATTTACCTAAACAATAATGGGTTGAGTCATCAATGTAATAGTTAATGCCCTTTCGCTGAAGTGCTTGTAGAGAAAATATTGTGATTCCTTGATTAAAAATAGATATTCCTCGTAATATGTATAAAAATCATAATGGACAAACATTAGTGTTTTGAAATGTAAAATAAATAGTTTTTGTTTTCTTTTTATTGGAAATAAAACTCAACGACGTAACATAATAAGATCATATCAGTACAGTAAATGGATGCATGCAGAACATGATACAACACAGGACAACACAAGACAAGACAAGACAACAGTCAAATAAATGTGTTTGGATATCAAGTGTGAAACAACGGCAACTGTTAACCCCCACCCCCTAAGTTTTATGATTTTACATTTTGAAACGGATACAAATAAGATAGACGCTCGATAAGAATGTCGCCAAATATGTATGCGTTTTTGAAGGAAAAGTGTATATCTTTAAAAAATGAAAACAAATGAAGAATAATTGTATAGTGTTCATCTCAGTCCATATGTTTTTGTATTTTAGTCGTACCAATATCACTAGATTTAAACATGATCAATGCACTCTTGATAGAATGAACAGTTCCAGCTCTCTAGCGGCACGTTCGAACTGTCCCTGCAAGGTGACGCGACATTTGCTCCTGCGATAATTGCTCCTGCCTTAATTTCAGACATGGGGTTAAGTTAGGGTTGTGACACGGGTTTTGGTGCGGAATGATGTGAGGAAAAGGATTAAGGTTAGCGTCAGGTTTGGGGTTAGGTTTTATGTTTTACTTAACGTGCAGGAGAAAATGTCATGGAACCCTTTGCAAATCTACGAGATTACCAGAGTAATCGTGAACACGAAACACACCTAGTCAGATGTACACTGCACACCCGCGTCCTCAGCATGCACGCAGTTGTGCTCCCCCAGAGGGTTGGCAGGACAATCAAAGATGCTTGCTTCGGTTCCAGCGCATTGAACATTGTCAAGGACAATAGCCCCAGTGCCTTGGCCGAAGTAAGCGTTCGTCTGTGCCATCCCCATGTTACCCATGGAGAGCATTTGGCAAACGACGCCCGCATCAGTGTTATCCCAAAGATCATCACAGACGGTTCCCCATGCGCCGTCGTTGTACACCTCGACCCGACCCTCGTTGGAGTTTGAGCCACCAACCAGACGAACTATTAAAATTGGGATAAAATTAGGCATGTATTTCATCAAATTGATTCATGCATTTCAATTTCAATTCGTATTTATTCATTTCTAGCGGAAAGAATAGAAATACAATGGCATCAGGACCGTACGCAGAAATATTTTCCGGGGGGAGGGCAAGACTACGTAAAATTGTCCCGAAGAAACAAGAAAGCTAGGGAGGGAAACGACCGAGCTTGTCATGAGAGCGATTTTGCATTCTTAAAATTGAAATTGATGGATTTGGTGCACACCTCCGGTGGAATTTTGGAAAATTTTCAGTAAAAATATTGAAGTCTTGATTTTTGTTATGAATGGCATGCATTACTTTCATAAGCGTAAGAATTTTCGCTGCTTAATAAAGATCCGGCATTTGAGAAAAGAACAATGAATGTACTGGCAGCAAAGAAAGCGATATTTCCATTCAAGTTCTCTGCCCGAAAACTAGAGGACGGCAATTTTGAAATTCTTTGGATGGGGAGCGGGAGGGGGCTGAAGTCCCTATCCCGACCCCTACATTTCTCTTGCGAATCTATGAATCAATAGTTTCCTTTCTTAAAAAATGTATTTAATGAATATAAAAATAGTCATCTGCGAACCCAACTCTTATATTCTTTTCCTTATCCTTTTCAGTACGTTATTGTTAATGAAGAAACTTGATACTTTCAAAATGGCCTTCATCAAATTAAAGTCAAGTATGTTTTTGTCGGAGGTCTTAGATACTAATGAATGATATTTGCACAAAGTGAACTACAGTGGAATATCTCAATATATGCCAACAAAATAATTTTAGGTGCTTGATTCTTTCGTATAACGCGGTGGTGAGATTTGACCAATAACGATAACTACAGCTAAACCTCTGAGTCGTTGCCGAAGCGATAAGGCTTTGTTTATGTTAAACATTGATAGGAAATCTTCATGGTAGATTGCGATGTATGACAATAGGCCTCTTTACCTAATTTATCGTCTCTATTGCCACCATTTTGTGTTCAGTACAGACCTTGCGAAAACCTCGCATATAAAATCTGTATGAACCAATCATTCCTTTGATATAAGCACGTTAAAAGAAGGAAATCATGAGGACATGGTTCGTAACGTTGACTGATGCAAGGTCCATGATTGATGCAACCCTCAGATTTTGTCATTTATACGTGACAACTTTTATCGTTATCACAGATACATTATATGTGCATACATTATCATAATCATTATCGATCAGATCTAACCACCGTGATAACGACATCTCATTATAAGGAAGGTGAAGTATGCGGGATCATGAAAACAAAATAGAACATCCCATACCTCGTGAACAACGGACTCCAGCATCCTCTGCATGCCCACAGTTATTGACTCCAAGACCTGCATTTGAGCAGTCTGTGATGGAAGATTCACTACCAGAGCAAGCGACGTCATCAAGGACTATGGGCCCGGTGCCTTGTCCAAATCCAGCATAAGAGACAGCTTCAGTGGCGACACCAAGACCGAGTTGTTGGCAGACTACGCTTGCATCGGTGATATCCCATCCATCATCACAGACAGTTCCCCATTCTCCGCTGTAGAATATTTCCACACGACCTTCAGAATCCGAGCTACCTCCAACAAGACGGACATCTAATTCTGTTTTGTGGCAATATAAAATACTTTGTTTGAACCATTAGATCAAACAATCAATCTTAGGTTTATGTAAGGAATCATTTCATGCCTAAATTCGGAAATTCTGTGTATCAATGTTATAAAGCCCCCTCGAGTTTATTTCCAACGAATGAATGAAGCACTAATAAAAAGGGGGGGGGAAAGGTTACATGATATAATTTGTTCAGGTGTATACTTTGAAAATCACCAGCAAGCAAGCGAGGAAAAACCAAACACAAAAAGAAAGCAAAAATCTAAGCCAAAAAGTAAACAGGTTTGGGGTGCATGTTTGGAGCTAAACTTAAAAAGCAAAAAGGAAAGCACAAAAATTCGTTCATTTTTACGAATGAAGCATAATTGCGAGTATAATACTGCATAAGCTTTGCAATCAAAGGTTAAGTACCTTGCAACATTTGCTACTTATGCCGTTGTTATCACTGGCGTACTGGAGGGGGGGGGGGGTTTGGGGGGGGGGGGCGCCAGCCCCCCCAAATAAATTTCAACCATGGTTTATTTTCAATTTTATATTAGTGATATCACGTGCATTTTCATTATTTCTCCCTAGACTCACTTCCTACTGAAATTAAGTAACGCATTCACAATTTCCCAAATAGCATGAATAGCAAGGCAGAAAACATGCATAATATCAATACTAATGTGTTTTATGATATAACACTTGGTTTTATCTGTTTATCTGACAATGGATTCAAACTTTGATAGTGAATATTCTTAGATTTACCAAAACTAGACACGGGCTTTAAGTTTGTAGTCCCAAATAGTGTTCTTTTACATAGTTGCAAACCATCAATAATGCAAAAAAGCTCCTTTACCATGGGAGTGCACCCGCGTAGCCAGGGGGCGATTGGGGCGGTCGCCTCCTCCAAAACGCCAACAAAAAAGAAAGAAAGAAAAAATAGAAGGAAAAAAGCGGGAGCAAGAAAAGAAAAAGGTAAGAGAGCGTAAGAAGAGCGGGAGCAGACAAGGAACAATTCAAAGAAGCGTCGGAGCTTCCGCGCTTCGCGCGGGAGGGGGGGAAACTCCCCCCTCCCTGCACCCTCCCCCCTAGGGAGCGCGCTTTGCGCTCTCAGTAAGTGATTCACACATTTCGCGTGCTCACTACCACCCCCCTAAAATGAAATCCTAGCTACGCCACCGTGGGAGTGAAACCCTGGTACCCCACCGCATCACACCCTCTCTATGCTCGTCCCTCTTATTTCACAGTGTTGTGGTCTGTATTATTATCATAAGTAATAAAGTATTTTGTGTAACGCAGGCATTTGTTTGAAACTTGCGAAGATTATTTGGGCTGCATGTTTTCATAATCATGTTTCCAAGTTCATGAAAAAAAAATCCTTTTCCCGTCGGTAGATTCGTGACATGCTTATCCATAATAGTATATCTCATCAAATTTGATGTTTCATACTGCATGTATTCTACCTTAAATGCTTATTTTTCATGATATGTACTTTTTTTGTTGGAAATGAGAAAAAAATAAAAATTGAACTGAACTTAAGTCGCAGTTTCCTTTTCAGGTTTTGCAGACTGCACATTTCTAAGTCGAAAAAATGAAAAAGCTCCTTATCGTGAGGGGGGGGGGGTACCCCGGCTCGGTCGCTACACTCCCTCAGGATTGGTCGCTTCGCTCCTCGCAAAGATTGAGCCCTCCCCCCCCAAAAAATATTTTGGCTCATTACGCCACTGGTTGTTATATTCGTATGAGTCTTGCAGTTGAAAAAAGAACTGGAGAAGGCTTAAATAGTGTGTATGCTATTCTTAGGTTTTACGAGGGAAGCCAGACGTACCAGCCCCCAATGGAATTGTGTACTCGGAGAGCCCCCTTCTTTCGCGTACGACGGCTTCCCATACAGTCAGATTTTTTTTTGACAACCAGGAAGTTATCGAAAAGCAAAAGACTACTCTCGCTTTGAAAACTTAGGCCACACGAATGAAATCGACACAGATGGGAAGCCGCCATGAGCAATATTAGATGCTTCAAGCGTGACTACGTCTTGTTAAGAGTCCAATTTAAAAAATGGCATTGCCCTACAAAAGCAGTAGAATTAAAATCCTTACCCTTAATTGATTACCTTGGCGTCCTTTTCCTCAGAAAATAATTATAAAACAAGAACTGATGATAAAGTGCCAATAATGTGTGTGGGGGGGGGGGGAGGGGGGGGGGGCGGGGGAGGGGATGTAGGCGTGCCATTGTGTGGGTTATAATGATAGTAAAATATTCGTAGGTACCTTGAGGGCCACTGCAACGGACTCCAGCATCCTCTGAATGACCACAGTTATTGACTCCAAGACCTGCATTTGAGCAAGCCGTGATGGACAATTCACTTCCAGAACAAGCGACGTCATCAAGGACAATGGGCCCGGTGCCTTGTCCGAATCCAGCAAAAGAGACAGCTTCAGTGGCGACACCAAGACCAAGTTGTTGGCAGACTACGCTTGCATCGGTGATATCCCATCCATCATCACAGACAGTTCCCCATTCTCCGCTGTAGAATATTTCCACACGACCTTCAGAATCCGAGCTACCTCCAACAAGACGGACATCTAATTCTGTTTTGTGGCAATATAAAATACTTTGTTTGAACCATTAGATCAAACAATCAACCTTAGGTTTATGTAAGGAATC
This sequence comes from Echinometra lucunter, assembly GCA_029962745.1. Taxonomy (NCBI): domain Eukaryota; kingdom Metazoa; phylum Echinodermata; class Echinoidea; order Camarodonta; family Echinometridae; genus Echinometra; species Echinometra lucunter. The sequence goes on along the minus strand of CM057165.1, from coordinate 14,395,760 downwards.
ATTTCATGCCTAAATTCCTGAAATTCTGAGTATCTATGTGATAAAGCCCCTCGAGTTTATTTCCAACGAATGAACGAAGCACGAACAAAAAGGGGGAAAAGGTTACATGATATAATCTGTTCAGGTGTATACTTTGAAAATCACCAGCAAGCAAGCGAGGAAAAACCAAACACAAAAAGAAAGCAAAAATCTAAGCCAAAAAGTAAACAGGTTTGGGGTGCATGTTTGGAGCTAAACTTGAAAAGCAAAAAGGAAAGCACAAAAATTCGTTCATTTTTACGGATGAAGCATAATTGCGAGTATAATATTGCATAAGCTTTGCAATCAAAGGTTTAGTACCTTGCAACATTTGCTACTTATGCCGTTGTTATATTCGTATGAGTCTTGCAGTTGAAAAAAGAACTGGAGAAGGCTTAGATGGTGTGTATGCTATTCTTAGGTTTTACGAGGGAAGCCAGACGTACCAGCCCCCAATCACTATGAACATGACGGACAAAGAAAGCGGACAAAATAAACAACCCCTCATTCTACCCTTCACAATGGTTCTGGTAGTCAAAAGAACATCCCTTCACTGCTATTATGTTTAATCATGTAGTTCTAGGTGAATATGCAAGTGAAACCTGGGGGCGTTTCATGGAACAATTAGTCGGTGGTTTTCACCGACTAATTTGCTTTCAGCCAATCAGATGCGAGTATTTTCAGTAGCTTATAACATTTGTCGGTGGTTTTCACCGACAAAACTCTTCATGAAACGCTCCCCTGTTCCACATATTTTAGACCATAGCAGTGAAGGGATGTTCTTTTGACTACCAGAACCATTGTGAAGGTTAGAATGAGAGGTTGTTTATTTTGTCCGCTTTCTTTGTCCGCCATGTTCATAGTGAATGGAATTGTGTACTCGGAGAGCCCCCTTCTTTCGCGTACGACGGCTTCCCATACAGTCAGACTTTTTTTTGACAACCAGGAAGTTATCGAAAAGCAAAAGACTACTCTCGCTTTGAAAACTTAGGCCACACGAATGAAATTGACACAGATGGGAAGCCGCCATGAGCAATATTAGATGCTTCAAGCGTGATTACGTCTTGTTAAGAGTCCAATTTAAGAAATGGCATTGCCCTACAAAAGCAGTAGAATTAAAACCCTTACCCATAATTGACTACCTTGGCGTCCTTTTCCTCAGAAAATAATTATAAAACAAGAACTGATGATAAAGTGTCAATAATGTGTGTGGGGGGGGGGGGGGCGGGGGAGGGGATGTAGGCGTGCCATTGTGTGGGTTATAATGATAGTAAAATATTCGTAGGTACCTTGAGGGCCATTGCAACGGACTCCAGCATCCTCTGAATGACCACAGTTGTTGACTCCAAGACCTGCATTTGAGCAAGCCGTGATGGTCAATTCACTTCCAGAACAAGCGACGTCATCAAGGACAATGGGCCCGGTGCCTTGTCCAAATCCAGCAAAAGAGACAGCTTCAGTGGCGACACCAAGACCAAGTTGTTGGCAGACTACGCTTGCATCGGTGATATCCCATCCATCATCACAGACAGTTCCCCATTGTCCGTTGTAGAATATTTCCACTCGACCTTCAGAATCCGAGGTACCTCCAACAAGACGGACATCTAAATCTATTTGGTAACAATGTGAAATAACTGCTGTCAGGATTTCAGTTTGGAATTCGGATTTTTTAAAGATGTTTTCCAGTGAATCCCTTTATGCTCCATGACTTTTACTAATCCCTTTATAGTCCTCTGAAAGCTACTTAAAACATTCATTTTCAAGACTAAATGGAAATCCTTCGGCATTTTGGTAGAACTTTTATAGGGAGGTCTGTTTGCTTTTATTATGATTTTCATTTTACAAGTAGCATGAGTAATGAACTGATTTATGTTTAAATCTGCGCGTTAAACATACATTGTTCAGACAATGTGCGCGTTAAACATACATTGTTCAGACAATGTGAACTCTGGGTGGACTTAAGGAAGCGTGGTGCACAGTTTGATACAATTTTATGAACCACTGAAAAATATCAAATTGCTCAATTGGGAAGTAACAAAATGTTTGGTGTTACAGTCGTGTTACATGATAGCTTTCAAATGGGGAAAAAACACTGTTAAGCCAAACCATTATGTGCGTACAATATTTGTATGAATGTGTCTGTTAAAAATCAATAATTTGTGGACGGAAGAAAGAAGTGTTGGACTACAAAACTCGAAATGGATTTTGAGCTATATCTACGCACTTAAAAACATTGGGCCAACACGTGGTCTTGATAGCAGATATGTATGTGTGTGCCAGGCGCGTTTCTAGAGCAAACAATTTGGGGTGGGGGGGGGGGGGGGCTACTGGGGGCTTGGAGGATATGTGCCGAAGCTTTCGAAAATACACATCTACTACTTATTTAAATTTGCGAGCGAGCGAGCCAAAAATAATCACTTCTTGCTGTAATTGTCATCAAAATACACCCTAGACCATGTAGACTGACATATTTAAATGGTCTTTTTGGGCACCTCGCTAGATATACCTCGCTGGCAAACTTTTTGCTGTCCTAAACCAACCTATTTCTAAAGAGCGAGCGAAGCGAGCAAAGAAATATAGACACTACAGGCCTATAAAATATAACAAATACATTCGGTCACCTCCCTTGCATGCCCAATTCGTTTGCCTTCCCAAATAATTCTTTATTTAGCTATTATTATTGAGTGAGCACAGAGAGCGAGAAAAGAAATGTACAAAATGTGTTACACACCGGCGTAAATCTCTTTCGAGGAGTGAGGAGGGGGGGGGGGTGATCTAAATATTTTGCCGAAATTTCTTGCTCACACACCACCCTTTTGCCCGCCCGCACACCGTCCCCCCATACATACTATCTGTTTATTTTGCGAGCGACGTCTTAGTTTGTCATCAAAATACACTCTAGGCCTATAAAATATTTAACTGGTATATTTTGTCACCTCACTAACAAATCATGATAAACCTCGCTGGTCCATTAAATTGTTTCCTGTCCAAAATCATACTTTAAAACGTTTCTAAATATTATGAGTGAGCGAAGCAAGCAACGAAAAACACAGTGATAAAGTATCCTTTTGACATCAAAATACATTATATGCCTTTATTCGGTCACCTCTTTGCATACCCAATTCGTTTGCCTTCCCAAATAATTCTTTATATGCATGAGAAAGCGTAGCGAGCGAAGGAAAAATAATACAAAATTCACTAATTGATCTTATTATGTACACTCCCTGCATATTGTTTCGAGGATAGTCGGACACGTCGCTGCAAAAATGTTCTGATATCCAGGCATAGACTGTTGCTGGAATAAGAGTGATTACTGATAGAAAACATCTTGTTTCGTTTTTAGAATTTATGAGAGAGCAAACATGTTCTTTTTTTAAATACTGAGACCGGGTTATCATGGTTATACTACTCCCTTCTCGTGATTCAGTAACGTATAATAATATTCATCGGCATCCGTTCTCACGGAGGGTATTGAGAATATGTTTATGGTCACATGTCTTTATCTCCTGAAAATTCATCTATTTTAGGTCAACTTTGCCGCTCAAAAATTATTGCACTTATATAGGCCTAACTAACAAATGAGTAGAAGAATAGCATAAACTTTGGATAGCGAGACAAGATGCTAACCCATTTCCTTTCTTAAGAAGAGTAATATGATCGGCATTGGTTAAGATCATTAATTAAAATGCGAGAGAGCAAAGCGAGCGAACGCTCCCAGGTTTTTCCTTTATCTTTTTTCCTCTTTATCCTTTCTTCTTTTCCCCTCTCTTTTCTCGATATGCGGGTTTTAATACAAGGACATTATAGTAGAATCTATATGAGATTAATATACACTTATGTCGTCATTTTTTTTGGGGGGGGGAGGGGTGAGCGATTTTTTTTTTTTTTTTTTGGGGGGGGGGCTTCAGCCCCCAAAGCCCCCTCCCGTAGAACCGCACCTGGTGTGTGCACAGAAAAGCAACTGTAATCTTGCGTACCTTGCGGGCCACTGCAACGAACTCCAGCGTCCTCTGAATGACCACAGTTATTGACTCCAAGACCTGCATTTGAGCAATCCGTGATGGAAGATTCACTTCCAAGGCAAGCGACGTCATCAAGGACAATTTGTCCAGTGCCTTGTCCAAATCCTGCGTTTGTGACAGCTTCACTGGCGAGACCAAGACCAAGTTGTTGGCAGACTACGCTTGCATCGGTGATGTCCCATCCATCATCACAGACAGTTCCCCATCCTCCGCTGTAGAATATCTCCACACGACCTTCAGAATCCGAGCTACCTCCAACAAGACGGACATCTAATTCTATTTGGCAGCAATGTGAAATAACTGCTGTCAGAATGTCAAATTCTTTTTTTTTTCTTCTCAGAAGTAATGAACTCATTGGCTGACTCATGTACAAATATGCGCGTTAAATGTCCATTGCTGAAGCAATGTAAACCTGGAACTCAAGAAAGCGTGGTGCACGGTTTGATACAATTTCGTCAACCATATAGCCATACCCTGAAAAATATCAAATTGCTCAAGTGGAAAGTAACAAATCGTTGGGTGTCACATGAAAGCTTCCCAGCGGATAAAATATTGTACCAAACTGTTAACTGTATTTGTTGATTTGTGTATAATTTTCCTTCTTTTGTATTTGTTGAAAGTCAATAATTTGTGGACGGAAAAAAAAACTGTTGGATTACGAAGCTGAAACTGTTTTGAGCTATATCTGCATCCTTAAAGAAATTAGACCATGACGTGATCTTGGTAGCAAGATATATACGTGTGTGTACAGAAGAGTAATGTAATCTTACGTACCTTCAGGGCCATTGCAACGGACTCCTGCATCCTCTGAATGACCACAGTTATTGACTCCAAGACCTGCATTTGAGCAAGCCGTGATGGAAGATTCACCTCCAGAACAAGCGACGTCATCAAGGACTATGGGTCCGGTGCCTTCTCCAAATCCAGCAAAAGAGACAGCTTCACTGGCATCACCAAAACCAAGTTGTTGGCAGACTACGCTTGCATCGGTGATATCCCATCCATCATCACAGACAGTTCCCCATTGTCCGTTGTAGAATATCTCCACGCGACCTTCAGAATCCGAGCTACCTCCAACAAGACGGACAGCTAACTCTGTTACATGAAAATATAAAATAACTGCTGTGATGGGCTGTCATAAATGCGGTGTGTGAATCACTTTATGTTTCATAACAGTTACTAATCCTTTCATGGTACTCTAAAAATCTATTACCAACATAGTAATTGCTGTCAAAACTATATTAAAAAAAACAACTTAAGTGTTTTCATGGTTTTGGAAGAGCTATAGGGAGATGTCTTTGCTTCCACCCGGAAACTGCTATAACCTTTATCATGTTTAGTGAATATCATCAATATTTTTACTTCACAAATAATGAATTCATTGGTTGATTCATGTATACTTGCACTTTGCACAATGTGCACTGTTAAAATAATTATGCAGAAATTTGATATGCGTGAGAAAGCGTGGTCTGCACTTTTACACACTTTTGCACACAATGTACCCTGCAAAATATTAAATTACCCAATTGGAAAGTAACAAAATATTATGTAACACATGAAAGCTTCTCATAGCTAAAGATAGAATACTGTTTGACCAAACCATTATGTATGTTTGTATGTTTGTCGTACATTATTGGTGGCTGTGTGTTTGTTGATAGTCAAGTGGGCAAATATGTGTGCGCGTGTATGGGTGTGTGTGGACGTGTACTTGTTCATCGTCGAGAATGGGTATGAGGGTGGATGCGTGTGTTTTGGCGTGTGTGTGTGTGTGCTAAGGTAATAGTAATTATAATCGAAAATACCTTCAGGGCTATTGCAGCGGACTCCAGCATCCTCTGAATGTGCACAGTTATTGACTCCAAGACCTGCATTTGAGCAATCCGTGATGGAAGATTCACTTCCAGCGCAAGCGACGTCATCAAGGACAATTTGTCCAGTGCCTTGTCCAAATCCTGCATTTGTGACGGCTTCACTGGCGTCACCAAAACTAAGCTGTCGGCAGACTACGCTTGCATCGGTGATATCCCATCCATCATCACAGACAGTTCCCCATTCTCCGCTGTAGAATATCTCCACACGACCTTCAGAATCCGAGCTACCTCCAACAAGACGGACATCTAACTCTGTTATGTGAAAATATTAAATAACTGCTGTGATGGGATGTCATAATTTGGATTTTAAAATGGGCTGCGTGAATCAAAGTATGCTCCCCAACTGTTACCAATCCTTCATGATACTATGAAATCTATTGCCAACATAGTAATTATTGTCAAAACTATAAAGAAAAAAAAATATAATGATAATAGTCCAATTGTTGTGGAAAAGCTTGTAATAGGGAGATCTCTTTGCTTCCAACCGGATACTGCTATAACCTTCTTTTCATTTATTATTTTTTCTTCACAACATTAATAATGAATTAAATGATTAATTCAAGTAAACTGGACAGTTCAATGTTAATTGTTAAGACGATGCAAACCTTGGATACGGGCAAGAAAGCGTGAAGCGCAGTATGATACACTTTTGTATGCAATACACAGTTGAAAATTGCTCATTTGCAAGTTGAGGGTGGATGCATGTGCGTGGGCGTGTGTGTGTGTGTTAAGGTAATAGTAATTATAATCGAAAATACCTTCAGGGCTATTGCAGCGGACTCCTGCATCCTCTGAATGACCACAGTTATTGACTCCAAGACCTGCATTTGAGCAATCCGTGATGGAAGATTCACTTCCAGAACAAGCGACGTCATCAAGGACAATGGGTCCGGTGCCTTGTCCAAATCCAGCAAAAGAGACAGCTTCACTGGCATCACCCAAACCAAGTTGTTGGCAGACTACGCTTGCATCGGTGATATCCCATCCATCATCACAGACAGTTCCCCATTGTCCGTTGTAGAATATCTCCACGCGACCTTCAGAATCCGAGCTACCTCCAACAAGACGGACATCTAACTCTGTTTTGTAACAGAGTCAAATAATTGTTATGAATAACTTGATAAGGTAATCAGTCGGAGCATAAAGAAATCACTTCATGCCTAAAGTCATTAAAGTTTATGAAAAAAAACCCAAAACGTAATCACTTTTATGGGCGCACGTCTGGGCCGAGGTTAAATGTACACTGCTTCACCCAAAAGTTTACAGTTGGAAAAATTTTTAAAAATTCAAAATATTTTCAGGAAAATTCATACTGGTGGATAGCCTAAAGACCATGAAGACTCTTGTATCATATCCCATCAACCCCCCCCCCGAAAAAAACCCTTTGATCGGGTAAAAGTAACCTTTGTGAAATGGTGCAAAAATTTAAACTTGACAAGAATGGGTCTTTGTGCTGGTTGCTATCAAAGAAGCTGACAATAGTGTTAACTGTGGAGGTTTAGGAAATTTAATGTTCTGAGGGCTTTCTGGCGACTTATGAATGGATAGCCATTGTTGTGTTTATGTTACGACGTATCTCATGAACATATCATGCTTGAGCGTACTTTTGAATGTTTGTAAAGTTCCTTTATGGTATGTTTGGATGCCATAAAAAAATCATATCAGCACGCATGGTCATGCAGAAAGATCATTCCATCAATCATTCCATCAATCAGACAAGCAGTTGACCAATCATACACTCATTCCACCCAGAAGACAAGTGTACGTGCATGTGAGTGTGTGTTTGTGTGTGTGTGGAGGGGGGGGGGTGCGCGGGTGAGTTGACACAATACTGAAAAACTTCAATCTGCAATGCAAATGTGTAACTTTCAAAACGAAACTGAATGAAAGAAAGTGTTCAGAAAAAATTGAAGTCCTATGCAATCACGAGCTTTGCAACTATTTCAATCACTTTATATATCAGGTTTACTACCTTCAGCGAGAGGGGACTTTAGAAACTTATGCTGTCATTGTGTGTACGTGTATTTCCGTTTTCTAAATAAAACCTTTCTAAGAAATAAGTGGAGAAGGAATGCTTTGCGTATGGAATGTTTTGATTGATGCATGCAAGGACTACAGGCCAGTTGTGTATGTCCCCAAGGAAAGTGTGCACGCTCCGCGAGCGTACCTCCATGAAATCTCTGCAGAAAGAGATTGTGATTTACAGATAAGGGTAGAATATGCATAAGTAGGTAGTTTACCTTGAGGGCCACTGCAACGGACTCCTGCATCCTCTGAATGAGCACAGTTATGGACTCCAAGACCTGCATTTGAGCAATCCGTGATGGAAGATTCACTTCCAGAACAAGCGACGTCATCAAGGACAATGGGCCCGGTGCCTTGTCCAAATCCAGCAACAGAGACAGCTTCAGTGGCGACACCAAGACCAAGCTGTCGGCAGACTACGCTTGCATCGGTGATATCCCATCCATCATCACAGACAGTTCCCCACTGTCCGTTGTAGACAATCTCCACACGACCTTCTAAATTCGAGGTACCTCCTACCAAACGGACGGCTCCCTCTGTGTGCAAATGAAATGTTTCGTATTACCTTTTCTTTATCAAAGAGTGAGGCTAGAATCAGAACGGTATTCCAGATTCCAGTAAACTCATGTACTGTTTAGAACATGAATTTCGTGCTTTAGTTTTTTTCGTGCAAACAGTAATTGTGCAGTTGAAGTATTTCTCTTTTCCTGAAATAGAATGTGAAATCGTAATGTTCTGTTATCCCTTCATACAGAACTTATCCCGATTCTAAATATACACAGCATTGAGCATTGTAGGGTAAGGGAGCGAACCATATTAAAGGTCGACAGACCATTTTAATTTTGTTTCGCAAAGAAACGGAGAAGGTTTCAACAATTTTCGCGATTTGATGACGAGGGTGGAAAAAACCCACTTTTTATTAAAATACTTGTTTGTCAGATACTGAGCTTTACTAAGCAAGCAAGCAAGCAAGCAAGCAAGATAATTGTCCAGTTATTTCCAGCATGCAATTCCATTTCATGTAATGAATCATTTTAGGGGTGGATCCAAGCGGGGATCCTTTTTTGACACCCAGGGAAACACCCTTTAAAACCTTTTTATTTGCTTATCAGCGAGAATTTATGGGGTAAAACAGACTTGAAAATTACGAGGACCTTTTTCATTTTTATTTTCTTAAATGCTAGTCAGCAATTCTTCGGGTAAAACAGAAACTTTAAAAAGCCGACCCCCCCCCTTGAAAAAGTCTGGATCCGGCCCGGAATTTCATTACAAAGTAGTCATAACAATAATGACAAGAATAATGGTATATTTTCCTCAGTCAAGTTTGCATAATCCACTTTCACATTCATTTAACCCATAGCAGTACAGAGCTTTCGTGAGGTCTAAATTAATCATCTTCAATCCTCAAATTGGCAATACAAATTATTTTTTTCCACGTTTATATAGCTTGAAAAAATAAATATGGATATAACATAAACCAAAATGAAATATAATTGTAAAATTGAATCAGAAATTGCCAATTTGAACACAGAAATAGTGATTATATATTATTCACTGCATTGCCAATTTAAAGAGTTTAATGATTAGTTACACTTAAACTGCTCTAATTCGAGAACGCCACATCATACAGCGATGGGAATGGGCTCAAATTTGTCAGTGCATTTTTCTCTTTCTGCCCATGTATGATATGTAGTGCCCAACATTCTGGACCAACAGATACTGCAATAGCGTCTCCTAAAGGTGACACTGTACCTCTATGGGTTAAACGCTCTTATTCCGCAATTTTTGCTCATTCTATTGTTGATAGTTCTTTGGTTTATGTTAATTTGCACTCGTCCAAATTTCTTCCAGTATCCTGAAATTAGCTTCAACACATTTATGCTTATTCATTGTAGTTTGATTTTAAAAAGTCGCAGTTTTTGCACGAGTTTTAATTTTTTTTTTTGACTTATTCCTTTATGGGCATCAATTAATAGCCTTATGCTCCTTAATTTTGACATTAGAATACAGACAAGTTTTGCCTTTTTATTGATTTAACATCTGGGGGGGGGGGGGGGGGGTCATAAAGCTGTCCGTAAAGGTACGAACGAATTAACGAACGACTTGAATATGGCAGGCTAAATGAGATTCTTAATTATTATAAATCGCATCCAGCTAAAGTTGAAATATGTAGACATAGATGAGCATTACATGATTACTATTGTTTACAGTTATTTTTATTGCGAAGTATATAATTTAATCGAGATTATGGAGAATTGCATTCACACTTTGTTAAAGCGTCAGTAAAAACTCTGGGCATCCCATTTGGCTTACCATATTCCAGTCGTTCGTAAAGTCATTCATAGCCGATCGAACAGCTTTATGAAACACCCCAGGCCTTTTCCCAAATGTAATTTGATGCTGCAAATGAATGTATTGACGTAATCATACAGTAGGCCTATGTAAAAATTTCATTATGTCAATTTTTCGAAATTATTCATTACGTTTATAATTTTAAAGTTTCTTTTCTTAAGAAAGTAAGGTGGGCTAGTTTAATTTAAACATTGGAAGAATACCTTTAGTCGTCAGCTGTGGTTGAACAATAATTGTGGTTCATCTCATTTGCATAACAAAGGAAATATTCATAAGTTTTGCACATGGTTTGCA
>CM057165.1:14372531-14384678 GCA_029962745.1 Echinometra lucunter | reverse complement strand
TGTCAGAGGTAAAAATGTCATAGGCAAAATGTCAGAGGTTGAAAATGTCAGAGGTAAAAATGTCAGAAGTAAAATGCCAGAGATAAAAATGTCAGAGGTAAAAAATTAATGTCAGAGGTATGCCAGATATGGAAATGTTTAAGTGGCATGTTTCAGGTACGAATACTGAATTATAGAAATTATGGGGAGTGGGATATATTCAAATATTTTCTGTAAACATACTGTGTCTATACTTGAATGCCCTTGTCTTGGCCATTTGGAAATAACGGTTATGGTGTTGGCGGGGTGAACGTTCTGGTATGCGCGCATTGCCCTCGTTTTCACCGCGGGGACGGGCATTGTAAAAACGACGGTGGGAAAAAACTGGGTTGGTAACACGAGTAGCTGACCACACACATTCCACACGACTGCGCGATTTTAATATGTAAATTCCTCTTCATAAGCCCCCCCCCCCCCCCCCCCCCACTCCAATAAAGCAAGGCATACGTGAACGAATGCTTCATTATTATTGTCCTTATACGTAAGGAAGAATAGGAAGTAAGCGAAATTGAATCGTTAATTCGATCTATTTCTGGACCTTTTGTATTATCTCATCCGATACGCTGCGGAATTTACAACTTTTAAAGAGAATTATTCAATTAAGCGTGGTATACGTGAACGAATGCTTCAAAATTATTGTCCTTATACGTAAGGAAGAATAGGAAGTAAGCGAAATTGAATCGTTAATTCGATCTATTTCTCGACCTTTTGTATTATTTCATCCGATACGCTTGGAATTTACAACCTTTAAAGAGAATTATTCAGTTAGATAATTGTGCTAGCATATGCAAAACATAAAACCTGGATATCCCTTCTTAAGTTCATCTACCATTCTGTCATTCCACTTAAGATCTTAAATCAGTTAGATATAATCCTGTAACTTAGTTAATCTCACAAAGAAAATAATGAATATCATCCCATGCTACATTTCTTACCCAAAACGCGCGATTTACTTATCGCTTGCTGAAATTGTCAAAAATATGTTTCACAGTGCAATCGTGTCAAGCGGCAAAATCTTAAACACAGAGAGGGAACTGGGCTTTCGTTTGCTACTATATTTGGAGTCAGCTAAACAAGTGCTCGGAAGATCAAAACACTTTTGGGCAATGCGCATTATCACTTTCACATCAAATGAGTAAGACAGGAAGGCCAGTCGAATGACTGAACATACTCACTTTTACAGAGAGCAGTATTATTGTGATCACTGACTCCATTTATACAGTATGAATTATTTTTTTAAATATCTCGTGCTCTTCCTAATTTTAAATTCAATATTCTTACCTGTAACACGTTCACTTCGGCATTTTCAGAGCTGACATTCTTATCTCTGACATTTTACGTCTGACATTGACATTTTTTCATCTGACATTTTTACCTCTGACATTTTTACCTCTGACATTTTTACCTCTGACATTTTTACCTCTGACATTTTTTCCTCTGACATTTTTACCTCTGACATTTTTACCTCTGACATTTTTTCCTCTGACATTTTTACCTCTGACATTTTTACACCGAACCGTCATTTATACTTCTAATCCATAAGCCAACCAGAATAACAAATTCGTCTGTCTCACTTATTGACAACAGTTTTTCCAATTCTCCGGAGTTCGCTAATTCTGGCATCATCATCTCAGACTTAAGTGACCATTTTCCAATTTATTCGTTCCTACCTATAATTACAACTTCCAAACCAAAGAATAATTATATTAGTACTTATTGTAAAATGAATAAGTCAAACATGGACAAACTGAAACATAGCAACAGTTGATTAGCAAGGTGTCCTTAATAATAATGATGCCAACGTGGCTTTTGCTTTATTCCTTGATCACTTCACAAATTGCTTTGATAGAGATATTCCTTTGAAAAGTTCCAATCGAAAGTCTGATTATAAAAAGATCCCGCGCTACCCTTGGATTTCCCAATCACTTTTACGCTCAATAAATAGGAAAACTCGCTTATTTTAAAGATATAAATATAAACCTACATAAACACGTGAAAGAAAATAAAAGTGTTACAAGAACACTTTGACTTCTGTCTTCCGTAATGCCAAAAAGAAGTATTTTTTTCAAACAGTTTGAACAACACAAAAATGACAGCAAACATACATGGAAATCGATTAATAATGCACTCAACCGGAAAAACTCTAAAACTCAAATTTCTGAAATCAAGGTTAATGATGCTTGTTTGCAAAACCCACATGAAATTGCCGAAAGCATCAATGATTTTTTGTTTGTTTGTTAATATCGGACGCAACCTTGCCTAAGACATACCCCATCAAATCGACCCTTTTACTCAAGTCTAGACCAACCTAATACACTATCTTTATTCCTAACACCTATACTGCCAGAAGAAATGATTGATTTTACTAACAACTTACAGGATAAAAATGCTGCTGGATATTATTACTAATTCTCTCTTGAAACATGACTGAAATTATTGTCCCACTTACACATATATTCAATCTATTATTACTTACCGGAACAGTCCCTCTTAAAATGAAAATAGCAAAAGTAATTCCATTTTTTTTAAAAAGGTGACCAACTCGATCGAGGAAATTACAGACCGATTTCCTTGTTAACCTCATTTTCGAAAATCTTAGAAAAACTTGTTTATTCCCATCTGATTAAATTTTTATCTAGGTGTAAAATACTATCAGATAATCAATTTGGTTTCGGAAAAAACATGCTACAGACCATGCTATGATAATTCTTATTGATCAAATAATTCGTGCCATTGACAACCATTCGCATACAATAGGTTTGTTCCTGGACTTCTCCAAGGCCTTCGACAATATCGATCGCGAAATTTGTTGTATAAACTTTCATACTATGGTATTAGAGGGAAGGCCTTGGAGTGGTTCAGGAGCTACCTGACCGAAAGAAAGGAATTCACATATATAAACAACACAACATATTCAACTAAAACTATTAGATGCGGTGTTCCACAGGGTTCCCTTTCGGGTCCGCTCCTTTTGATTTTATACCTCAATGATTTCAAAAAATCTTCTAATATCTTATCATTTATATTATTTGCTGATGACTCTAATATTTTCCTCTCCGAACGTGATCCTCAAATTCTCCTGAATAAAATCAATTACGAATTAGTTTATGTGCAAGACTGGATAAGAGCAAACAAGTTATCCTTAAATATCAACAAAACAAATTACATGACATTTAGTAATTCTATTGACTCTCTCCCAGGCCCTGTACATATTAATGGAAAAGATCTTCAACGGGTTCAATGTACTAAGTTTCTTGGGATCTTTACTAATTATAAACTCTATTGGAAATTTCACATCGACTACTTGTGTAGATTAGTATAAAGAAATATTGGCGTTATTAACAAATTAAAGCATACGTTTCCCTTTCCGATTTTATTGTCGCTTTATATGACACTTATTTATCCCTATTTAACATATGGAATCTTAGCGTGGGGCAACTCCTCCAAGATTCTCAGCAATAGAATACTTATTTCACAAAAACGAATCCTGAGAATAATACATAATTTTCACTTTCGTTCTCACACCGACATCTTATTTTTCAACAACAAAATATTAAAAATAGAAGATCTCTATAATTGGCACTTAGGAATTTTCATGTTTCAGTTATCACAAAACGCGCTGCCCTCCCCTCTTATTGGTATTTTCACAAGGAATTATGAAATACACTAATTATCCCATACGACAATCAAATCAGTATCATTCTCCGTTCGGACATCCCTTGCCCAAAAAACTGTAATCTTCACTGGACCTAAGTACTGGAATGAAATTCACCCATCTCTCAAATTGATTTCCAGGCTCTCCCCTTTCAAAAAACATTTAAAACAATTAATTTTACAATCGTACATCTAATTCTTTCTTCTTTTTCTTTTCTCTTACATAGCCGCTATTTAGCTTGAAATGTCTGACACGTTGAACCCTCTCTTCACATCTATGTCTTTTCTCTTCTCCTTTCTTCCTTTTATGCTCCTCTCTTCCTTCTTTCACATTTATCTTTCTCTTTTTATAGCCTTCTTTTTCTCTTATTTGATGTTTTTATTTTCATTTTTTCTTCAAGGCAATGTATAATGCTCCATAATTTGGTATATACAAATTCACTCTGACTTTATAACTAGCATATTGTATTTGATCACCGAGGAACTAATGTTTTACAAGCTTTGCCTTTTTTAGCTCCTCATTTCTCATGTTTTCTATTTCCTGTATAATCATGCTATAAGTTTTGTATATGTATCTATTGCCAACTTGCTTCAATTTTTGTATATCATTTTTATTATATTGTAACCTCTGTTTGTTTGTTTGATATGCATATATTATACATGATAAATAAACACGCTTGAACTGAAAAAAAAAACAAAAAAAAAGACAACTGCATGAAAAAAGTGAAGCCGTTGCAGCAGCCTAGTTTTCCATTCAAATCCAGAAGCAAGAGCGTCAACCGGTTCTGAGAAGTGTGTGGGGGGAGAGTGTGGGAGGGGTTGTCCCCCACCCCCCCCCCCAAAAAAAAAAAAAAACCAAAAAACAAACAAACAAACAAACAAAAAAACTGGAAAACGGATTGACGCCCATGGTTGACACGACATTTGAAATGGTGACAATTGCTACGTCGGCACCGTGAAATGAATTGCAGAGCACACTCTTTGACGTAACCAAGAATTTTCAACAGGGGGGCAAGGCGAGGGGGGGGGGGGATACTGTTGGAGAGCAGATGTTGTTTCGGAACATATGTCGGCGGACCAATTGTCGGCGGAGCAGATGTCATCGTTCGGAGCATATATCGGTGGAGCAATTGTCGGCGGAGCAAATGTCGGCGGAGCATATGTCGGCGGAGCATAATTATGTCGGCGGAGCATATGTCGGCGTAGCAAATGTCGGCGGAGCAAATATCGGCGGAGCATAATATCGGCGGAGCAATTGTCTGCGGAGCAATTGTCGCGGAGCAATTGACGCGGAGCACTTGACACGGAGCACTTGTCGGAATTTTCGGAGCAGTTGTCGGCGGAGCAAATGTCGGCGGAGCATATGTCATGGAACCAATAAAAAATCTGGAGAAATATGGAAAAAATATGGAAAAAGAAAACCTATATCTACGAGAGAAGTCCGATACTTTGCACTAGTTTCTCGTTTTATTTCTTTGTTTATCCATATTTTTAATTCTATAAATAGAGGACAAGGTAAGAGGAACATCTCAAAATATACACTCGAAACAACAGATTAGTTCAAATGCCTGTGTGCAACTAATATATTACCTAATCATAAGAGTTACTATTTCTCGTCAGAAATGACTAAGTTGTAGTCAAAATACAACTAGAAAATATCACAAATTATTAAAATATTGTCTTTAAAAATGACAAGTATTTTAGTTACACCCAGCTGACCCTTTCATCCAGTCATGTTTACCTGATTTACAAACAAGTAGCCATTGTTTAAGCCTAATCCATTTTGGAAAGAGGTGCCTTTGCCTTTTCAGGGCTGGTCAAAAATCACTTTTGATAATATTGCTTGTCAGCCTGTCTGGAATAACCCCAAGCTAAAAAGAATAATGATTCAATGTATTTTTATGTTTTGGTGTACGAAAGGAATACGCTTTTTCAATGACATTTTGAACAATGATTTATCTTTTGCATTAAAAATGATTATGTTGATATTCAATAAACAGATAAAGGAACCGTGTGGAAAGGTAGATAGCAAAAAAAAAAAAAATAAAATAAATAAATAAACAAAGAATGACTGCTTTGTTTTAAGAGTGTACCAGCTAACTTTCACTGATCTCAATCTGTTTCATTGCAACTCGGATATTCATTTATCAGATAGAGATATATATATTTAGTGAGTAGCGGAAGGATCGCTAAGTGAATCGAGGTAGATGTAACTGTTCATACGAAACTAGAAGTGCTAACCACATCCATTTACCAAAACACAGAACTATGAAATTCCAATATGACATCCGAAACTATGGAATACCTTGCCTGTCCAAATATAAATTCACTTTCGCTGCAAACGTTTTCACGCAAGATGAAATTGTATCTCATTACCAGCTAAGTATGTATTTGTCATGACTGGCTTCATTTTTGTTTTTGTTTACTTTTTATATATAATTATAGTACTTGGAAGCAAAATATTGTCGTTTGTCACACATATTCTGACTATAATTATCTCGCATAACGATTGATGTTGTTGATTTATTTAATCACATATGGGGGGGGTGTAACATAAAGAGATACAATCAATCTTACGATCAATTGTATCTCTTTTGTACATGGTTTGCCATGGACTTACAATTGATATCAATCGTAAGATTGATTGTATTTTTTATGTTACACCCCCTATCATATTATTCTCAATATTATGTGTGTTTTTTCTCCCTCTCTCCTCTATCTATTTTTTGAAAAATGGGACATAAAAAGAAAAAAATTATATGTACACTGCCTTGTATTTGCCATGTATGTTCTAGTCCAACCAACTCAATACTTTGTTATAATTATCTTTTTACTCTTATGTCTACGAACTCACGCTTTGTATTGGTACTCTTGTAGATAATACAAATGCCATCTCTTTCCTTTCCACTATACATGCTATAATCCTCCCTATCTTTATCTCTACCTTATTTTCTTCATTCCTTTTAACGTAGAATAATGTTTGAGTATATTATGTACCTTTCATGTTCTAAGTTTTGCATTTGTATTCGGCGACCCCCAACACAAGCCACGCTTTTCGGGTGTTCGCCACCTTCTCTGTTCTGCTGTATTATTATTGAAATTTTGTATTTTATATTTTGACTCAGAAGAAAATAAATGTGAATTCACTCACTCCGTATAAACTGATAATTTCAAGGGTTAATTGAGTAGCACCATGGTACTTTGACAAAATAACCATCAAATCGTGCAAAGGACCATAAAGTACCAAGACCACTATGGCGTTAAGTTTCTTCACAAAATTACAATTTGTTTTCAGTGGTTTGGTTGTTTACCAGACTGCTTTAGAAAACATGCCTGCTTGTAGTATAATTATAAGTATCCAGAGGATATACGGCTTTTATGAGACCTGGTAATGAAGGTATATGCCTTGCCAAGGGCCACTCGGGGTATCGGCCATGAGCGTCAATCAGGGGAGACAGGACATGCACCCCCCCCCAAAAAAAAAAAAAAAAAAAAAAAGCCACGGGTGGGGGACACACCAGAACGTGTCTCCCACAATAACTAAAAGCTGAGGACCTTTGTGTGTGTGTGTGTTATGCGAACTAGAAATTTTGGCAAACAAAGATTTCGATCACCCCCCCTCCCGCCACCCTTCTGACCAAAATTTCCCAGCACCCTGTGGTGTAACTACGGGGGGGGGGGGGGGGGGGGGCTGACAAAAAAGGGGGGAAAGGAAAAAGAAAGAGAAAAGAAAGGAGGAGGAAAGTGAGAGAAAGAGGGAAACAAGGAAAAGGAAAATGGGAAATCGGGAAGCAGCCTCGCTCGCTAGCATATTAGGTAAACGGTCACACAAAGGTTCGTACGAACGAGGCGTTCGTAGAATCTCCCCTGTTCGTACGAATTCAGGAGTTCGTAGAGATTAGTAGATGGGGCATAGTTCCTACGGCCTTCTTACGGCCTTCTTACGAAGTTCGTATGAACGCCGTTTAATTCGGAAGAACACTCAAGACCTTCTTGAGAAACGAAGTGATTTTCGATTATACAATGGCCTAAAGTTCGTACGTTGTTTCGTAAGAATGCCGCGAGTTCTTCTTACGTCAGACCTTACGGCCATCTTACAATTTTGGTTTTCACAAGATGGTTTACGTGCAACTCACGGCACACTCAAGTCATTCGTAAGAAGATCTTACCAAATTTTTGTATATTTTGTCGAGTTTGCAAAAGGCGCTGCACGTGTCTTGTTACTGTCGAAAAATCCATGACTGTTGAAAGGTTTGGATATTTCAAGATGGCAATTGTGGCAAGGAGACTGCAACTGCAGCTAAAGCTGCATCTGCAAGTAGAGGAGTGGTTGCAGCAGGTGCTTTAGTTCAGAAGAGACAGGAGGAGCTTTTCTTAAAGGGGGGGGGGGTGAAAGCACACACCATGAAATTTCAATTTAGCCACACATCACGAGCAACATTTCCCTAGCGGAGAGGGGGTGGGGGGAGACCTATCTGCGATCACTATTGCTTCATGGATTTAAAAAAAAAATTGATAGGAAAACTAAACTTCTTGCTAGATTATGAACAAAGCGAAACGAGCCAAATATAACCACTTCATGTTATATGAGAGAAGGGTTATTTTGTCATATTGTTTTTAGATTTTATGAGCAAGCAAAGCGAGCGAACGAGGGGAAAAAGAATTTTGTATACGGAGAAGAGGTTTTAGTGTATTGTTATTCCATTCTCATAACATGCTTAATTTGAGTAATGTACACTTTATCGGCATCTTCCACTCTCATAGTGAGAAGAAGGTATTGATCGTAGGCCATAACTTGCCGCTCGATTCCTTGCAATAATATTACTAACATAACATTCTATGAGTAGAAGAATAGTATAACATTCGCTTGAGACACAAGATGCAAGCCAAATAACCTTCATAAGAATATCAGTAATTGATTAAAAGATACCTAAACACGCGGGCGAGCGAAGTGAGCGAGCTCTTCCAAGTTTTCCCCTATTTTCTTTCCTTTCATTTTCTTTCTGTTTTATTCTTTTCTTTTCGTTACATTTTTCTTTCTTCTTTCCTTTCCTTCCTCTTCCTTTTTTTTTCTCTTTTTCCTTCACTTAGAACCCCCCCACCCCCCTTTTCAGCCATAAAAACAGGGGCGGAAGGATATATTCCCGCCCCTACATTTTCGGACTACGCCTATGTTTTTCCACGCCACCTCTCCGTCACTTCCGAAGTCCATCATTACTTGATGAAGACGCCATTGCTGCAGCTCTTCCCCTCTCTCCCCTTCCTCTTATCTTCTTCCTTTCCTTTCTTCTCATTTCCTCCCTTCCCTTTAATAGCCTCCCTTATGGTCCCATATTTCTTCGACAGGAGATGCTTCCTCTTCGAACACTGGAACAGAGTGAGAATTTGACTTTGTGCGTTTGGCTTTATACCCCCTAAACTCAACAATTGCACAAATTGTGTAAGTACGCCTTACGAACACATTACGAACACTTTACGAACCTCGGTGTCGTTCGTACGAACGCCCGTAAGAATCTCTGTTCGGACGTGCGGACGTAAAAAACGTCCGTTGCTTCAGCGAAAAATTATGATCTCCGAAAAAAAAAAACGGTTTTGGCTTTATTTTGTTGAAAATTGCTGATGTGTTAAAATGTTGAGCTTATACGTTACCCGTCTTGAATTGAAATCAGTAATAAGAGACCCCCCTCCCCCCCCCCCCCCCCCAATGCTCCTTCAGGGTGACCTGATGTCCCGTATTTGTCCCGCGTCCCGTACGACCCTCGCCGGGACCCTGTTTTGTCCCGTATTTTATTCTTGCTGTTGAAATAATGAGATATTTAGTCAAAAATAGAGAAATAATATACTACATGTATATGCAATTCATGAAGCATGCGGAAGCAGAAAGGTTTCTTAATTTTATTGCTCGCTTACTTCTCTCGCTCGTTAAGCTTTGAAAGTAGTATATTCATTACCCGGGCAAACGTCACAGCCCCTAGAATTGTATTAGTGGAAATACACAAAGTACAATATTTATCAAACAAATATTCATGAGCTTTGATGTTAGACTTTAATTAAGATCCCCGTGTGCCCCATTGAATGGCCTGACATCTCCAGCGCTAATTAGAACAATTTGAACAGATCGTATAAGATCTTTGATAAGAAAAGGTGGGGAAGAAATATATCTGAAAACCACCTAAGTCCAACATCAGTGGGAGTACCTCTTGTCTAAAAATGCCCCTCTTACGGTCAACGGTACATCTTTTTAACGGTAACTCTTTTAACGGCATCCCTTTCTGAATAGGAGGTTACATATTGAGCGGTAGGGTTAATAAAATTAGGTAACAAGCAATGAATGCTAAACTTGTGAAAAGAGTCTAATCTGCAGCTTGGAGCTATAAAGTGCCTGGGAGTATGGACCCACCAACCTTTAAAGAGTATGCTGAAGAAAAAAAAATTAAACCCTCTACTGGCGTAAACTAAAAATAACATCCGTTGTGACTAGGTCTATACTTTTTCCATTCAAAATTTGTTCAATATCAATCTGCCAACTAACACTTACTCATTCGTTTGAAAAGACCACAGGATTTAAAATCAATACATCAGTCTACGTAAAACACCTCCTCATCCGTTGGAAGAGATGCAGAAATAAGAAGCAATACAACAATCTAACTTCCCTCTAATATGTCTAATCTCATCACTCTTTCACATAATGAGGAGGGGTTTCCGCTGTCTACTTTTAGAGGCGCTAATGACTCAAAGCCGAGTGTCATAAATTTTGCTCCTTCGCTGCGCTCTCTTGCGATTTCTCCACTGTGCTTGGCCTTCTCAATTTAAGTCACAAGAAAGTCCCGTATTTCAGAATCCAAAATCTGGTCACCCTGCCAACCCTTTCCCAGCCCCAGTCACTTATGCTGAAAATGATTTTAACAAGTTTCTTATGCTTATAGCGCATTTGCTCTTTAGCAGACGTGATGTATTTTAGATTTTAGGCTTTAGTGTTAGTGTCATATAAAGCCTACAAGGAGGGGTGGCGATACAGAGGGGACGCAGGGGCTACCACCCCCTCATGATATTCAAGTGAGTCCCCCCCCCCCCAAAAAAAATAATAATAAAAAAGTGGAGAAAGGGAAGAAAAAAAAGAGGAGGAAGAAGAAAGAAGTGTACGGGGAAAGAGATGGCTGGGTCATGCAACAATGTAATACCCATATTATTACTATTTTTTTTCATTTAAAACGAGATAAACTCACCTATCGTAATGGATCACCTTGCCCTCCCCTTTGAAAGTACCCTGGCGCCGCCCCTGCCTACAAGGACAGCATGAGTGTTGTAATTTGGCTTTGAGGTCTAAGTGTGGGTACGTGTCAAAGATAGCCACATGGTTAGCATGAGGGCTGCAATTTGGCTTTAATGTCTTTGTGTTGGTATCAAAGATATCCTACAAGGTAAGCACGCGGGTTGCGATTTGGCTTGAAGTCTTAGTGTTGGTATCAAAGATAGCCTACAAGGGTTGTTGGCCTTAAGGTCTTAGTATTGGTGTCAAAGATAGCATGCAAGGTTGGCGTGAGGGTTGCAATTTGGCTCTCAGGTTTTATCGTTAATGTCAAAGATAGCCTACAGTGCTTCCCTTTTGACAATATGATTTTCTTCAGGACGGTTTGATAAACTATGCTGAAATTACCACTGAGAATTAGATTAAAAGAAACGTTTCGTTCATGGCTTTATGCTGGACCACTTTTTTTGCTTTTTTTCCGCCAACAGGCCAATATCTATGAAATTGAATAAAAAATAATGTAAGACAAGATAAAAGCCCACAATGGAATTACATAAACATCCTAAAACGAAAATAATGACAAAGAAACAAATAGACAAACAAACAGACCATAACAAAAGAATAAAGTAAAGGGAAAATCCAATTATGTATCATGAAATCAGAGCGCATTGGAAAAATAATGTACAAAATTAATGATGTGAAAAGAGTATATTGTATGTATTCTTTTTATTTTCATGGAACTTCGTTGATATGAATCAATAGTCCATATTCTTTTTAAGCATAGAGTCCATATTCTTTTTAAGCATAAAGTGCCATAAATAAACAACAATATCACTGTAACGGTTACTTGACAAGAACAGCAACAGTATTAATAACAAGAGCAACACGAATAAGTCAGAGTTTTTTACTAGTCGATTAAATCAAATTTCAGGCATATTGCAATGAAATAGTATATATCTTTGATGATAAATACATGTGCTTGATCATAAATAGAAGTGTCTTTTTTTTTCTCTCTCTGTTTACTCCGCCTGTATCTTTTTTTTTCTCTCAGATAGTTTGATCCTATTCTCTGTAGAATGTGTTGGTATATATCATATCGACCCAAAAGTGCGTTTCAGTTTAACAGTTTATTTTAATCCCCCTCTCTCTGAACTTTCTATTTTCTCTCTCTTTATAATTATTTCTCTCTGTGTCTCTATTCTTTA
>CM057165.1:14359178-14372031 GCA_029962745.1 Echinometra lucunter | reverse complement strand
GCTGAGGACCTTTTCTGTGTGTGTGTGTGTATGCGAACTAAAAATTTTGGCAAAATATTTCGATCATCCCCCTCCCGCCACCCTTCCGACCAAAATTTCCCAGCCCCCTGTGGTGTAACTACGGGGGGGGGGGGGGCTGACAAAAAAGGGGGAAAGGAAAAAGAAAGAGAAAAGAAAGGAGGAGGAAAGTGAGAGAAAGAGGGAAACAAGGAAAATGAGAATGGGAAATCGGGAAGCACTCGCTCGCTAGCATTTAGGTAAACGGTCACAAAGGTACGTACGAACGATGCGTTCGTAGGAATCTCCCTGTTCGTACGAATTCAGGAGTTCGTAGAGATTCGTAGATGGGGCATAGTTTCTTACGGCCTTCTTACGGTCTTCTTGCGAAGTTCGTATGAACGCCGTTTAATTCGGAAGAACAACTCAAGACCTTCTTGAGAAGCGAAGTGATTTTCGATTTTACAATGGCCCTAAAGTTCGTACGTTTTTCGTAAGAATGCCGCGAGTTCTTCTTACGTCAGACTTACGGCCATCTTACGGTTTTGGTTTTCGCAAGATGGCTGTACGTGCAACTCACGGCACATTCAAGTCATTCGTAAGAAGATCTTACGAAATTTTTGTATATTTTGTCGAGTTGCAAAAATGCGCTGCCGTGTACTGTCGAAACATCTATGACTGTTGAAAGTTTGATATTTTCAAGATGGCAATTGTGGCAAGGAGACTGCAACTGCAGCTGAAGCTGCATCTGCAAGTAAAGGAGGAGCAGGAAGAAGATTGACTGGTTGTAGCAGGTGCTTTAATAGTTCAGAAGAGACAGCAGGAGCTTTTCTTAAAGGGGGGGGGGTGAAGCACACACCCTGAAAATTTCAGTTTAGCCACACATCACGAGCGACATTTCCCTAGCGGAGGGGGGGGGGGGGGGACCTATCTGGATCACTATTACTTTCATGGATTTTTAAAAATTTGATAGGAAACTAAACTTCTTGCTAGATTATGAACAAAGCGAACGAGCTAAATATAACCACTTCATGTTATATGAGAGAAGGGTTATTTTGTCATATTGTTTTTAGATTTTATGAGCAAGCAAAGCTAGCGAACGAGGGGAAAAAGAATTTTGTATACGGAGAAGAGGTTTAATGTATTGTTATTCCATTCTCATAACATGCTTAATTTGGGTAATGTACACTTTATCGGCATCTTCCACTCTCATAGTGAGAAGAAGGTATTGATCACAGGCCATAACTTGCCGCTCGATTCCTTGCAATAATATTACAAATATAACATTCTATGAGTAGAAGAATAGTATAACATTCACTTGAGGCACAAGATGCAAGCCAAATAACCTTCATAAGAATATCAATAATTGATAAAAGATACCTAAACACGTGGGCGAACGAAGTGAGCGAGCGCGTCCAAGTTTTCCCCTTTTTCTTTCCTTTCATTTCCTTTCTGTTTTATTCTTTTCTTTTCGTTCCATTTTTCTTTTCTTCTTTCCTTTCCTTCCTCTTCCTTTTTTTTAAAAAATCTTTTTCCTTCACTTAGAACCCCATTTTTTCAGCCACAAAAATAGGGTGGAAGGGTATATTCCCGCCCCTACATTTTTGACTACACCTATGTCTTCCACCGCCACCTCCCGATCACTTCCGAAGTCCATCATTACTTGATGAAGACGCCATTGCTGCAGCTCTTCCTCTCTCTCCCCTTCCTCTTCTTCCTTTGCCTTTCTTCTCATTTTCCTCCCTTCCCTAAAATAGCCTCTCTTATGGTCCCATACTTCTTCGACAGGAGATGCTTCCTCTTCGAACACTGGAACAGAGTGAGAATTTGAACTTCGTGCGTTTGGCTTTATACCCCCCTAAAACTCAACAATTGCACAAATTGTATAAATACGCCTTACGAGCACATTACGAACACCTTACGAACGTCAGTAGTCGCTCGTACGAACGCCGTAAGAATCTCTATTCGTAAGGCGTTCTTGCGGATGTAAAAACGTCCGTGCTTCAGCGAAAATTATGACCTCAGAAAAAAAAAGCAAAACGGTTTTGGCTTTATTTTGTTTAAAATTGCTGATGTGTTAAAATGTTGAGCTTATACGTTATCCGTCTTGAACTTGAAATCAGTAATAAGAGACCCCCCCCCCCCCCATGCTCCTTCAGGGTGACCAGATGTCCCGTATTTGTCCCGCGTCCCGTACGACCCTCGCCAGGATCCTGTTTTGTCCCGTATTTTATTCTTGCTGTTGAAATAATGAGATATTTAGTCAAAAATAGAGAGAAATAATGTACTACATGTATATGCAATTCATGAAGCAAGCTTCTCTCGCTCGTTAAGCTATGAAAGTAGTTTATTCATTACCCGGGCAATTGTCACAGCCCCTAGAATTGTACTTGTGGAAATACACAAAGTACAATATTTATCAAACAAATATTCATGAGCTTTGATGTTAGACTTAATTAAGATCCCCGTGTGCCCCACTGAATGGCTTGACATCTCGAGCGCTAACTAGAAAAATTTGAAGAGATTCGTATAAGATCTTTTGATAAGAAAAGGTTGGGAAGAAATATATCTGAAAACCACCGAAGTCCAACATCAGTGGGAGTACCTCTTGTATAAATTCATTTATTGAGGTCTGATATATATCAGTTAAAATTGGGGTTATTTCATTGGCTACCATTTTAAAGAGCCACGGAGGAAGGTCATCTGGTCCAGATGCCTTGTTAGGATTAATGTTCTGTAGTTGTTTAAGTACTCCAGATTCACTAATAACAAGTTTTTGTATTTCCGGTATTTGAGTAGAGATTAGTGGTACATTTGTTACATCTTCTTTTGTGAAGTTGCTTACAAATACCTTGCTAAGAAGCACAGCTTTCTCTTTATCAACACTAATTATCTTATTATTGACTAGGAAGTCATCAATACCAGTACTTTCTTTCTTTAATTTTGCAAATATAGACCAAAAAACCTTTGGATTTTCTTTTAATGACATCAGTAAATTGTCTGTTATATACTCTGATTTAGATTTATTTAATTCTTTTCTAATTACATTGCAAAACTTTTTGAAAATATCCCAATCTTTGGGCAGACCAGATCTCTTTGCTTTATTATACAATCTTTGTTTTTTTCTACACATTCTCCTGTGTGTTCTTGTGAACCATGGTAAATTTCGTCTATTTGAAGCCAACTTTACTGGTACATGGTCCTTCATTATGGATTTCAGTTCTTTTTCTAACTTATCCCATTTATCCTGCGTTGAGCAGTTCATAAAACTTTCCTTGTACCTCTTACAAAACTTGTTTATTCTTTCTTTAATTCTTTCCTCATCAGCTTTCTGCCTTTGGAAAATTTCTCGTTTAGGTTTACAATTCCTTCTTAGTTTAACATTGATACTTTCCATGGACATGGTCACAGTTTTCATCATGCTCATCACAGAGAGTTCGAGAATTTGTTAGGCCTACCTGTCCCTAGTCCCATGTATTAGTGGGCATGAATCATAGAAATACATATCTCTATGGCATGAATTTGTAAACAGAAAACCCTTGATAATGGCGTATTACGTGTTGTACAGTACGAGAATACTCCAGACGGTGGTCTGTACTTAAGTTAGTCTTAGGGAAGAAGAATTTAAGAAGAAGTGTTCTTCCTCTTGCATAATGAAGCCTTGAAGGGGCAGGCTTGCCTTAACTTAACGTTAAACTTAAAGTTAATCCTAGCCTTAACAGTTGGACCGATTTTAATGTCTCAAATCAAAATTTCGTCGTTAGCCTCTTATACTGGTAGGGTCGGCAGTCACTAAAAATGAGGAGTGCATACCCTACTACCAGTACTGTAGAAGAGGCTAACGACGAAATTTTGAGACAGAAAATTCGGTATAGGGTATGCTAGGCCTATGTAACGACTAACGTCGTTAGAGTCAATGGAATTATGTTAGCCTAACTTGGGGCTAAGCTCTAATAATACTAGCCTATAGTATCTAGCCCCGATACGCTGCCACTGCCACAGTGACTCTAACGTTAGATCTAACAGTTAACGTTGGATCTAAAGTTAGACTAGATCTAACGTTAGACCTCTAGATATTTTGTAACTTGATAGATCCGATGTCGATGACTGGATGACGTGAAATATTACTGGAAAGTAAGTTAGGCCTATTATTACATACATGTACTCTACAGTACAAGCTTATCTGAAATTCCATTAGCTATACACAGCGCTGTTGCGAAACGGCGTCAGGTCTGGCTAATCCGAGATAAGCTTAACAGTTAGATCTAGATCTAGTCTACTGATCATCAACATCGGATCTAACAAGTTACAAAATATCTAGACCCTTTTGTCTAACTTTAGATCTCTCTAGGCCGTCATAACAGTTTCATTTTCTATAACCATTTTTAAGAACCATGTCAAACTAGGTCACATTTCACTCACAAAGGCTTACGATTTATAATATGATTGATATCAGTAATGTTTCAATTAAATGGCAAATCGTAATTGGATCTTTTGTGAAATGGGGGCCCCGCTGGTCATGCTCAAGAGCTGTGCGTCTCACCTAGTGAGACAAAATGTCAACCCCCCCCCCCCAAAAAAAAAAAAAAAAACACACACACACACGCACACACAAGATTTAGAAAAAAAATTCTGACAAAATGATGTACATATAAGGCACATAGTTCATGAGTTATGCTGGGGTGGGATGATGGCATAGTCCCTATTATAATTTGGATGCAATGGATCTAGTCTGTCCCTCCCTTTTCTTCAAGTTAAAACTGTCGGTCATTTCTCATCTCTTTTTTTTCCACAGGTGCATAACTTGTAGCCCAGATTGTTGCCAGATGCAACTTGTAAAAATATTACTTGCACCGGTACAAAACTATCAGTCATTTCTCTTTTTTTTTTTTTTTTCCACAGGTGCATAACTTGTAGCCCGGATTGTTCCCAGATGCAACTTGCACCGGTACATATGATGTAGACAAGGAACTCGAAATCCTGCCATCACTCTTAGTGTTGTGGGATCTGATCATCTGAAGACTGAAGAACATACTGGAGGATAATTAAAAGGTAATAGTTTGAGTTATTGTTGCGCTGTAGTCTCTGGATTGCTGTGTATGCCTAAAAGTAAGGCTTCCTTATGTCCCCGCCACCAAAATTCTGGGGGCGATTTCATGTGAAACCAGTTAAATGGACAGAGTAATTTCAGTTTGTTTGGATCATGCAAGTGGGAAATTAAAGCTTTTAGTAAAAAACATTCCATTAGTTTTCTAATTGTCATCATGCTTGTTTGTGGACATATAGTGTATGCCATGGAGCTTTTTGATCCCTGAGGTATATATGGACTGATCTGAAGGGGAAACATTATGCTGCACTTTTTCTACTTCTCCCATGGACTTGTAGCAACTTTTCTTCTACTTTTATGTGTGTGTGTCTTTTTTATATTTTATATAAGTTGTGAAATTTTCAACACAACATAATAAATCAGCATGGTTTGAACAAAATCTTCAGGAAACAGTGTCAGAACAGTTGTTTAAAATCATTAGGTTGTTTAAGATACCAACAGTTATTTGAAACAGATCCACATTATGTTTTACATGAAATTTTTCTAACAACAGTTGGCAGGTTCATATCTTAACGATTTTTAACAACCGTTCGAACAGCATACACTGTACCTACTTGTTGACGTTCATCACTCCTTCATATTTCAGCATGTTGTGTACAAATCCCACCTGTAAATCCCATCTGTAATCCCTCCCCATTTTTACACTTTTAAAGTGTACATTATGTGTCACTAAAGCACAATCCCTTAAAGTAAAAATGAATGGATAATATCTATATCAAATAGTTCCATGAATGCACAATATGAAGGTGGATGAATTTAGAAATGGTTCATGCATAAAAATTCAGGGAACATGACACTACCCACCTTTTTGTAGTCTACTGGTTTTTCTTTTGAAAAAATTATTTAATTTTATTCGAAATTTTGATGGTGTATAGTGTATGATAATTGCATTTTCATTCATGCATATCACATGGTGTTGGTGATTGAAATAATTTTCTGTAATCTTTGCAATTTTTTGTTGATTCGCTTTCAATTTCAAGCTTTTAAGAAATCACATTAAATGTAATGAGTTTGTTTTTGTGTTAATTTTTTCATTCTATCACATCCTTTCATTCTCAGTATAGAGTAACTCTTTTGAATGCACTTCAGGAGTTTGTCAGAAAGTAAGTATGATGCATCATAATTTTGGACACTTAAATTCATCCCAACATTCTAGGGGTGTTTTCACAAGACTTTAATAGGATTCATAAAAATTGATGAAGTCGTGCCTAAGTCGATTACTTCTCATGTACTTATGTTCAATTTATGACCTTTGATTGATCATAAGTCCTTGTGAATTACATAATGACCCTAGGATATCCAATGAATATTTCCATGGAATGAAGGCAAAGATTCTAGATTTGTTTCTCATGCATGAAAGCTTTGATAACACTGAGGTAACACATTTCTGGTCATTACTTAACAAAACACACCACTGCACTCACCAGCATAACTTCAATCATTTTCTTATCAATTTTTATCATAAAAGTTTGGTCATTATTCTTCTTGTTTATTAGAGAGTGTTTTCATAGATCTTTTCTAATGTTTACAGAGCAATACAGTTTCTGCATATGTTAGAATGTTTTGAAATAATTCACCATTTTCCTTTATAATAGACAACATAATTATGCTACTAAACTTAAACTGGAATGGACGATGAATTACTAAATTCTTGAAACATTTGTTTTATTTGTTTTACAAAAAAGGTCACCATGAGCTAGGATAAACGAGAATGAAATGAAAATGAAATTGTAGTTAATAGTACTCATTAGAATGTTTTGCTGGGACAAATCAATACTGGAATGAAAAAGAAAAGAAGCTATATAAGTTATATGAGTTTGCATTATTATAACATGGAGCTTTGTGCATTTAATGCTATTTAAACTGTTTTGACAATATTGAAATCTTCTTTCATTATTTTTTTTCATTAGGAAGTCGTGGAACACATGATTATAGAAGTTGAGAAAAGCCCTTGCCTCTAAGATAAATTACTGGCAGTGTACACGGACTCCGATTTCAGGTCTGATATCTGGAGAAAGATTTCAACAAAACTAAAGAAATTAGTGGTACTCAAATGAATTCTGAGAGTGCTTACATGAATACGAAGGTTTAAGGTTTGTAGAGTGTTTGAATTTTCCAGGCCTAATCTATCCATTGTGTAGGTGATAATCATATATACAAATTTTCAAACGTGATCAGAAATGTCATTGCATCAATGTGTTCTATTTCAAGTTAACAATTGACATGGTGATTACCAATTTCTCAAATGTGTGCAAATTGATTTTCTAGGCACTTCTAGGCATCCTGGAGTTTGTTGATAGAATCGCAACATTTTTCCTATTAACACTTACTGCTGAAACGTAACTGAACTTTAATTGACCGTATATGAGAAACTTAATTGGAAGAATGGACAGTCAACGACATATAGTTTGGAGTAGTATGTGTCACTTATTATATTTCTTTGGGTGACACAAAAGCATAAACCATCCTTTTTTTCTGTCTCGATTTGAAATGTACATAGTTATTGTATGCTGCATACGGTATTTATATTTCGCTGTAAGTTCAGCACCAGAACCAGCCCAGACTTCTTTCGCTTTTTTTTTCAAACTTGACATACATTGTAGGCGTCCCTCAGGTCTATCCCGTAATAAGTGATTTCCTTGATGAGATGTATAAAGAGCTCTGCTTCCCCTTTTTAAACATTTGATGTAAAGTATAACTTATTCACATTTCACGCATTAGAGTTGGAACAATGGCCATTCATGTAACCAAAATTACATTTGCTCGCACAAACTGTAAATTTGAGTCACTTTTCAGGGTATTGTGAGTCATC
This sequence comes from Echinometra lucunter, assembly GCA_029962745.1. Classification (NCBI taxonomy): domain Eukaryota; kingdom Metazoa; phylum Echinodermata; class Echinoidea; order Camarodonta; family Echinometridae; genus Echinometra; species Echinometra lucunter. The sequence goes on along the minus strand of CM057165.1, from coordinate 14,364,115 downwards.
CATCCTAGAAAGCTAATTAATGAAGTGTTCTTTGCCTACACTACTATGAAAAGTGAGAAAAGGTTTACATACTTGTCTTTGCTTTGCATTAGTAATATTTGATACAATTAACTCATTCGTGACAGAGGTCCACATTTTGTGGTTTGGCCTAATATCTTTTGATGCAAAGCCCTAAAAATCATACCAAATACATGAGCAGAAAGAGCAAAAAATTCTACCCAAACTGTGCCCATTTTGGTTGCGTCAATATTCGTTGTTTGATGCTGGAAATTTTTTAAAGGGAAATGAGCATGAAAATCCTTAAATTGGCAATGTGATAGAAAGTTTAAAATCACTGTTTTCCCCTGCAAATTGGCAACTTTTTGACTTCTCATCATAATTTCTGTCAATTTATATTCATTTCAGATCATGACGTTTTATAAGAAAAATGTAGCAATAAAATAAAAATGTTGGTGTTGTCAATTTGAAGAATAAAAGCTGATCAAATTAGGCTTTAAATAATTCTTGTCACGAATGGGTTAAGTGCATAGGATTTTAAATGTAATAAAACACAGTAGAAAGAAGTGAAGTTATGCTATGTACTTTTGCTGTCCAGTTCAGTATATATATATATATTTTTTTTTAAATCAAAGTTATAATTTGTAGGTTTCCTTTTCCAAGTGTTTTTTTCTTTTTCTTTTTCAAATGTGAGTTATCCGTTCTGGAAAATGATGAAGTGTTCTTTTTCTACAATCTGTTGAAAACGGAGGAAAGGTTTACCTTCTGACCTTTTTATGCATTATACTTAAGCCTATAATTGTCCTTCATACATTGTATGAAGGACAATTATAGGACTTGTCAAGTAAAAGAATATAAAACATATGAAATATATAAAGAAATTAATCATGTGTTTCATGTATTTGCTTTACATTTTTGAAGAATCAAAATCAGAGTTATGATTAAGAAATTACAGGGTAAAATGTTATTTTGCATGCGTTTGCAAAATCTATCAGCATTTTACAATTTCAAGTATGTATACATAAAATTACTGGCTATCTGTGTGCCAAATTTGATAATGGCGAAGTAGGCAGCCAGGATTGATGGGGGCCCCACGGTTCTTTTTAAAATAACACAGGAATATTACATGTATTAGGGTATAGAACCTACAACTATCTCCTTTGAGTTAATGGTAAAAATGATTATTATATTTAACTTGTTTCCTCATTATTGTTATCAAAGGAATCACTTCTTAGTGTCCCAATACCGATGAAAAAGAATATGTCTTTTCCACCTTTGAATTGTTTTAATATTCGTCGTATTATAGTACTACATACTTATATTTCCACTAGATAAAAAATAATCAATATTTTATTTGTGTTGATCATTCAACTTTCAGTATAAATCCAGGGTGTCCACAAAAGTAAACTTCTTATCTAGCATTTATTATACCACCATTAAAGTTTGAAGGGGGGTATAATGTATAGAAATAAGCGTACGGTCAGTCGTTCAAATCTTGCGTATCGAACTACTGCCTCATTTATTGGCAGTGCTCATGAAATTTGGCAAACACGTAGGGCTTGTGGTGAAGATGTACAAGACATATTTTTGGAATATGTCGGAAACCGTGTTGCCATGGAAACGGCATATAGTAATGAATCAGGGAGAAATATTGTGTATCGAGCCCCTTCCTCATTTTTATAGCAATGTTTGGGAAATTTAGCACATATATTCGGCATCATTTAACATCATTAAAAGACATACTTCAAAGGGCAGTTTTGGGGGAGGAAAAGTTAGTGATGACTTTCGGTCCTTTATGATTTATGTAAGCCTAAAATACAACATTTTCGGAGCTCATTGGTACTCTGATTTGTATTCAGTCACACATCCCAGAGCATGCAGAGCGGCTGATACCACGGAGTAGAAATTCCTCAATGATTATTTTTTAACGTTTGACTGGGCGTTATTGTCTTTCAAAGTGTATCCTGAAACATAGACTGATCCATTTGTTGATTTTGGCTCTTTTTTTTTTCTCTCTCTCTCTCTCTAAGAAAGAGTAATTTGCCCCTTCCATTGATGTTAAGTATTAATATGATTGAGCATATAGGCAAGTCGGAAAGTATAATCCGTTAATTAATGCTGAACACCCTTTATTCATGTTGTTATTCAAGATATAAATTCTTTACTCACCTTAAGTCAGTTTCTTTGATTCTTATGTATTGAGGAAATCTATTCACATTTTTTTTTGGGGGGGGGGGGGTGGGGGCATCCTGTAAAAGCCTTCTAGCCTGGTAGAAATTCCCGTAGAAACCATTAGAGGTAAACCATTAGAATCTTGCACTGGATTCTACCGGTACAATTTCTACTTGTTTAAATATGCTGTGGAGTATAGACTCCACTAGAAGGCTATATAGAAGGAAATTCGACTTGTTTCAATATGGAAAGTGGATAGATTTCAGTAGAAAACCAGATTTGTGTTGTGCTACTGCACTGCAGTAAAAAATATGTTAGGCTTATTATGAGTATTCATAAAAGAGCTTTCTGCCTCCAGGAGAAATGTTTGCTAATCTGTTGCTGCATTGGAATGAGAGTCACACATATTTTTGCTAATAAAATGATTATGATTTCTTTCTGTATTTTCTCTTTCAATTTCTCCTAACCTTATGAGTGAAATCTGATGTTGATGTGGCTTTTGTTATTGTTGTTGCTGTTGTAGGTGATGATGATGAGGATGATGATGGGGGCACAAAATCATAATATGAAGTTGATTGTAATTGAGGTGTGATTACAGCCATACAGGGGAAGGGGGCACTGTCCTAAAATTCACTGACTAGCCAAAGCAAAAAAAAGCGAAAAAGAAGAAGAAGAAGAAGAAAAAAGATAGTGTTGATGATGATGATGATGATGATGATGAGGTCGAGGATGATGATTTTGGGCCAAGATCATATGAAGTTGCTTTGCAATTGATGGGAGGGGGGGGGGGGGGGGGCTCTGTCCAAAAAATGACTGGCTAGCAAAAGAAAAAAGAGATAGTTTTGATGATGATGATGAGGATGATGTTGAGGTCGAGGATGATGATTTTAGCCCAAGATCATAATGAAGTTGCTTTGTAATTGATGGGGGGGGGGGGGGTGGGCTCTGTCAAAAAAAAATTACTGACTGTTCAAAGAAAAAAGGAACATTGCTGATGAGGTTGAAGATGATACAGGCAAAAGATCAAATGAAGTTGCTTTGTGATTGAGGTGTGACTGTAGTCATATGCGGGGGGGGGGGGGGGGGAGGGGTCACTGTCCAAAAATCCAGGGACTAGCAAAAGAAAATTGTGCAAGGCCATATGAAGTTGCTTTGTAATTTAGGTATGATTGCAGTGCATAAAGGACGGGGGCGGGCACTGTCATAGAATTCACATACTAGCAAGTGAAAAAAAAATGCTCACCATTTTAGGGGGAGAGGTGCATATACTCCTTAATTTTTGCAGGAAGGACAAAATCCTTGGGTCAAATTCTTTACGGGGCATGCATCCCATTCCAAAATAGCAAAAATTATGTTCGGCAGAGATTGGTTTGCTGAGTTACTTAACCACTTGTGCACCTTCCTGCCAATTAATCCAAGATGAGATGGGAAAACTCCCTTAGATGGTCGATCTCTTGACATATTCAACTCGTAAACCTAGCTCTTTCTTGTTTGCTGCACTAATTAGCAGCAAGCTCCATAGCCTCTCCGTTTGCGGCCGCCATATCATATTTCCCTTTGCTGAACCAGATCAGTAGGAGGAGTCTTGTTTCTATGGGTGCATTGCAAAATGCGAGCCGTGATGCGTGCGCATCACGGCAACCGTATATCGGACCGTATACCGTACTGACAACCGTACGGTTTTCCGTTCCGGTCATTTAGCCGTAACCCGTACCGTAACCCGGACCGTATTCGGTGTGTGGAGGCCTTTACTCTCCACATTCATCAGTTTACAAGATCTAACGTTAACAGTTATGAGAAATTATGTTTAAAAATATAAAGCAGATCTAGACCATAGACATATAATAAATTTACTAGACGAAAAGCAGCAAGTGCAGATATCATTTCGCGAATGGCATTAGGCCCCGCCTCTTTCAGATCATTTGAAGGCCGACCTAAGCACCCGTTATTGTTGCATTATTCATATTTATTGCGCGTATCAATATCATTGTGACACTTATTGTGCATTTATTGCGCATGTTTTAGCTGATGGGCGTGATGTTTAAAAACATGCACTAACGCACGCTACTCCTTGAATCATCTTGCAAAATGAATTATTCATTTTTATCATGAATATTGATAGATGCTTAGGTCGGCCTTCTAATGGATTTCGACAACGATTTGTTTAGCTTTTTTCCTTTTGTTCTTCTTTGTATTTATCCCTTTTATAATCCTTTTTTAATCAATTTTTTTCATCCCTTGAAACCATTAAAAAAAAATAAAAATTTATAAGTACAATTCATATTTTCACACATGTATTTTCTTTTGAGGGGTTTGCACAATACAAGCCTAGCTTTTTAGCATTCCCCTCCATTTTCAACGTTTATTTATATGCTTAATTTGTAAAATTCACTTTGACAATTTCTTATATAATGATTATGTAATTATTTTGTATGTACAAATTTATGTATGTTGTACAACTATGTATGTTATTTTGAGTTGAAAATTATGTATCTTATATCTGAGTTGAAAATGGAAAAATAAATGAAATGAAATGAAAATGAAATGAAAAATGGCGGAGCTTTAGGGGCCTGATCTGGACACACTTGTATACTTGGAAGTTGGATCAAGTTGTCACTTTATTATTTGTATTCATTTATGCACTTTACCATGTCTGAAAACAAATTTTGTGTATTTTTTTATACATGACAATAAATTATCTAGAAATCGTGCAATCTTGTTCGACCTCTCAGTCTCACCCCACCTCTTCTGAAGATAGAAAATGCCAC
>CM057165.1:14348421-14358678 GCA_029962745.1 Echinometra lucunter | reverse complement strand
AATCATAGAACTAAAGAAATAATTAATTTATCAAACATTGCCCCATTTGCTGCACATTTCACTAATTCCATTTCTTGTAGCTTTGCTAGAGCATTTCAAATTTGACACATCACTTCTATATTTTCACCTTCTCAAACCTTCACACTTTCGGTTTACCTTTATGGCCGTACGCAAATAATGGGCAATTGTTCCCCCCCCCAAAAAAAAAAAATAAAATCAACCCCCCCCTTTTATTTTGTCTTACTTTTACTTTCTTTTTTCCCCCTTTTTTTAAATGCCCTAAATTATACCCAGATCATTCTAATTCAATTCTAAAAATGCAAAAACTCCAACTCGGTCCGTTTGTTTCCTCGCTTGCACTCTTCCTAAAAACTAAACCAATTCTTGCCACCCTCAAGGAAAAATTCCTGCATACGGCCTTATTTACCTGTAAAATCCTTCACATTGCTCATGTAGGTACATTGTATTAACCCCCCCCCCCCCATAAGCATACTTCCTTAAGGGATATTATTGTTGGTACACAATATTTCTTGAAGAACTGTAAAAATAAGTTAATCCTCCAGTGTTCAATCCATGTAGGGGGTCTAAACAAAGATAGGCCATTTAGTCCTTTGCGAATAGTAAACTTTCAATTAGAATAATGATTTAATGATTCAACACATTTTAAGTTCAAACATACAAACTGAAGTTACCTCTATGTAACATGCAGGCATCTTGCCAATCTTCATAGAAGTCTAGGGGTTAATGAATTCCTACATTCTTTGATTTTGATTCCTATAAAGCAAATATGGTTCTAGGACAATTCCCCCGGAGGATAACTCCCCCGGGGACAACTCCCACCTGACAACTCCCCCGAAGGACAAGCCCCCCCCCCCCCCCCCACCCGAAGGGCATCTCCCCCGGAGGACAACTCCCCAGGAGGACATCTCCCCCGGAGGACAACTCCCCCGAGGACAACTCCCCCGAGGGCAACTCCCCCTGAGGACAACTCCCCCGAGGACAACTCCCCCGGAGGACAAATCCCCAGCAGGACAACTTCCCCGCGAACGACTCCCATCTGACAACTACCTCGGAAGACATCTCCCCCCTTTAGTACAAGATTAATGACCGGAGGAAAATTGATTTTTATGACCATGCCTGGCACGTGAGGAACAGTAAAAACTTTCTTTCTTTCTTTTCTTTTTTCAATCAAACTTAAGTAATTGATCAAGTATTTTTATTACAACTTTTCCGGAGGAGAGCAGCTCCTCGAGGATAACAAACGGGGATAGAAGAGGGGTAGAGGGTTGCTACTCGTTTTTTTAAGGTATACGGTAATTTGTCGCTCTGATTGCTAACTTTTTTGAAAAATTTCCACCCTTTTGCTCGCATTTTATCGTACCCATTTTTAAGTACACATTCAAGAAAATAAAAACCTTAGTAATAGGTACGCTTTTCAGCCCAAGGGTGTTGGGTTTGGCAGCTTCAGCGGCACACTCCCATCGGAACCAAATTTGATCATCAGAAAGGATTAAAAATGAAGAAAGGAAGGTGAGGAACCTAAGTAGGAAGCTACAAAAGTAGAGAATGATGTATCTAGTCGTAGTCTTCAGGAAAAGGGGGAGATAGGCCATAATCACTTCGCTCGATCAGCAGCCGTGATTGGGTCCCGTTCTTTTTTTTCCCTAAATGCACAATTTTAGGCAAGATATCAAATAAAAAATTTTACTTTTTAGGGGAGGAGTCAACTACCCCCTCCCCTGAGATCCAGTATCCGTCCCCACGGGCGTCGCTAAAGGGGGGGGGGGGGTGTGACACCCCCCCCCACTCAAAATTCTTGTCGGCAAATTCACCATCGCTGTCGGCAAAAAAAAAAGGGGGAGAAAGAGAGAGAGAGAGAGAGAAAGGAGAGGGAAGAGGAAGGAGGAAAAAAAAAGGAAAAAAGAGGAGTAAGGTGCCCAAATAGAGTCATATTCGGCTTATTTACTTGTGCATTTTGACGACGAAATAATACTGGTACCACGAAAGAGAATGTATATTTTTCCTTGCTCGCTGCGCTCGCTTGTATTATATTTAGATAAGGATGTTTTCGGAAAGCAAACACATTCGGCTAGTTAGATGAACACTATATAATCTAGATATCTTTAGGCCCATCATGTATTTTGATGAAGAAGTATTACTTCTACCATAAAAAGAGTATGTATATTTTTCCTAGCTCGCTGCGCTCGCTCGTATTATATTCAGATACAGGATGTTTTCGGAAAGCAAACATATTCGGCAAATGAGATGAACACAAATATATAATTTAGATAAATTATCTTTAGGCCCATCATGTATTTTGATGAAGAATTATCACTTCTACCATAAAAACAGTATGTATATTTTCCTCGCTCGCTCGTGTAATATTTAGATATAGGATGGTCTTAAAAGCAAATGAATTAGGTAGGAGATGTGACCAAATATATCAAAATAGGTACCTTAAAGGCCAATCGTGTATTTTGATGAAGAACTTTCACTTCTACCATGAAAAGGATTATGAATTTTTCCTCGCTCGCTACGCTCGCTCGTATAATATTCATATACAAGATGGATTGGGGAAAGCAAACAAATTTTGCAAGCTATAGGCCCATCGTGTATATTGATGAAGAATTATCACCTACCATAAAATAGAATATATATATTTCTCCTCGCTCGCTGCGCTCGCTCGTATAATATTTAGATACAGGATAGTCTTTGAAAGCAAATGAATTAGATAAGAGAGGTGACCAAAATCAAGATATCCAAAAGGCCCTTCATGTATTTTTTTTAATGAAGAACTTTCACTTCTATCATGCAAAGGAGTAAATATGTATTTTTCCTCGCTCGCTACGCTCGCTCGTACAATATTCAGATACAAGATGGATTTGGGAAAGCAAACGAATTCGACAAGTGAGGTGACCAAATGTACCTGTATAAGTTAGATATCTCATAGTTAATACCATCGTGTATTTTGATAAAGAATTGTCACTTCTACCATGAAAAATAGATTTTTTCCTCGCTCGTATAATATTAAGATTTAGGATGGTCTTTGAAACCTGAATGAATCAGGCCAGAGAGGTGACCAAATATAATTAATTTAGATATCTTTAAGCCCACCATGTAGTTTGATGAAGAACTATCACTTAAGTACGTAAGAGAGTGTATATTTTTCCTCGCTCGCTGCGCTCGCTCGTATTATATTTAGATACAGGATGTTTTCGGAAAATAAACACATTCGGCAAGTGAGGTGAACAAAATATAGTTCAAAAGGAAAATATGATAGAGGTGCACAATTGAACATGCTTCAATGGGCTTTATACGGTTGAATTGATCGACGTTGGTCGTCGGCAATCGGTGGCATTATTTGTCGGCAATCTGGCCTCTACACCCCCCCCCCCCCATTCAAAATAGTCTAGCGACGCCCCTGTCCGTCCCTTTGTTAAACTCACTGACTATAAATGAAAATAAAAACCTTAACGGAATTCTGTTTTTATCACGTAAATGTATTTCATGTATTTGTTTAAGTTCTGTTACTGAAAAAAATGTTTAAAAAGTGTTTTCAAAAGAATTTGTCAATGTATTACATGTACATAAATGCAAAGCTGTGCAAGAGCAAACATTTGAAAATGTTACTGAATGGCGAAGCCGGTTTTTGAAATCTGTTGGAGTCAAGCTACATAGAAAATTAAGAAAGTTTAAATAGCTTCATGGCAGAATTGGAACAAACTATCTAAATCGTGATAGGAGTTAGTTATCTCCCGCCTGTAGCTTTATAGAAATGAAAAGCAAATATTGCTCTATTTCTTGTGAAATCTCTCTCTCGGGTTTAGGCAAAATAGGCATGCCTGGCTCAAATACCCACAGTGCACCCGTCACTAGTGAATGATCAAAAGAAAAACACAATTTTCTTTGGTATGCATTTTTTGAAGGACGTGTCAGAGCAGAAAACTGTTTGTAGAAAAATTGAAACTATAAGATATATTTTGTATTTAGAAAAATATAAAGGATAATAAAGATTGAATCAACGCCTCGACACTCACCCACACACACATAAATCGTCCAGGTGTGAAATGCCTGTTTTTGGATAAGTATAAAACAGTTCTTCTCTATGATGTTTCATTCAGTGATGATGATAGCGTAACATAAATATTTGTATCTCTGACATAATGTTTGAAATGATTTCACTTGTTTTGTTAACGGATTTTTCAAGAAAATGAATACTTAGAAAACAAAATCTCGTAGGGATTTTTTAAATCAAACTTTTGAACCCACTCTAATGTATGTTTGTTTTGTTAATGCATGTTTGCTTTGTATGACTGTTGTTTTCCATTCTCAAACTAATACAACTGATATTGTATAAAACACAATGGTTAATAAGTTTTATTAGTAAGCTAAAGTTTCACCAAACATAGTTGTAATCGTCATATCATGTTTGATGTTTGTTTAATTTTGTACGCAAAATTATGGAATCAAATATCTGACAAACATGGACTGGATTTTGTAATTTTTAATAAGTAAACTAAAGTTTTCTCCAAGCTTTATGACTGAAAGATTTCTTTAGGCTGTATATAAAAAAAGAACAAAGACATAAATCTCTAGCTTTCAGGTCAGCTGAATGTAGATATTCTAAGTTTTAAAAAAATGATTAATTTCATCAGCGAATTTAGATATCAAAGCTCAATATGTGTCCAAATTTGTCAAATCATAAGAATCTTACGATGACTTTTCCTTTTTGTTTATCTTTTACTCTTGAATTATGTACTTTATAATTAATGTTTTCATGTGGATTCAGCGCAAATAATTCTATGATACTCGCACATGCTCGCTGGACGCTAAATACGTGGAAGCACAAGTCCTTTACCAAAAATGAAATGAAGAATATATGCATTCAGTACAAAATTCCGTTAAGGTTTTGTTTTCATTTATGGTCAGTGAGTTAGGGGCGGATACCGGATCTCGAGGGGGGGGGGGGGTGGTTGACCCCTCCCCTAAAAAATAAGATTTTTTAATATGATATCTTGCCTGAAAAGTGTGCATTTACATTTAAAAAAAAATAACATCACCCAATCACGGCTGCTGATCGAGCGAAGTGACTTAAGCTTAATTGTGGCCCATCTTCCCCTTTTCCTGAAGACTACGACTAGACACATCATTCTCTACTTTTGTGGCTTCCTACTTAGGTTCCTCATTTTCCTTTCTTCATTTTATTCCTTTCTTTTCTCTCTTCTGATGATCAGAATTGGTTCCAATGGGAGTGTGTCGCTGAAGCTGTCAAACCCAACACCCTTTGGCGGAAAAGCGTACCCATTACTAGATTTTTTTTTCTTGAATGTGTACTTTGGCGCAAAATTGGGAGCGAAAGGGTGGAAATTTCTCCAAAAAGTTAGCAATTAGAGCGCAAATCACCGTAAACCTTATCAAACGAGTATCAACCCTCTACCCCTCGCCCATCCCCGTTTGTCATCCCCGAGGAGCTGTTCTCCTCCGGGAGAGTTTTAATTAAAAAAAAAATACTGAATTAATTACTTAAGTTTGATTGAAAAAAAGAGAAAAATTTATTTTACAGTTCCTCACGAGCAAGGCGTTGTAACAGAAATAAATTTTCATCCGTAATTTTTTTCCTTAAAGGGGGGAGATGTCCTCCAGGGAGTTGTCCTCTGGGGGAGTTTTTCTCGGGGGAGTTGTCCTCCGGGGGAGTTGTCCTCGGGGGAGTTGTCCTCGGGGGAGTTGTCCTCCGGGGGACTTATCCTCCGGGGGAGTTGTCCTCCAGGGGAGTTGTCCTCCCGGGGAGATGTCCTCCGGGGGACTTATCCTCCGGGGGAGTTGTCCTCCAGGGGAGTTGTCCTGATACGAGCAAATATAAAGTAAAGAGCCTTTCTTCTCAATTCTAAATTTGATTAATTATGTACACGTAAAACTTATGGAAGATTTGTTGACTTTCTTCTCAATTCTAAATTTGATTAATTATGTACACGTATAACTCATGGAAGATTTGTTGACTTTGATCATTAAAAAAAAAAAAGAAATCCCAAAATATTTACTCTGTAGCTTTCATTTAATATGATATTCAATGGGACTTTTAGTGGTAAATTGTTAGTTAGAAATCAACTCTTTAAAAAAAATCTTCGCTACTATCTGACGAAAGCATTTCAGGGAATAGATGTCATCTGCAGTCACCATCATGGCTGTAGTCTAGGTGACAGGAAGGATGAGCCACGGTCATAACCCAGAACTCTGTGGAGAAAAAAAACACAACATAATAAATGTATATCAGATGCATTTAATAAGGATTAGTCACACAACATTTAGACACCTGCAAGAAGGACCAAAATGCAAAAGGTAGGAGTGTGCAAGTGACAGGGTTGGCGCATTCAAATCACCATGATTTTTTTTTAAAAATCATTGATTTAAATCACTTACATTGAAGCATGTACAAATCATTGACAAATTGTTTGTTCAAGTTAGTTTTAATTCTTCAAATCAACTGAAAAACTTTGAATTAACTTTATATCAACTGAAAAAAACTTTGAATTAACCTTATATCAACAAAGATTTAAAAAATCCTTCCTATCTACTTAAAAAAAAAAAATTAAAATCAAGTCAATAAAATCAGCTAATTCCTTAAAAACTAATGATGTATGTCGTCAACAGTTTCTCAATATTTTGTAAATGTCAACCTTTTCTTCTGATTTTTTTTATTCTTTGTCAGCTATTAATAGTGAAACAAGTTTCTTATTTTTTTATCATTTATCATACCATCCAAGACTTTTCAGAGAGCAGTTTGTAAAAAAAATATAAAAGTCAATGAGAAAGGTTAGTTAGCAGTTTTCCAGTTTGGATTCTTCACATAAACTACTTCTTTCATGTAAAATTAATAATAATCATGTAATCAACAGATTTAACATGCTTATTTCTTCTTGTTACACATTTTATCATACAAGTGATGTTTTATATAACATGTAAAAATCATATTAACATAATGTAGTACGGTTACAATTTGACTAATGAAAAAAAAAAGCTTTTTAGCTTTCTCTTATAAACCTTTTAAGTCACTGTCAGCTCATGTTATGGTCAGTGCTACGAATAATAATGGAAGTTTTGTATCTGCATGTGGAAATAGGATCTATAACAACAATTTGCAAAACTCAAAATTAACTTTTAACACTACATTTAAATTTTAGATGTAGACACATTTCTAAGTTGTTTCTGATTTAGAATAAAAATACCCATTTTGTAATACATAATGTTGTAATATAAGCCGTTTTGCAGTTTTTATCCTTTAAGTCAAAAGTACAGTTGTATATGGTTAAAAGACTTGGCATGTTTTTTTTTTCCCTACTTCATGTATAAAACAGATTTTGAGACAACATGTGAATAAAAATTGTAGATTAATGGAAAAATCACAGTAACATAGGGTGTAGTCACCCTTTGACTAAGTTGTCTCTTATATTGATCTCCAAACTGACAGTTTTGCATCTCCATCTGTAGCAATGGAAGAACTTTACCGTCAAAAACTGTCACAAAGCTGTTGTGTACACATTTAGATACAATTTTCACTGAGGAGTGCCTTTGGATTTTCCTCTGGGATTTTTTAAATATTGAGTGGAAATTCCCAGAGGGGAATTTTCTCTAATCACTGGGAATTCTCTATGGAAGTTTCCTTCGTAGCCCTCGGCAGGATAGAATTAAGTTCAGTTTCATACAGGATTCCTCAAATTGATTTTTATTTGCCCATTATGACTGGATTTAATTACAAAATATATGGTTAAGAAAAATATTAGGAGTGAAATGTATTATAATATTAAAATTGATGTCAATGAAAGGGTAAGGTTTTTTGGTAATTACACCTTTTTTCGAATGAACTTAAAAAAAAATCACAAAGATTAAAAAAATCCGATTTAAATAAAAAAAAATATGTGATTTAATTTTTTTAAAAATCCGTTTTTTAATTTTTTTTTGTTAAATCAAAAAATCGCCAACCCTGGCAAGTGAACAAATCCAGCTACACATATTTTGTCCTACTGACATTTTAGAATTTCATATTTCTGATAGCCCAACTGGAGCATACATGATGCAGAAAACTGAAATATAAAATGAAAAATACCTCTGAAGTAAACTTATGCTCATATGGTAATTTAGTAATATTTGGTAATGAAAGTCACTTTGAGTAAAAAAAAAAAACAACAACAACAAAGAACAAAAAAGAAACAAACATTGGACGGGTCGGATTATGCACTGCTTGATGTAATGTTACTGAAATCTAGTAAATGTTAATTCATTTATTTTATAGAACACTTTCTGAAACCAATTAAAGTACTTTGGTAAACTAGAAAATCAGAAATGAATCATTTATGACAGTAAATCACATCTAAGACCGCTTACACCTAATGTGGTCAATGATAGTTTAGGGGATTGGTTACTTATTGCAGCAAACTTACTCTCAATGTTCAAGTCATACATCTCTCCTTTGTTCTCCTCAGGATTTGTCAATTCCAGTCTGCATCAATCATCTGCTATGGCATCAGACTACATTTTCAAGGAAATAAACACTATGACTGAATGGGGTCTCTACATAAGCTATATAACCTACTGCATAATTATGTTTAAATAAGATAACCTTCATACATAATTGCTTTGATATTGGGGAGCATTGATTCAAATTTACATTAATCTACACGATAGTGAAAGGCACATGGGAGCTTAAATCTTGATCAAAATTTGCATTCATAACTAAAATTAACAACTGAAATTTTTCAGTTTCAATTCAGAACCCATACAATGAAAAATTAGTGTGCCGACCTGTTTACACACTAGCTATATTAGGCAATAAATGTTGTCTATTAATGTGCATTAGGTGTTACTCTTCTGTACAGAGGATCTCTGTGAAGTCCCCCCTATGTCAAGTTTTGTCAACACAGACTAATTTTGTTATAGAGGAACATGGGAGAGGAAAAATATTTACATGTGCAATGAAATATACTCTACAATATATAGTTAGAGGTATGAGTTTGTGTTTCAAGTGTCCTGGAAAAGTTCGTTGCTAGTTGTTACCTGTCACTTTACAGGATTTTCTGCTTCATCCTGGACTTGTAGTGACATGTAGTGACATATAGTGGACATGTTGTGACATTCCTCAGTAAAATTCTTCCAGCCTTCCAATATCTAACTGTGTGAACAAAAAAAAATTATATGTATATATGTATATGAAAAATTAATTTGAAAATCAATATCACTGTACCAAGTTGCAATTCATTTCTGACTGAGATATTTACATTGAATACATTTAGTATTTATAGCTCTATCAAATTTTAGTTATCTTTTCATGGTGTATCCAAGATTTGGGATTTCCTTCATGTAGAAATAGAAAAGCTTACCATTGAGTTACAAACATTTGTATAATATGCCTGTAATCCACCCCCCATAAAATGTTTCAATTTTGCCTCAAAAATAGAACAGGACTATTGTAAACTGCCATTAAACAGACTATAAAGAAACCATACATGTATTGAACAAGCGTCTGAATACCCCACCCCCTAATGAAATAATAAATGAAAATGATTACAAAAACTAAGAATAAAACTGAATAAATAAAATACATGGAAGGGCATTCACACAGTAGCATCTTCTATCTATGTTCAGAAGGGGGTAGGGTGAGAGGGCTAAGTGACAGTGTGTCCAGATCTACTCAAGATTCTAAGAGACTTCAAGAGGTTTAACTGTTTTACCTAAACTTTTCAACTGAAGAATGTGGTCATTCTTAGTTAGATGCAACAGTTAGACATAGACTAATGGTCATTCACTAATTGTTTCAACTTCAAATGTTTCGAGTTTACAAGAGCAACAAAATGGCAAAAGCATCAACCGGAATCGTTAGCGTAGCATTTTAATTGCATACTCTCCAGCCTGCAGTGAGTCCAAATAAAGTTACACAAAGCCTATTATATAATTAAAGTCTACGCTCTTCTGGCGTGCTCTCAAATTCATTACTGTAATCATAATGTGAACAAGAAAGAAAAGTGTTCTGGAAAATGTTCGTTGTTACCTGTCACTTCAGAGGATTCTCTGCTTCACCTGGGGCCTATATTACATGCAGTGATGTTCATCAGTCGAATTCTTCCAGCCTTCCAGATCCAATATATCCATCTGTGGGAACAACCCCCCCCCCAAAAAAAAGCATTATTACAACCAGGTAGATTGCAACATTTAGCATATAGGTCCAACCATATTTGAAAGTTACTTCAAAGTGCAATCTCTTTAACA